>JAJTTW010000003.1:2500851-2995851 GCA_036971245.1 Arthrobotrys sphaeroides
TATAATATTCCGGGCTACTGCTTATCTCGAGCATCAGCTTGCACTTTCTGACTCATTATGTTTGCTCAGCATGTTTGTCTCTTTTGGCCGGATGGTCCAATGCTGAGAATTCCCGACTGTTCGAATTGTTTGTTCACAACACATTGAGCGCAGTTGCACTTCGCCAAGACCGGCGCAAGAGAGCGCAATTCCTGCGACACTTGCGACGACCTGCGCCGTGCCAAGAACGGCGCAAGGAGCGCAAGCACCCACACCATGTTTGTATGGCATATACTATTCCCATGTATTCAGGCTTCATGTACTTAAGGATCCTCTTGAACGATGATGTTCTGATTTACTTCTGAACCTCATCGGTCAACTTATCTTTCAAGCTTATCACTACAGCAATACTATTCTATAGTTTTTATTCTTGAACCTTCTACCCTCGTAGAAGGAGTTATACTTTCAATCCAGCCTTTTAATCCAACCCATGAATGCTTTTCCCTTAGGACGATAAACGGAGCAAAAGACTGGAAAGAGACTAGTTAAGTGGGACTGGCTGTTTCAGGAAGCCAAAAAGCCTTGGCAACCTGGGACAGGTGTAACAAACTATATTATATAAAATTAGATTTAAAAAATATTTATATAAAAAAATATATAAATAATTTTTAAAAAAATTAATTAAATAGAACATCAATAATTAATTATTTAATATTCATAAATAAAAATATTATATTTTAAAAAAATATTAAATAAAAAAAAATAATAATATTATTATTAAAAACTAAATATATATTAATATTATATATTATAAAAAAAATATTATAAATAAATATTTTATTATAAAAAATATTTTTAAAAAGTATTATTAAATTAATACTTTATGGTGATAACAAAAAAATTATTAATATAATTTATAATATAAATGGTTTAAACAATATGAAATATATATATTTAAATTTTAGGTTTGTTAGTTAATAAATTAAAATAAAAAAAATAAAAATTTATAAAATATTAATTAAATATATGTTGGTTGATTATTTAATAAAACCATTTATAAAAAATTTATTTAAAAAAATAATTATTATAATTAAAATAATAATAAAATTTTATAATTATATTCTTAATAACAGTTAAATAAACAATATTATATATTAAACCTATAAAAAAAAGTTTAAATTAAAAAATTTTTTATACTTATATTTAATAAATTGTTATAAATTTAAAATAATAAAAAAAATAAAAAATAAACTAATTTTAAATAAAAAAATTAGTAAATATTAAATAACTAAGATTAGAGGGAATGATAAAAATTAAAATAAATCTTAATTATTATAAAATTGAGGTAAAATCTTAGTTATTATGACAAGTTTAAATTTAAATAATAAATAAATAATTCTTATGTATAATAGAATTTAATAAAGAAAACATCCAATTATCAAACCAGGAATCATCGATTCATTCATTACTTTGGTAGCGGCCTTGTAGTAGCAATATCAGTGGTCTCAGCACCTATCTTGATACTAGACTATAGTACCCAGACAAGACTAAGTAACTAGCTTGCACAGGTATATTATAACAACATCCTATACAGGCATTCTCTCAAAGATATCCCAAAATTTAGAATGGACATGATAGTAGTACGCATGCCACAGTGCCATTGGACCCAACGCTAGTGATAACAAGATGAGGGAACCCAAAACAATTGATCTGACGAAAATGGAATCCTGATCAGAGCCACTATAATATCCTAACTGACCCGCTACAACCATTCCGCATACGTAAAATACTAGGATGAGGAGTGGCCCAAAGCGATTGAACATAAGAGCTATCACCATTGTAGAGAGGAAAAGGAGTGCGTTAAATAAATTCACACCTGCCGCAATTTCCGCACCTACAGAACGTACAATTCGACCCCGTACGCGTTAGCAAAATCTGTGCCATCTTGATGGAAATATATTCGCGAACCCTACCTTGTGGCCTCGGTCCCTTCGCTGCAGCTGCCATATAAAATTCAATCTTGCTTCTCACAGTAGTAGCAGCTAGCTTTGGATTCCCACTTTGTGTGCACGTTGCGCTTTTCGAACCCCCTGAACTCGTTTCACCCACCAAGTCGGAGGAGACTGCGGTCGTGGCCATCCTGGCTGATTCGTGGGATTATATTATATTAATATACGGTTTCGATGGACTCCTCCTGATTTCACAAGAGGTGGGGTGCTGGTTATCAATTGTCCCGTAAACCAGCCGCTGAGAGGCCTTTCATGGAGTAGTATGTTGGTATGGAAAAAAATACCCTATAGTTCCAGGTACGGATGGTGGCCGTTAAAATTTTATATAGCTCGAGACCTAGGCCAACCTATATTTGAGAATCATTGCGACGATATTTCAAGGTATACGTAGATCACCTCACGGCCCGTCAACCTCCATTCTATATATAGGTTTCTCTATAGCGACCTTACAAAATATATCCTGAGGTGAGGTCCCGTAAGCCAGTACAGGCGCACCTGGGCCTGTAGGTAGCTAACCTATTTGTTGAACTAAAAACGTAGAGTCACGGCCATCTACGCCCGCTCCAGGAAGAACCACCGTATACGTAGTTACATCGTGCTGCGGAGGCGCTCTTTGAAAGACATTCCAAACGTTAGATTGTAAATTAAAATAGTGCGCATGCCACATCATTAGCGGGATGAAAACAAATGACGCGGCTTTCAATATAGAGGTTATCGTTTGTCGAATGAAAATGGAATTTTGATCGGGACCATCGAATGACCGATAGAAAACAGTCAAACCTAGAGCGTACATATACATTACTGCAAGAACGCCTGGCCCAAACATATTTTGGGTTAAGACGTCTAGCATGAATGCAAAGAATATACTGGACGGAATGATAGTTAAAATCATCACCAGAGCCATCGTGCCTAAGCAGTTTTAGTCCGTTAATATCGTTTAAAATCCTTGATTAGGTACCTCCTAGAATCCCCTGTAGAATAGGTTTAGGAAGGCTTACATTCCGAGCAGCCACTTTGTTCCGCTATTTTCGGATTGACCGTTGTCTTTTCAGAACCCGTAGTGCGCGTAGTTACTGGGTCCTTGGCCGTTGTCCTGCCATTGGAGTCATTCGGACTGTCTAGTTTCTTCGGGGCGGCTTTCGAATTCGCTGAGGTGCTGGGCGGTATTTCGGTCAAGACCATTTTGATAATTGAATCGGATTGATTAGTGGGATAGCGAGTAAATAGGTAGTTTTTGGTAGGTAATATCCAGGAGCAGGGCTTTCCTGTTTTTGAAAGCTGCTATACTGGTGGTTCAGTGACGCTGCCCCGACGGCTACAAGGTTGGGACAGGGTTGATATTTATTTTCTTGCTACACAGTTTCGCAGGTAACTTCGGTGGTGGCTACCTCGTATACTTGGCCTGTACTTAATATACATTCTAACTCGAACCCGCGAATGATAGTCGTCCCGAAAAAGCCGCATTTAGATCCAATCTGCGCTGGATAGAATTTCACTTATTGGTACAGTGTCAATGCTATATATACGACATGAGGTCACAATACTGTATCAAGACTACAACGGTATTGGGAGCGAAAACTGCCATATAATTACTCTGAATTAAAATGTTATTCAAAAACATCCCCCGTGAATTCTATAACAGTACCTCGTACTTGCTTAGGTACTTACCCAAGTTGTAAGAGCCGAATTACCGAATATGAGCCTTTGCATTGAACGCCAAACCTTCCAGCTTGATTGTCTATTGTCAATGTTCCTTCACTACACAGCTCAGACCGGTGGTGGTAAAATGGTATGGCGCTCAATTGATCAAACGCCCACCCCCGTATACGACCGTATAGCATTTCCGCCAACGTAAAGCGCCGCTTTATGGGACTTGGAGGCCGGGTAAACGGCCGCGACCCAGGTGGAGCCTTGGAGGATGCTAGAAGGCATATCGTCGTTACCAATCAGGTATAACTGACCGGTTTGATCGGGAGCTGTAGTAGATTGCCATACTATAACTAGTATTTTAAGGGTTTCCGGTTAGCGGTATGCTATTATCTCGCATGTGGATATTCTATACGTAATAAGAAAGTACGAACGGTGTATCCGTTTCTCTATTACCTACTAGAACTCGAATCGTGTCCCCTTTGTTTTCTGTTCAAGCATTTGGAAGAGATATTACTTACTTCCAGCTAGCCCCAGACACTTCAGGTCATTGACGAGACGCCCAGGGTCCTCAGGATCGAAATTAAAACCCACTCCGAAATCGTAAAGATCCCGTCCGTTATCCGGGCCTGTGCAAAGGCCGACGAGATTGACCCAGTTGATCCCCTTCATATCGGTTTCACCGCAATACCGGTCGGTTGGGATGCAGAGGATTTGACCCATGATTAAAACGATATAGTCTATTAATATATACTATGCAGTCTCGACGTCTCTTTGATGTTCAAAACGAAGGCGGTTTTCTAGATGGAATTTGGTTAATTAAGTCTGTGCTTTTGAATTGAACGCCGACCACGGTACCGCAGTGGCCACCTTTATCTGCTATATTAATCTTACGAGTTTTAGATATTATAAATACTAGTTAGAGTGGATTGTAGAAGCGCGGTAGAACGAGAGTGATATATAGAGCCCACGCGTTCTAAGGGACTTTGTTTTAAATTTTAATTCCTTGTGCATGTGCGGCATGCATTTTCGAACGTTCGAGGCTTTATTGACCCAAAGAAAACTACTATCACATGAATATAATATAAATGCTCTGATAGGGTGTTTCTTTTATTTTTTGTCTTGACGCAGTAGTTAGCCCAGCTGGCCAGGCGCCGCTTCTTTGAGCGTAGCGTAGCGGAGAACGCGTACTTGATATTTGTAGACGGTGTTGATTTCGTCGGTGTAATGATTACGGCTACTCGTACGTGCCGAAATCTTGGACCATGGTTGTATACATGTATGCCATATAAATATAAAATGATGATATGTAGTTGGGCTTTAAATTGAATTTATACCATCGTCGGTATTATATTAATCGGGGCAAGTGTGCTGTGGTCGGGTCGCCAATGCCAGGCCTTCAGCGCCGGGGTGACGTCTCAGGTCGTGGAGGGGCAGGCAAGGCGGCGGCTTAAAAGCCTAAATTGGGGCCACCATTTGCACTTCCCCGGCCGCTAAGAACTAGACCTTATTACATGACGCGCAGCTTCTGTAACGTTATCCTTCAATATCAATCCTCCATCGGGAGACCTCAATATCCACCTCTCATCATACCCTAGAGGATCGATGCCGACGTCGCACTCGGAGATATCGCCGGACAACTCGGAAAGGCGATAGCCAGTCGAGTCGAAGCCCGACCGGCATACGTATACGAATCCTACCACTGCAGAGCCGCGCCACGGCATCCCGTCGATATAACATAACTACCATGACCGCCCAAATACTCGCCCACGAGCTCACCTCGCTATTAGCAGAGGCAAGGAAGCGAAGTGGCGACCTAAGATCCGTATGCCCTTTGCAGCTTCCACTTCTTCACACCCGACGATTCTAAACCGCGCGATCCTGTAGGCGACTGAGAAGTCACTCGCGGAGCTTAGGCTTCTATCAGCCAGTCCTGAAAATGAAGTCGCACGAGGTACCTGCCTGATAGTAAAGCTTCCACTACCAGAAATATCGACTCACCGTCGCTTAGAACTCTCGCGAAAGCCGTCATTCCCGTCGCCGTTTATACTAGCATGCGCCTCCAAGCATCCCAGGCTCATGGCCATGGGGATAGGCTGTCTCCAACGTCTAATCGTAGCGAAGGCTCTCGCCCAGGTACTCACGGACCCGATTGGCTCCCCTACACCGCCACTTTAGTACTAAGCCTGGTTTGTAGGCAAGATTAAAAGAAGTCCTGGACGCCTTTAGGGACGCTGTATCCCTCGGTCGGTACTCCCGCCGTTAGCGAATTTCTACCCCGGCATACTGATACTCATGGATAGGTCCTGATATTCAGCTGAAGATCTTACAAGCGCTTCCATCATTGCTCCAAAACTACGCATCCAGCATTAAAGGGAAATACTTGGAGGATACTCTGACGATATGTTCGAGTCTACAAGGGACCAAGGCTGCCGTTGTGAACAGCACAGCTGCTGCTAGTTAGTATGATGCAAGTTGCAGGGGATATTTCGTATACACTAACTTAGTGATAGCTTTACAGCAACTAATAATATCAGTGTTTGATAAAGTGGCTGCCGAAGATGGTAATAGAAAGGCTCATTCCGAAATGATTAGGTTGCTATACTAATTTGAAAAGATAAGGCATCTGAAATCCCTACCTCCGAGGAGGTGTCGATAAACGGCGATATGATATCTTTGCGGCCGGCCGCTGCAGACGCATATAAGGTATACCTCATTCTATATATCCCGTCTGTCAATCGCTAATCAGGTACACTAGGTGTTCCAAGACCTGTGTCTGCAAACTGAAGGCCAGAAGCCTCAGCACGTCCAGTTTACACAGATCCCCCAGCCATTCGGTCTCGAACTGATCGAGTCTGTTCTGGCGAACCACTTTGAAATCTTTCTCTCACACAGGGAACAAGCACATATCGTCCGTGCTCGTGTCGCGCCATTCGTCATAAGATTCCTCTCCAACCGCACAAACTTCCCAATTGCCGTCCGGGTAATCCGAATATTCTATGTTCTCCTCCGGCGTCATCTTTCGATATTAGAGTCAGAATGCGAGGTGGCACTGGGAAGCTTGATGCACATGTTGGACCCGGATGCCGGGCCCGGGTGGAAACGAGCCCTTTGTATGGAAATCATCCGAGGGTTATTCGCGGAAGCGTCGCTGTTGAGAAGGCTTTATTCAGTATACGACGCTCAGGAGGGCAAGAGGCCGGTTTTGAAGGAACTCACGGCGATGCTTGCCCGTTTAGCGACGGAAAAACCGAGTGTTATCGGGTTGGGAACTCAGTCTTCTGTTCCACTGGATCAAAATGCTCTCAGGAACATGTCTAATGAGCAGCTCGCGCTTGAAGCCGGAGGTGTCGCCGGAATTATTGGTAGTGCCGTTGGAGTGAATGATGCCGCCGTACCTGGTCTCAGTCTCCAATGGAGCTCCGTGCGAGTTCCGTGTATCGAGCAGCTTGACAAGACCGAGCCGCCTGCCACCCCAGAGTCATATCTTTACGCCTTGGTCCTGAGCTGTATAAACAGCTTCTCGGAAGGACTAGCGAAATTCATACTCCCACTGGCGACAACAACCCAGGACCCCAAAGGCAGTAAGAAGCGTAGGCTGAAGGCTTCAGTACAAGCACAAACTGCGAACGATAGCGATGCCACTAGTGGTGGCGAGAATCAAGAAAAGAAGTCACCACCAAACAGCCTTTCAAGGAAGAGCTCGACAATGAAGAGAAGGCTAAAGGGAGTACTCAACCCGCTGACATTTGAGGATCACCCTCTGCAAGCTGATATTCAGATATGCGCATCAATCGTGGATACCTGCTGGCCCGCAGTTTTGGCGCTCTATTCAACGTATCTTTACGCTACGCTAGACAATGATTATTACCATAACCTGGTCAGATCTTTGCAAAAGTTTACACAGGTCGCGGGCGTTCTGGACCTCGCAACTCCAAGGGATACCTTTCTTACAACCCTCGGGAAAGCAGCGGTTCCCCCACAGGTGCTATCGTCTCATGTTGCTTACTCGGGGTATCATGAAGCATCCTCAGGGAAAGACATGCCAACATCTCCGCATGCGAGTTTAACTGTACCAGGAGCTGATTCGAAACCTTTTGCATTGAACGTTCGAAACCTCGTTTGCCTGCGGGCCCTGCTGAACGTTGGAACGGCGCTCGGGACCACCCTCAAGGATTCTTGGTCAATAGTTCTCGAAGCCTTACAGCAAACTGATTATATCCTACAATCTACATACCGAGCAAATGCCAAGTCATCGTCGTCCCAATCAATCAAGTCCACGGACTCGCAAAGGTCCGCGACCGATGGCCAAGCAATGCTATCCAACGTAGGGCCTGAAATCGCAGCTGTTGAAGGGACCTCTCAGAAATTATTCGAAAGCACAAGGGAATTCAACAACGAGGCATTCCGTTCCTTCTTAAGTGCTTTATGTGAGTTGCTTGAACTCGACGAATTGGAGCCACCCACACCTATCGCAGACAACCCCTCAGCCAAGCGTGCACGCGGGGCAATGCCCGTGCTACCAGGCCACAAACCGCCAGGATTCGGGCACCGCCGGATCAGTAGTATCGGAAGCCGGCGCAAGTCTTCGTCTGCTGCGGCTATCGATAACACTTTCGCAATCTCAAAGCTTGGAGAGTTAGTACAGGTGAATATCGAAAGATTGATAACCGATGACCCTGAAGACAATGGGTGGAATACTATCCAACGTTATCTTTTAATTGCATCGACATCTAGGGGGGTTGAAGGTGCAATAAGATTAAAGGCCTCAGAGATATTGCATGAGTTTGTGATACTATCCGCAAGGACACTTCACGCAGACTCCCCAGGGGTTGTAGAAATCCAAGAACGGATTCTAAACTCGCTATTGAAGGAACTCCGGGATCTTGAAAGTGGAAGTCAAGCTGGCGCTGATGCCAATAGCAATACTGTCAAATTGGTTGACGCAGATATCCATCGATCGGCGTTAGAGGCCCTGACGACGATGCTAGAGCAATCGGGAGAAACCTTGAAGTCCGGCTGGAGTATACTGTTCAGTATCATGAACACCGCGTTCAAGGCTCCCGTTGAAGGGAAATCGTTCCGGCCAGCCGGAAAGTCGATACGCTTGCTCAAGACCTCGTTCGCATCGTTGCAGCTCATATGCACGGATTTCCTCGGGCTTTTACCGATAGATTGTGTGCTCGTCCTCATTGACACACTATATGCGTTCTGTGCCCAGGTGGATGATCTGAATATCTCTTTAACGGTCCGTACATGAATATTTCTTACCTCGTCGTCACTCAGCTAGCTAACTATATCAGACGATTACGTATTTCTGGAATATCTCGGACTTCCTGCAGCGCCAAAAATCTGACAATGAAAGCGAGCACGACTTCCCGAATACCGACAAGGAGCTTCTTGCCGCCGTCCGTTCCCAAGGTTCGAGTACCAGCATGGTGCTTTGGCTCATCTTACTGCTCAGGCTGGCCGAGATAACCAAAGACCCACGATCCGAAGTCCGGAACGGATCAATCCAGACCCTATTCCGCATCTTCGACTCCTACGGCCATATATTAGGGCCTAAGGCGTGGAGCTCATGTTTAAACATCGTCGTCTTCAAGATGATGTCGACTACGGAAACTCTGCTTCGGGAAGGTAGCTTGCCGGCTCCGGAGCGGAAACAGTGGGATGAAACGGTTGTTCTCATTCTGAAGGGCACAAGTAACCTTTACTCCAATTTTTTAAATGTGTTTCAGCTACTATCGAGCTTTGAGACAATATGGAGCACTTATATCAAATATCTGCGCCATCTGCTGGACTGGAGGAGTTTCGAGGTCACTAAGACAGTGTATAGAGAGCTTGCTAGGCTGCTCGAGAAAGCTTCGACATCAGAGGAAATCGCCGTTTCTTCAAAGCGAGAGGCGTGGGATTTATGGGCAATGCAAGGTCGATGTTTGGTCGAAAATATCGAGGAAGGGAGCCAAAATAGCTCTCAGGAGACTCTAACGGCTTTTATCAATGCGTTTAGGCCGTTGTATAGGCTTATGGGATCTATCACTTCAACCGCCGATATCGAACAGGCACTTGCCGTTTTCCGGGATTGCATGCTATACCCTGAACTCCCGGCTTACTTCTTCGACGTTGAAACGTTGAGCGCGCTACAAACTTCGATACTCGAGTCTATCAAAGCGATCAATACAAATTCGACGGACTGGATGTCACTGGTACTCAAGGAGCTGGCATTCCTTAGTAGATTGCCTTATAAAGCGGCAGCAAACAACGACTCTAAATCACGAAAACCCTCATATGTCGCGGTTTCCTCTACCATTCTCTCATCCTTGACAAACCTATCCCTCAAACACGCCAGTGCAGGCCCGGATATCTACAAATCCGGCGCTGTGTCTGCGGTACTACAGGCCCTCTGCGAACCTATACAACTTAAATACAAATTCTACCCGGGGGCAACGACAAAGAAGGAAGCGCTGTGGATTCAGGCTACTAGGGTTTCTCTCGCTATCCTAACGGACTTGATACCGATTCTCGATACCATGGAGCTCACCGACGACGTCCGAATCCAGATATGGGAGGATATCGTCAGCATCACCTGCGCTATAGTCACCGCCGACTGCGACGATGAGGACGTGGACGTCGTTCTCAAGGATGAGGAGTTTGATATCGCATCCTTTGAGAGGGTTCGGGCGTTGGTTATTCCAAGGTTGGGGAGGGGGTTTGTGCCGTTTCATGTGAAGGAGCGGTATGTGCAGAGCATATTCAACGCTTCGTTTTTGTATAAAGTTGTGGATGGGGAGTTGGATATTAGTTTTAAGAACGGTGATGGTGGTGATGGGGAGGAGGTGACGGCGCTGTTTGGGTGTACCAGTGATTTGGTGTTGGAGAGGCGGGCTAGGGTGAGTTATAAGTGTTTGGATGAGTTGTTTGAACTTTGTGGGGAGAAGGATGGGGAGGAGTGGGTTAGTTTGGCGGGGGTGGCGATTCCGTGGATGTTGGCTAGGGTTTCGGTCGTGCTAAGGAGGTTTGCGGCGGTGAGTTATTCCTTTGGGAGTAGTTCTTGCGAGTGTTTTGGTTATGAGTTTTTTGAATACTAATTTGGAATTATTTAGGACCAACCACTCCGGGGGAGAACGCCGCAGCCGAGGTGTCAGAGGAAAGAGATTGTGTATGTTATGGACAGGTTTACCAAGTTGAGGTGTGCGAGGTTTGAAGGTTCCGAGGGAGGAGGAGGGGGTGAGACTGGGCCTGTGGAGAGGACGAAACGGCATTTGTTGGTTATGTTTCCGTTTATTTCCCAGGCGGTTAGGGTTGCTTATGGGGATAGTCAGCTGTTGGTGCTGTTGACCAATGCGCTGAATGAGATTGGGAGGATGCATTAGCTTGCAATTGAGATGGAGGGAAATTTATATTCAATTGTGGGGCCGGTGGTTTATGTGCTCTGGGGGTTGGATGTAGTGTGTGGTATTTTAGAGCGATTTGTTTGTAAGGATTGGGTATCATAGATGAGGAATAAAAGCTATCTTGAAATCTAGTCTCTATCTGGTATATATATTTCGTAAGATGGTATCCTCAATACTAATCTTCTGATGGTGGCGTCTTGAAGCCTTCGAAGTACTGTGATGATAGTTAGCGTCATTTCTAGCTCTCCCTGGGCAGAAGGGTAGGATATTACCTTTCTCCTAAAAGGATTTAAAGCATCCGCAGTCCGTGCAAGTCTCGCGTTCGCAGCGTCCGCCGTTTCTCCATCAACATCGGCTGGGACTTCGGCGTCCATCACAGGCTCGTCTTGATCAAGTTCGTAACGTGTGTACGTAAGTAGCCTTCGAGACCCTGTTTGGTATCAATGTTAGAATATATCGTTGCTAAAGGATAATAGATTAAGTCGCCCGTACATTTATTGAAGTTTTGCACACAAACGGACTCTAATTTGAGGTTTCTATGCGTGGGTATGGATAACTCGGTGAAATCCTCGTCTGCGGTTGGTAACCATATGCAGAGACGGCCGTTCGGCACCAGGTGCGTGGATGCGAAGTTCATGATGTCGTTCAACATTTTGTCGAAGCTGTACGGCCGCTTTGGGGGTATGTAACCCGCTATCCTGTAGTTCGATAAACCTCGTTAGGGGTTTAATTTTCACTTAGGGTACTGATTAGGGGGAATAGAAATACGTATGCTGCGCAATCCCGTCAATGATGGTCGGCACCTTTGGCCTAGAGGGATCCCTACTTCCAAGCACCTTCAACCCTTCTCTAACCCCATACGGCGGATCACAAATAATCGCATCAAATATCCGTTCGCTCCTCCCCGCGGCTCCAAATCTACCGAGTGGACTGTTCGTTAAGTCGCTTACAAACATATCACCGTACCGGTCCATAACCTTGTACTGTTCGAAGTTACTCCGCAAACTTTTTCCAGGTTTTGTGCCTCGTATCATTCTACCGTCGATATCTGATCCGAACGTTATGGCGCCAAAGTGTGCGCAGGCGACGGCGAAGCTGCCGGTTCCTACGAAGGGGTCGTAGGCTAGTTTTCCCGGGCCGACGTGTGCCATGTTTGCGGTTACCAATGATAGTTCGGCGTCCATTGATGTTGTGCCTATGTAATTCCGTTTCTTGAGGTCGTAGGTTTCGACGGCCGCTCTATCGGATTTTCCGAGGAACCGGGTGAAATATATCTGGTGAGGTTCTTCGAGGTGAGTGGGATTACACGTCGGAGTTTCCACTTTCTCATCGATTTTTAAAGCCGCGAAACGTTCTGAATCGATTATCGAAGTCGCTTCATAGTCCTCCATGATAACGAATAACTCGTCCGGATTCTTCATACGAATCGGGCCATCGAATCCAACGTATGAGAAACCTTCAATCAATTCCCTTTTCCGTGATTCGGTACGCATACCGTTGAACGATTCGAACTCGAATTTGAACGAACATGTTTTGTAAAGTTGCCAGAGGTGGGCGGTGCGTGATTTTACAGAGGCGTGGACTTCGTCGTAGGTTTTACCCGAGCCCCAGAGTTCGTAGATGGCTTTGGCGAGGATGGAGCGGGAGATGAGGGTTTTGGCGTCTTCGTTTGATCTTAGGGCTATTCGGGCGAAGGGGGCCTGGGGGGGTTATATTGCCTGTTAACTATGTGAAGTTCTGTGGGGGTATAGTTCTGTGGGAAGTATGTTGATGTACCTTTTCAGAGTATTGCAAGATCTCGTATTCGATATTGAATAACTTTGTAAGAGCTTCAAGCTCTGGTTTCCGAAAGGTCTCGTGCACTTGGGCGAAGTGGATGAGATACTCTCGCATCGGCGGCGGGAGACCGCAGACCGGAGTGAGGGATTCTTCGGGTGCGGCCATATTGATTGACCTTGAAAAGGTTTGAACAACTTTGGGCTTTGGGGGTATGAATTCAAATAGCTTTCCTGCGTATATTCAAAATTGATATCGGTATCACGATTGAGAATTAGTCATATTCATGAGCATATAGAGTTTAATTTCCAGCATTCGTAATAGACGGCTACGTACGGAAAGTTGGGCCTTGGTTTATTCGCAGCAAGGCCCTGAGAGGAAAGAACATGAAACCCGGGCGGTTATCACATTCAGTATATTATTCTTGTCAAGAAATATACCCACATGCGCCAAAACATCGAATGTTGAAGCACCGTAGATGCATGCGAAGTTGCAGAGCGGGATGTTGTTGTGGTGTGGTGGTTTGAGTCGGTGGGTCAAGGTTTTTAGCGAAACTTCAACCGCCTCTTCGATATAATATCATCCCACCGGATTCACAACGTTCACGATTCCCGTAGACGCCCCAACCTCGACGACTCGCACCCATTGGCGCCGGATGGGTATGGCGATACGATAGCAGGATAGTCCTAGTTCCTTAATCAATCAAAACCCGGCGGGCGGGCCGATCGACTTCTGATTAGGACCTCCCCGGTATACCCCCACCAAGGACCACCACGATGCTCGCCGGACCAACTTCAATCGCACGGCTTCTGAGCCGGAGCTGCGGCTCTATCTTGAACCCGTCGAAGTCTCGATTGCTCGGTGTATCCGCAGCCGTATATCCTACTCTATCCCGAACCACTACACGAAACTATGCCACGCCCGTTGAATCCTCATCGACCTCTTCGATCCCCATATCCACCTTCGAAAGCCCCTTCGCGAAACCACCGGATCGAAGCGAAGAAACTATTCGCATGAGAACGTATAAACCCAGAACGCCCGGTGTGCGACATCTCCGAAGACCCATAAACGACCATTTATGGAAAGGGAAGCCGTACCTCGCGCTCACAATCCCTCGGAAAGGTCACGGTATCGGTGGAAGGAATAATTCCGGACGAGTCACGGTTCGCCATCGCGGCGGTGGACATAAGAGGAGGATAAGAACCGTGGATTTCAGCAGGTTTGCCGGGGGGCCTCACACTGTCGACAGAATCGAGTACGACCCAGGCAGGAGCGCACATATCGCATTGATCACGAGCAAGGAATCAGGGAAGAAGAGCTATATTCTAGCGGCAGATGGACTACGTGCTGGTGACAAAGTACAGAGCTACAGAGGTGGTGTTCCAGCAGATCTTCTCGCGAGCATGGGTGGTGTAATCGATCCTGGTATGCTTGCTGCGAAGACGGCGTGGAGAGGAAACTGCCTGCCGTTCAGATATATCCCGATCGGTGCCGTCGTTCACGCCGTTGCAACGATTCCAAATGGACCGGCGAAGTTTTGCAGAGCGGCCGGCACATATGCAACCGTAGTCGCGAAGGACGAAGTACGTGGGTTCGCAATTGTCAGACTTCAGAGCGGTGAGATCAGGCGGTTTATGATCGATGCTGCTGCTACGGTGGGTGTCGTCAGCAACCCTACATGGAGACATCGGCAGCTTGGAAAGGCTGGGCGGTCTAGATGGTTAGGAATCAGGCCAACCGTCAGAGGTGTCGCTATGAATGCATGTGAGTAGTAACCCGCTCTCCACAGGCATCTATCCTATCAGATTATATATATAAAAGAGAACCAGCTCAAGGTTGGCGTCGTCGGGGCCTACCAATCGGGCCCGCTACGACCAATCGGACCCGAGTGGGATGGGCCAGACCGTTATATCCATGAACGGACATAAGAGATAGCTGACTCATCACGTTCGCTCCCATCATGCAGGTGATCATCCCCACGGCGGTGGTAGAGGAAAGTCCAAGGGTAACCGTCACCCGGTGAGCCCTTGGGGTGTACCGGTGAGTATTACTCAGCCCTCCTATAACGTTATTAGCGTTATATGTAGAAGCTCTTGCACGACGCAGAGTTCCGCGTATTCACGTTATCCTGAAACTGACGAGTAAACCGATTTTATCCAGACGAAATCAGGGTACAAGACCAGGAAGGTGGGGAAGAAGAACCCGTGGGTTGTGACGGAGAGGCCGCGTGGGAAGGAGAAGAAGGAAAAGAAGACGTAGAATGGGAGTAGTGTACGGTGACAGTGGCGAGAGAATACAGTGTGTATATTACGTATGTTGCCGGACTATTGTGTATATAACTATACCTATTTGAAGCCAGATATTTCTTGCCCCGTTGGTTAATTGTAACTGGCGAATTCGCCTACAATTGAGCCTCCGATATAAATTTAATTTCTGAACTCTCAAACGTATACGACTGACGACGAGAAAACAGAATTTTTCTTTCTCTTCGGGTGAAATGACATGATATGGTAATCGGGATACGAAAGAAGGCTAGTTTTACGAGCTCTCTCTCGAATGCAAGCCCGCGGTGCCCGCTCCCATACAAAGGATAATATTAAAATTTCCTCTCTGCAGGCCAAGCCGATATGACTCAGCAAGGGAACTACCTTCGTTTGAGAATATCGGAGGTTGTTAGACGCCGACAAGGTTTGTGCGCTCCCAGTTGGATGGAAGTTTAATAAAGTATAGGAAAGACCACGCATACTGCTGCAGGACGCTTACAGGTCCCATGCGCCAGCCGTTCCAGAAAGGTCGCTCTCCGGAATTGGACGGTCTGCACCGAAGAAGCGGTTCGTCATCATCGATCCCAAAAGCTTCGAGGATGCGAGCCAATGCGGTTTAGTGCGGACTGGGCATTAAGCTCCGCGTATGTCCCCGTGCCCGGAGCCAGCCAGGTTATCTTCGACGTACATGTGGATGAGATAAGATGATGAGTATTCCCAGTGTCAATACTCGTAGAATCGATCCTCTTCGAGGGACTCAAGTGCACCGTATATAAGTACTCATGCACCGAGTGTGTATGGTTTATGTCGCCGGGAAATTGAACAGCTGCTGTGCAGTGTTACATCCTCGAGGCTGAGGCCGTTGGAATATTAGTAACAGCGCCCAGAACCCGCAGAATCGCATCTGCTAAAGGGACATGCAGACCAAGTTAGCTCGAAGCTTGGGAGGGTCTTTTACCGGTTACGGGAGTCTGTTCCCCGGGGCTGTTCTGAGAATTGGCTTCGAGGTTGTATTGGATTGGATCCGATGCATGGAACCGTCTGTCCCTTGTTTCTGCTTATTAATAATCCCCAGAACCCGCCCCTCCGACGGTCCCAGTCCGCTGTTCCAGTCTCTGTTCCAGTTCCACAGTTCTTTCGCTTTTTCACTTTTGCCTCTGCACTGTGGAATTTCAAATTCGGTTTCAACCTCTTCTTCTTTTTTTTACCTATCCTTCGCCGATTGGATTGTATATGGTATGATATAGTATGATATGGCATGATACGGTATAGCGGACGGCAGATGTAGAATCGACCAGTCTCACATCCTCCAACCCTCCCCTGGACATCTCCAACCAGACACACACACACACTTCCAAACAGCCTGGCCGTTAACCAACAGGCTTACGAAACTCCCCTCCAACTAAGCAGCTCTCTCACAACTTCCTTTTCAAATTAAACTCCGAAAAGAAAAAAAGAGTATATAGTAATCCTCGGAAGCCGGAAACAAAAAGGTCGCTGTCGATAGCATACCGAATATATCCTTCCTTACTCCTCCAGACTGGACAGAATGTCTGGCGAAACCCTTCCCGACGCTCCCGCGCCGAACACCAGCGGCGAGGGCAGACGAGAAAGTGCCGACGGAGATGCCCCTCGTCAGAAGAGAATCGCTTGTGTTGTCTGTCGCAAACGGAAGCTCAAGTGCGACGGCGCAAGGCCGGCCTGTGGGACTTGCTCGAGGCTCGGTCACAACTGGTATATTGATCTATCTCTGTGATGCTTGTGTCGTTGGTTGTGTGGTGCTGACGGTTGTCACAGTTCTTACGACGAAGTGCGGCGGAAGAGTGGTCCTAAGAGAGGATACGTAAAGGCGTTGGAAGCCCGGCTGGGTATGCATTCTCATTCTCATCCCATTCCATGCTCTCGATGGAGGAAGATGCTGATGTCCACGTGTAGCCCAGGTGGAGACCCTCCTCAAGACTCAAGATGGGCCTGGAGATACTCCTCCCATTAATAAGATCGATTCCATGAATTCCATCTCACAGAGCAGCCTCAACTTCTCCATATCGAACGTCGCCGATTTCCAGACGGTTTTGAGGAAGAAGAAAGAACAGGAGGCTCAGGCCCAGGCCCAAAAGTCTAACTCCCAAACGGCTCCCTTTAACGTCGACGACATCCAACCCTTCACAAATGTTCCGGACTATCGTGGGTTTCCCGATACTAATATGGAAAATACCAGTACCGCAGGGTTTGGGTCGTCGTTGCAGGAACCTGGACTTTCGTGGGAGATGATACAGTTGGGTATTGACGAAGCCTTACCGGACCAACATATCATTGATGAACTACACGACATATACTTTACCAAAGTTGCACCCTACGGACCCATAATACACAAAGGCCGATACCTGGCCAGTCTCGACCTGGCGCCTCAGCTGCGAGCGCCGATATGCTTGCGATACGCGATATGGATGATGGCGGCGTCCGTCTCCGACCAGTATTCGACTCTACAGACAGTGTTCTACCGAAGAGCACGAAAGTACGCCGAGGAGGCCGAGATGAGAGGCCACGGCGAACATATCGTCAGCGTGCAGTTCGCTCAAACCTGGGGAATTTTGGCAACTTATGAGTACAGACTCATGTACTTCCCCCGAGCCTGGATGTCGGCGGGAAGGTCGGTCAGATTATGTCAGATGCTTGGGTTGAACCGACTCGATGGAATCGGTCTCGACGTCAAGCAGTGTATCGCCCCGCCGAAGGATTGGACGGAACTCGAAGAACGACGAAGGACGTTTTGGATCGCGTTTTGTACAGATCGCTATGCATCCATCGGAACAGGTTGGCCCATGCAAATCGACGAAAAGGATATCATGACCCATCTCCCTTCGTCCGACGAAGCCTTCGCGGCTGGACGAGCGACGAAATCTTACACCTTGAAAGAAGCTCTTACGCCGGGTGGTGCTCCTAGCCTCTCCTCCTACGCCGGTGTCATCATTATGGCGGCCTTGATCGGTAGGAACCTGCTACATCTTCACCGCCCCGACGAAGGCGAAGACGACTCGGATTACGAAAAGGGCGAGTTCTGGCGAAGGCACAGGCACATGGATAACATTTTGCTCAATACCGTCATGTCGCTTCCGCCACACTTCAAGCTTCCGAACGGAATTATGGACCCGAACATCGTATTTACGAATATGAATATCCACACTTGCACGATATGTCTTCACCAAGCTGCGATTTTCAAAGCCGACAAATTCAAACTCCCTTCAAGTGTCTCGAAAGAATCGAAGTATCGGTGCGTTTCCGCGGCGGCTCAGATAACGGCGATCATGAAGATGATTGGTAGCCAAGATATGACGGCGGTATGTTAAATATCTTTTTACTATCCAATGTTCCACCTTGCTAATTTATGATCCGATAGATGAATCCGTTCGTTTCCTTCTGTCTCTACGTCGCAGCGAGAGTTTTCGTTCAGTACTTGAAGAGTAATCCAAATGACGAGAACATCCGCTCGTCTTTGGACTTCCTCATCAGCGCTATGGGTCATTTGAAGAAATTGAACCCATTGACCGAATCTTTCCTCGTCCAGCTCGACGTCGATATGATCGGATCCATGGACGCACCAGCAAACAATTCGAGATTTCCATACGGGCTAAAGAAGGGAGCTGTAAGTGAATGCTTTTTCACACAAAGGAGCAGATCTTCGGAAGGGGTAAGTCCTCTTTCCGAGGTGTCTTCAATAAACCAGAATCCGCAGTTGCTTACACCCGATGGCCCACAGGCTGAAATCTTTGTCCCCCGAGACGGGAAGTCATTCGACGGAAATACCTGCACACCGAGTGGATCCTCGAATGCAACCGGCAAGAGTCCTTCCGAAGTAGAGGATCCGTCAGGAACGTCACCATTTTTACAGTGCCATAGAACAATAGTGAATATCAGCACGGAAAAGGCCGCCCGAGAGAAGGAGGCGGCGCAACGGCAAGGGCCTGCCACTGCATCTTCAAGTTCCGGGTCGAACCACACTTCCCCGTCTATAGATCTCACCAACTCGAACGATCACTCCAGTCATACTTCACCGTCGAATAACAGCGGGTTCTCACCGATCGAGGAAATGGTTACAATATCATCACACGATTACGCGCAGCAGCAACAGCCCGGGCAGACTACCAGTCTATCAGGATTCGATTTCGGATTCATGCCGGGTGTTCTCGGGAATCTGGGGAATCCGGGAATGGATCCCAAAGAGCTCTCGAATCCAATTCTACAGCAGGATGTATTCGATATGAACGGTATGACGACGGAGCAGCAAGACGCGATGTTTAAGTTTACGGAGCTGTTTGCGATGAACTCTCCATCGCAGTGGTTGAACGAGCAGAATTTATACCAGTGATTACCCAAATATTATGGATATGGATATCAAAGGAAAAGTTTGGGACATTTTTCTTTCTTAATTTCAATTGGCTTACAAGTTGACGGGGGCTCTTGCAGTCTTTTTTTTTTTTATCTCCACTCACGTTCGACATATGTGGAAAAGGTGGTATCTAGCTGTTTATAATTGCTGTCACTCGGTATCTTTTTGGAGTTCTTTAAGGAGTTTTTTGATTTGAACACTTACCTATTCTTTACCTTTCTCCTTATTGCTATTCGGACGGGATATATACAGGGTTCACGGGTCCGTTTATTCTCTTTCACGATACGTTCCTATCAATCAAGTACTTAGTCAGCCTATCTCCACTTTTGATGTCGAGGTCATGTACTCTTAATTGCTTTGGCGGGCTTTGTTTAATACTATGCAAAACTATATATGACTGTACGTATGTATTAGTATCAATATCTCGCACATACATTCCACCACGATCCCAAGAATGAAGCACTCCTTTTCAAATTCTCCACCGACATACCATATGCGAATTGCCTGGATGTGATGTTTACCTCGGCCCAAATCTGACGCGCGCAGTCGGCTGTTCCAAAACAACATCCCCAACCTCCCCTGGTTACCCGACGCATTCCCATTACCACATCCATCCACCGACGACATCTCCAAAAAGGAACCCCCATCGTCCACATCCGGGGTATTCCCTCAGAAAATATTCGAAAATCACCAGCAGGATTTAATATTGGAACAAAATGCCAGCCTACACAACCTCCACAGCCAGGCGTTCCCGCCGCTCCCGCGCCTCCGCGCATAGCAGACACTCAATGCGACCCTCCTCCGGTCCAGACGAAGACGACTGCCCCTTCTGCGCCATCTCCCGCTCAAACCCGCCTCGGGGCCAAATAGGCCCCTACGAAACCCCCTCCACAGCCTCACCGACCCATAACAGGTCCACAACGCACATGATCCTCTCCACGCCGCAAGTAATCGGTTTCCTGGATATAATGCCCTTATCCCCCGGTCACGTCCTGCTCACGCCCCGACATCACGCTGAAAAGATCATGGATTTGACGCCGGAGGAAGGGGCTAGCCTGGGTGCTTGGTTACCGATTATTACGCGGGCGGTTAGTAGGGCTATGCAGGTTGATGATTTGAATGTGGTGCAGAATAATGGTACGGATAGTGAATCGCCTGAGGATTGTAGGGTTAATGCTGGGTGGGGGAGGAAGGTTTTCGATGAGGTTAAGGAGAAGGTTGAGGGGGTGTTTGGGGGGGATGGTTAGTACCCTTCTCTTTTTTTCCCTTCTTACTCTTTCGTATCTTCTGCTTTGTGCTTTTGATATTTTTGTTCGAAAAGAGGAGGGAATTTTTTATATCATTTCCTATATTTTATATAAAAAGGGAAAGAAAAACCAAAGGCTGATGAATATACTCATCAGAAACCCTCCTACCCCCTGGCAAAACATGATATGAGATAGAGAGAGAAAGAGAGACAGCATTAGCCCTATTATCAAACCCCTTAGGTACCTGACCAAATAACTTCAAAGAACCCCTCCCCGCTAACCAAAACCCCCCATCGACGGAACAAAAATAGGCGCCCGAGCAAGTCAAGTCGTCAAGCACGTCCACTACCACATCATCCCCCGCCCAGAATCACACACAGCACCAAGGGCCTGGACCATGTTCGGCAAAGGTCAAAGGACCGATTTAGACGACGATGAAGCTGCATTGATCGCCGCCAGGATCAGGCAGGAGATCGCATGGGAGATGGAGAGGATGGGGAATAGTACCGATGCGCCGGTGTTCAGGACGACGGTTTTGGCGCCGAAGTTGTGAGATATCGATATGAGGAGGGCGTTTGTAAGAGTAGAAACGATTGGAAGGGGATCTAGAGGATCTCTTATGATATAAAGAGGAGGCAGCAAATAGAGACTATGTTATATTATCGTTTCCTGCTTCTTTGATCGATGAGAGCATACGCTTTTTCAAGATGGTAGAAGAAAGGGATATAATACATCTGGACTGGCTTCTGGTTTTTTAATGTTTTGTACGTTAGCGTTTTGGAATCTGGGAAATGAAGCACACTTTACCTTTCATCCATCATGATCCGACTTACACACATATATATATATATGCGGTGAGTAGTAAGGCTCTAGAAGGTTAAAAGGATACTCCTTGAACCGGCATCAATAAAACTCACACCATCCTATACATCACGATCCCACGGAAAGCACACATAATTTGTAGTAGTCTCCATTAAGTTACGCCAGCCTCACACCAGCCGACTTCTATTAACAAAAAAAGCGTGCAAGCCATAGTACAAATATGCACATCGAAAACGGAGTGAGAGGAAACAAAGGGTGAGACCGGCAGGTAGCAAAGTACGCAAAGAGAACTTGGAAGCATGCTCGAAGAACGCCTTTGGACCGGGATCTGAAAAAAAAAAAAATTATGAAAAAGCAGCATGCTAGGAAGAAAGAAGGCAAAAGTCAGAGTCATCGTACCGTTCCCAATGACATGGATGATCAGAAGGGTAAGAGTATAAGGGAAAGAGAAGAAAGAAGTGGTTCTCCATGATGCATGGCATGTCAGTGGGAAAGGGTAGTATGTACACAAAAGCAGACGAAAGCACAATTTTGGGACGCCCCACCGGTTCGTTAGTTCTTTCTTTGCTAGTAAAGGAACAATAATGTCGTATTGATTGACGCCTCTGAACGGGTTAGTATGGACGCCTGTCTGCCACGGTAGCTTTCTCGAGAATCAAAACATTGTCATTCTAGGACAGGTAAGGATGACGTAAGAAGCGAGTACAGGTATGACGAGCCTATTGCTCCTCTTCCTACGAGCCTGCCATTCTAGAGAAACATGTGATCTCGGTCTGGGGGATGGACGGGCAGTAGGAGCGTGAATGATGAAGGTGGGGAAATTCAGGACGATAGAAGCAAGAAACAAGAGAGAAAAGAGAAAAACACCCTGAACGCCGTTTAAATCATGATGAAAAGAAGCAATGTATGTCCCCATATCACCTGCTATGCAAGATTGGTGATCACGGAGATGTAAAAGGAAAGAAGAATCAAGAAACCAAAGTCAGGTCCGTTCACAAGTCAACGGGCTCGTTCAAGTCAACCTTATAGTGAATCGCAGCACTCTTGGCCCATGAGCGAACCTTGATAGAAGCTGTAGAGAAATATTAGCACTAGACTTTGGGAAGAGGGAGACGAAAGCGGCACATACCCTTCTTGAACTTCTTGTCAACGTACTTCATGAAGAAAGCCTCGTGCTTAACTGGACGAGCGAGGTAGTCAACCATGAGTTTGAAGACAGGCATGATCTCGTCCTCAGTGTAACCAGAGTAGTGGACAAGGCTGGCATTCTATTTGATTGTTAGTAAAAGCATTGCCAACTTGCCAAGCGCGATAAGAATACATACCCATGAGCCACGGTTATACATCTTCCTAGCCATATACATGGCAGCAGCGGCGACAAGCGAACCTGGGTATTCGAGGAAACGGTAGTCGAGGAGGCTGACTTCCATAAGGTACTTGGCGAAGGTACGGGTTCGGATATCATAGTCGTCGGCCTTCGAGATGCGGCGGAGGAAGTTCATTGGATTGGGATATGACAAGTCGTAGTCGAGAGTGGTGAGGATGTAGCGTTCAGCTCGGAGGAGTTCGTCTTCGACGTAGCCACCGTCGCTAACATAGATGAAGGTCTTGATCGAGGGAGAGTAGACTTCTTCGTATTTGGCAGCGACCCACATCGCGGCAACGCCAACAAGCTGAAGCTTATCCACACCGACCTGCTTAAGTCCAAGGAAACGGTCGATGATGTTGACGGTAAGATAGAGGGTCTCAGGGAGAAGGCGGAAACGGGTGTGAACCTCGATGAGCCAGTCAACGAGGATGCCACGCATCTTCCATTGAAGTTCTTCCTGATGATCCATGTACTCAGGGTTGGCCATGCTCTTTGGCTCCAAATCGCGGAGATACGCGTCAATCTCTTCAGCATACTCGGCAACCATCAATGGATCATCGTCTTCCTCGTTGTCGAGGATAAGAGCAGGTTGTGGCTCGACGACGCGAGTCCTCTTGCTATTTGGCTCGTTGGCGAAAACATCTCCATCCTTCTCCAATGGGGCGGGTTTTTGGGTGGTGACCTCCTTGGTCTTGGTCTTGACCTCGACCGCGGCGACCTCGGCCTTCTTATCCTCAACCGGGGCTTGATTCTCGTTGTTGTTCTTGGTAGCCTCGGCTTCGGTAGCACGAGCAGAGGAGTTCGAGCGCTTGCGAGGGCGTGAAGCAGCGGTCTTACCAGCCTGCTTGACCTCAGCAGCCTTGACCTCCTCGACAACCTTCTCCTTAAGAACGGTGCGAGTTTTCGTCTTGGTCGTGTTGGTCTTGGTAGCGAGAACACTCTTGACAGCCTTCTTAGTCTCCTTCTCAAGGGAACCGTCCTGACCAGCTTTGTTAAAGTTGCTGACGTCCTCGAGGGCGACACGCTTGCGATTCAAGGGTTGCGAAGCCTTAGTGCTGGCAGTAGTTGTAGATGGGACGACCTTGCCGGCAGTCTTGGTAGAGGCTCGAGTAGCACGGCTGGCAATGCCGGCGTTCTCATCCTGGTTTTGGGTGCGTTGACGGGTAACACGTTTCTACGGACATGGTCAGATAATCGTTTATCTTACAGTATCGACTAAAATAGGGAGAGAGGGAGGAGGGAGGGGTTGACCAATGGGAGAGAAGGGAAGGGAGGAATGACTTACGGCCTGCATGGTGTCAGATCTGTGAGATGCCAATGATGAAGTTATAAGTACGAGAGAGAATCCAAGATCGGATGATCAAGGATGGAAGACTAGATGAGATGAAGGGAAGAAGAGAGGCCTTTCGTTAGTTTGGTAAATGTCGGAAGTTAAGATTGAAGACTTATTGGTGATGTGAAACGGAGGAAATATGTGAGGAATATTAGGTGTTGAGACATGCAGAGCAGGAATGAAGTCTCCAGACACGACTCAGTAGCGAAGACACGGTCGAGAGGGATGAATAAGGGTAACGATGGGATATTGCAGTACCAATGGATGAGGAATGGATGTCTGTTTGATGATGGTGATGATGGTGATGAAGGAAGAGGTGGAGGAGGAGATCGAGGAAGAGGTGAAGGAGAGCAAGGAGGGAAAGAGAAAGAGAGAGAAATAGAGTGGAGACACGTACGCTAAGAGTTTCACACCGTTAGGAAACGGTTCGTCAGTTTAAGAATGGTTTTAAAGGTAGAGTAGACGCGGTTTGTTGCTGGAAGCAAAGATGTCGGAAAAGAGTTCGCTGAATATCTGAATTCACGTCGAGTAATTGAAGGAGAAGAGCGGAAGGCAGAGAGTCGACGGTGGATCCGAGATAGGTGAAGTTGGGAAAGAGTGAAGTAAGAAGGGAAAGGTTGTTTGATGCAAGGGAGGTAAAGTCTCAGAGGAGGTTGGTGAGGTCTTTCTCCGACTATGACAGGGCTGTGTGGAAGTCAAGTCTCAAGTCTACAGGCCTGAAGAAGTCCTGTGTTGTTTACGGTTGTGAGGGGAAGTGGAGGGGATGTTGGTGGATGGAAGGTAGGGAGAGTGACGATGCCGAGGAATAGGTGAGGAGGTTGGTGGTGATGGGTTTTCCACGGTGTTGAGGCTCTTTTTGGCGTTGTTATTGGATTCCTTCCTGACCGGGAAAAAATGGTTGGAAGGTAACGAAGACACGGCGGCTACGCAAGAATAACTCGTATTTCTCCAGGAAGACTACAATCAATGCATTCGAGAGTCGTTATTTCAAGATCCAGAGAAGGAGGGGCTCGTAAGGCGAGCGATGAGGGCGGAGAGAGACTGGATTGAATCTGACGGAGTCTGGAATAGAGAACACTGGAAACAACGATCAATTGAACGGGCACGCTCTTGGTGTTTAAAGGTGGCTAGGCTGTTTTGTTGTTGTTGTTCACTGTTGACAACACCCCAGCCAATCACATCTCCTAGCCAATCACCGTCCGGGGATCCGGTAAACATTCTTCCCAAACAGGAATGGGCCGCGGCTGACTAAGGGACACCACACGAACACGACTCGACCAGACAATCGCGAGGACGACAGCAATGCGGCCCAGTTGGGAATACAAAGGGCGATGTTTGACGCTAATTAACCCCCGAATGGTACGCCCTTTGATTCGGCGGTTTCTTTCCCGTGGAGAGGCGTTTATTCACCAAATGTTCGCTCGCATTTTTTCCTCTCAAGCCCGTACCCTCATTTTCGTTACATACAAAGAAAAATCCGCCGATGAGGTCTTAAACCTATAGGAAACTTATCAACCATAATCTACCGATGAATTCTGTGCATCCGACTAAATTCTGCGCGTACTTGCACCCGCCATATGCAGTTTAATGCCTCTGCAAGTTCCCGGCTAGACTGGCAGGGCTAGTCTGTGGTCGTGTGGTTGCCCCAACAACCCCTCAAAGACGCAGGTGCAAACGACCAACGGCCAACCGAGTGCGGCCTCGCTGACGCCGATGCAATGCATTTCCCCGGAAGACTATCAATCCATTGGTAGGGCAGCGAACTGGGTAATCAGCGTGTCGGCTTCTAACCTGTTGCGCGAGCCCAAATACCCAAATCCAGCCAAAAACACGGGTTACGTCTCCGAAAACCTCAGACTCAACACATCCCGTCTGGCAACCTTGTTGGAGTTTGTAACAACTTGACACCCAGCCCGCCCAGTGTCGAGACTGAGTCGGCACCCCCAGCAATATATATACTAGAAGTGGCTATTCCCTATACCTATTTGATTTCCCTTGTCACACCGTTGATTGCTCTCGTGCTAAGGTCAGCTGATCAGTGCTTCGGTCGCAACTACAATCACCAACCTCTCTGCTTCTATGAACTTAAATTGCCTTGTGTCCTGCACACCCTGTGTAATAATCGAAGGTACATCGACGTAAAATCTCAAATGACTTCGAAAACATACGGGTTTAACTATTTTGAAAGATTGTAGTTTGGAATTCAATCTCAGGTTATGTGAGGACGCCCTCTGAGTATTTCTGTCGTTTCAGGCGGAAGCAGTGGCTATATATCACCTTTGGAATACTCTTGACTTGAAGTTAATATAATGCTTATAAGTTATATATTTTGGTTTGCAGAATCGATCTCTGCCTGGCTTCGCGGAATAACTGGAACTTCGAGAACCCAATGCCCTCCATGAAGAAGGTTGGTTCTTTATAAGTTAAGGTTTCCGTAAACTAACGGAGGGTCCGTGATTATTAGGATTATACAGATAGAGTACTCCCACCCCATTGGTTCGAGGCTACTAGTGGAGCATCGACGGTGATCATGCCGCGTTTTGGTGCGCTTTGACATCCATCAACTCTGGTCCGGGCCCAAATCCGGTGATGGTAGATCGAACAAACGACTACTTTGTATACCCGATATAGCCAACGTATGGCAGCGAGACAAAGAAAAGGCCCCACAGTGATGTCAACTTAATGACCTTAGCATCTGTATGTATCCAGTTATGATGGGAGTGCAAAGTAGTACAATATGGCCAAAACCTAAAAGGTATCTTAATATCAATATATAGCAAGGCTATACAGTAATTGTCGCTATAGCTACTTGACTTATCTATACACTGTCAGCATGCTTGAGTACAGGACCAATTTGTATAGCTCTACATCCAAGGGATGGAAGGTACCTGTAGCTTAGTAGTAACCTCTGAAGATTTAGGCACCGATACTACACACAGTTTAATATCCATGGCGACAGACGATATCTATAGAGCCCCACTTCGCCACGTATATGCCGTTATTGCACGGAAGGCAAGTACCGCCCAACCACAAAAATTACCCCGCACCTAGGAATGAGAGCTTCGTAGTGGAAACGAGCTTGATAAGTAGTGCCATAGCTGCGCCCTATTCGATCTTCGAATCCCTTGGGCTGTTTGAAATTGCTAGAGTCCCTCCCTAGCCGCTAGGTCCCTTGCATACATCGGTATTTTCTTCGGGTCGATCACGCTGTCGACCTTTCATATCCCTAACAGACATCTATTAGGATTATTTCCCCTCCAAATCAAACCCAACTCTAGTACACTGTCATACTAGAAAGCCTACAATATGACTGGAGAGATTGCTCAACTGGTTATCGCCAACTATACGGTTTGGAAACTGAACAAAAGTGGCGATATATATACCAAAGATATTCGCGGTTTTCTGGAGCCCGAATTTAAAACAATTGCCAATCAAATGCACGGCAAAAGCGACCGTGAACTGAAACACGCCATCGCAGAGTGGTGCCGAAAAAAGACCGAAGCCGATGACAAGCTTAAATCTTACCCTCAAACAAGGCGCCTTAGGCTGGAGGCCTGCGACCTTTTATTACAGGGTAGGGATCCGATAGCTATTGCTAAAGGGGGGGATATGAACCACTGGTCAGCGGCAGAGCGCGCTATGTCAGAATATAACGATGCCATCAAACAGGTTCAGATGATCATGAAGGAAGGAAATACTTGGGTGCCTTTCCAGGGGAAACGCATGGTAAACCACACAGCGGCATCAGGGAAAGCATCCACAGGCATGCTACCCACAGATCAACTGTACGCGGAGGACGAACACTCCATTTACAGCATTTCCTGGATCAATGATACCACAATCTTATATAACCTCAACGAGAAGGAAGAATGGGACCCGACAATCTATGCGAAGGGGAAGTGTGTATTCGTCAGGAGTATCAGTACCTGGGTGAAGCTGAACCTGCACACCAATGAAATCAAGTGGATCGACATAATCGGGCTTCGGAAATCATCAACTGATGAATCATTGTGGAAATCCTGCAGTGTAGGACCCGTACATCCGACTAGGCAAACTGGGCGTTTCCATCTCACGAGAGATGAACAGCAACTGAATCATGTTTGCCATATCATGGAAGACACCGGCGTCAACATCGTCGACGTCTCAGCCATGGCGCTGGGCAGAACTTCTCAATATTCGAAACATTTCTGCGATTTGAACGCGCGGAATGACAGTATTCAACCTTCCGGTAACTTCACACTATGCAGAGATATACTGTATTGGATCCATGGTACGAGTCTTGTTTGCAAAGGTAACGGCCAAAGCGGGGACTCAATTAAAATCTCCGATGGAACAATCACATCGTTTTGTATGTCGCCAATGGGGATAATTTTTGCTTATAACAAGGATCGAGATCTCGTAGAGCATGCAGCTTGTTTGAAGTCTCATGCTACTCATGGTATGATTCTGAGTTGGGTTCCCGTAAAGTGGGATCAAGGTCTTGTCAAGGGTATGATGGCGAGCAAGCAGGCTCTTATTGTCCACAATGGTGAAGATATTAAGGTCTACCCTATCAGTGAGATGGAAAAACTAGCACCATGGATGTCTAGATAGCTAGATTTCATGTTTATAGCGTTGGTATCGAACAAGCAACTCTATCAGGTATACTTTACGCATTCATAGCGTAAAATCAAACGCTTCCTGAGTAATTAATCTAGGTATATACATGCGTACCTATAACGTACAACCTAGTCTGGAAATAAGCCTATACCATAAGCTCGAGATCTCGAGAGAATCGTACGAGTAGCCTGAGTGTTAGTTATCCGCTACCGTTACCACAGACCCAATCTCGGGTAACCGCAGTGGGATCCTAACCGGCCAACAACTGGCTGTAGCAAGGATACAGAAACGAGTCCGTCATAGGGCCCTATCGATATATCACAAGCCTCATGATTTCTGGGTTATACGTGTCTTATTTCATACATCACATGCATAGCCTCAAAAAGAATGTTCATCGACAGGAAACGGATAAGGGACCCACCCGTCGACGTGCATATGCAATCGCATGGATACCGCATTTCCACACCCGACAGGCCGACCAACGCAAAATCCTGTTTCGTGCGAAATGTCTCATGCAAACGTTTAAATCTTCATTCGCAAAATGCATCAATCTTGAACCATTTAAAACCCCTTATACTTTATACTACGTATATACGTTCATTCGATATTCCGTGATCGGGAGATGATGCTGCAGCATGGACTCTGCAACGGCGGAGACATCAGCGGACGCTGCTGGACGTCGGACGACCACAAGACGCAGGTCGTCCGGTTCGGGATCTCCAAAGCACATCCATGCGCATGCCGGTGCATCGACACCCACAGACCTTGAATCCCAGGCAAGTTTAAAGCCTACCGGCGACGTCACCCCCGACCGGCAGGTTCGCTGGTCGATTCATGAACCTAGGCCTCATCCCTTAAGATCCACCAGTGATCAATTGCAATTGAAGTCCGGTCAATCCTCGCCCGGATCGCCATGGACGCCGCCGTATACGAAAGTATACCGGGGCTCGTTCGCTGCCACGCCTATATCCCGTTCACGACTGACCAGTGGACAAGTCACACCTCGAGGAGGCTCAATTGCCGCCAGCATCCCTCTCGACCAGTTCATGAGCAGGCTCCAACTCGAAGCTGATGATTTAGAAGACTACGGAGTCGAAGAACTCCGGGACGGTTTCTTCGATGCGTCATTTTACAAGATGCCCCGGAAAGACCTGGCAACCGCGAAGCAAAAGAGGAAGATAAGATCTCCTTTCTCGTTGCGTCGGTTTGTCAAACTGCAGAGGGAAGGCATCCAGCGATTCTTTGCGAGTTTCAAGCATCCTAAACGACGAGCTGCCTTGATAAGGACTGTGACGGGGTACATGACAGCGTACATACTATGTCTCGTTCCAGTTATACGGACATGGCTGGGCAGATATCATTTTATTATGATCATTGCTACAATCGTCAATCACGCTGGACGAAGCATAGGCTCACAAATCGAGGGCACCGTAGCCACAATCGTAGGAGCCGGCATCGGAATCGGTGCTGGTCTACTGGCGTTATGGATATCAACGGTATCTGGACCAGCAAGGAACAGCTATGGCGCCTTTCTAGCAGTCTGTCTGCTGATTACATTACCTTTGTTAGCCTGGGCCAGAGCAAGATTCGCCAGGGTTTTCCAGCTATGCATATGCGCAGGCTTCGCCCTGTTCTTTATGGTTTGTGAGAGGGTCGGTCCTACTCCGGTGTATCGGAAGGCCTGGGAATTCGGGATACCGTGGATTTTGGGCGTGGGAATTGCCCAAATCGTCAACGTATTGCTGTTCCCGAACCCCGGGAACGTTCAAATAGCGTATGTATGAGTATCTACATCATGATCATATTAGATTGCTGACAACCTACAGCCGTGCTTTACACAAGGCCCTCGATGCAGCTATAGGCGGACTCGAGCTTCCTCGTCCCCTGACCGCCCGCCAGCGTCAAAAAATGAGTAAGGAGACCGTCGAAATGTCTATAGCAGTCAGAGACTTTAGATCGGAAATCACGGTTTCTAAAATCTCACCGGAGGACATGACAGAGCTCAGAAACAGCCTGCAATCTGTTATTCGAGACTTTCTACGTCTTGAATGCATTGCCCCCGTATTCGAGCCACCAAAGGAAGAACAAGAGCCTCGGAAGGGTAAACCTCTCGATGAAACGAAGATCCATATCGAGGCAGACGACGGTAGAGAAAGTGAGGACGACGAAAAGGTGGAAATAACCCGTATACGAGGTGCCCTTGGCGGCCCAAGCCGCGATATGATCGACATTATGAGGGAGGCATTGGAAGCTTGCGATACGCTCCTAATGCAGCTTTTGCACCAAACATCGTTCCTTCCACCGGAGAGACGTAAGAAGAAATACGACTGCGAAGCCCTCGCGGATCGAATCCAAGTGGTTAGGGATAAACTAGAGGAAGCTCATATGGTCTGGGCCAACGTCCACCCGGCCGATGCTAGTTATACCATCATTCAAATATTTCTTTTCACGTCAACTTTGCTGCAGGCCTCTGACCAAATCACCAAGCTCGTGAACGCCACTGGTTCTATTATCAAGAAACGCCGCGGGGCCGACTGGAGATTCTACCTCCCCAACTATCCACTCGAGAAACTGGTCTACCGAAGCAACCCCCAAGTCCGCCATGACCGAGGCGGAACCACGACGGCATTCTACTTTCGAACAATGAAGGATATTGCTATTCTTATGAGTAAGATTGCGGGCAAAGCTTGGACCCCCGATTCCGACCTTACCGCAAGACCGGCGCTTCAGAAGAAAGGAGAGAAGAAGACGCTGAGATACAGAATATGGGAAATGCTTCACGAGCTACAAGGATTCGAGGCTAGATTCGCGCTCAAGAATACTATGACAGTTTGTCTGCTCGCAATACCGGCTTGGCTTCCCGAATCGCAAGATTGGTGGGAGGAGTGGGAAGGGTGGTGGTGTATAGTCGCTGCATGGCATCTGATGCAACCTCGAGTATGTGCCTCTTAACAGCCTATACCTCCTTCCACCGTAACCCGTACTAATGCAAAATCTAGGTCGGTGGTAACCTCAACGATCTAACAGCAAGACTAATAGCCGTCACCCTCGGAGCCATCTGGGGCGCTCTATCAGTCTTCGCAGGAAATGGGAACCCATACGTCATGGCCGTCTTCGCCCTGATATTTTCAATCCCGTTTCTGTACCGTTATATGCTCTCGTCCCACCCACGTTCCGGGTTCATCGGGTGCCTGACGTTCACCGTCGTTTCCATGACCTGCAAAAACTACGATGGGGTGATTCCTCCCCATAGGATCGCGTACACTCGAGGGACAGTAATCATCATTGGTGTCCTGGCAAGTGTCTTTATAAACTGGTTTCTGTGGCCATTCGTAGCTCGTCATGAACTTCGAAAATCACTGGCCAATATGCTTATCAACCTCAGCATCGTCTATCGAACCGTAGTAGCTAAGTACGTGCCCCCGAACCGACATTATATTCAAATTCGTTCTAACAATAATAGATACATCTACCACGACCTCGACTACATGCCCTCCCCCCAAGACATAATCGACTCCCAAATCCGCGAAGCCAAACTCCGCGAAGGCTTCGTTCGAATCCGCGAACTTCTAGAAATGACCGAACACGAACCCCGACTCCGCGAACGATTCGACCCAACACCCTACGAACACTTAATCGATAGTTCCGAAAAATTCTTCGACCACATCATCGATGTTCGCCAGGCTTCGCTGTATTTTAGGATCAGTGGCGATAGAGATATGGCGCAGATGATGCTGTCGTCTCGGAGGGACGCTGTGGCGGCTATTTTGATGAATCTGTGGGTGCTTGGGGGTGGGTTGAGGAGTAAGACGCCTATTCCGAAGTACTTACCCTCTGCTGCAATCGCGAGGCGGAGGTTGTTACAAAGGATAGAGGATATGGATATGGAAGGGTATTATGAAAAGAGCAGGCATGAGGGTAAAGGTCGACGACTGAGGTTTACGGAATTGGAGCAATTGGAGCCCGAAAATCTCTTTGTAGATGGGCCTGGTGGTAGGAGTGAAGTTAAGGATGGGAAGGTGAGACACAAGGGAATTGATAAGTGGGCGCATTTTTATCGTAAGTTTCTTCCTTCACCGGGTTGGATATTATGTATTCCCGTTCGGATTGCTGATTTACGACTTTGGTCCATTCATAGAGTATGCTTACTCGTCGATTCTTAATGAGATCGTGCGGGAACTAGAGCAGTTGCAGATATATACAAAAGCGATCACGGGTGAATTGAGCATTGGGAAATTCGATTGAGGGTAGGTAGGTAGGTGAGCATTTCATCGTATATATGGGTCATCTAAAGCATAATGCATTAATTATATAGAAGGTCTGGCGTGTTCTTACTTTGCAAATTCATCTTCCGTGAATTCTGTTGGATAACGGAGGGAATGTATTTTATAATCCTAATTAGACTGTCGCTAAAGAACTACACTTGCAGCTTTAGTGTCCAGCTTTGTATTTCGTGAAAACCATGACACTAAATGGTGAATACGGCAAGAAGGATGAGCAACGAAAGGCAAGCGACTCTAGCTCTACGCCGAACGACCCGATGAAACATGATTGAAGAGATCCAGCTACATCATGACCCTCAAACCAAGCGGTAAGTTGGGGTTTCTGTATCCAGGAAGCTGTTTCCCACCCTATGAGGAAAAGCTCCCCGCCCCGGTTACTCGAAGGACTTCGCCGGTATATGCGATGACATATTTCGAAGGATGCCAGGCCACGGCGTGAGCAGGGTAGTTAGCCTTGATCTCATGCACATAGTCACCGGATTCCACATGCATCTATAATCCACGTTAGCATTAAAGAAGAGAGAAAACGATGATATATGCAAACAGAGCCGGATACGTACCACGCTAATCGGCATACTCTCATCGCTCCCCGCGATCAAGAATGCCCCGTCAAAGCTGAAGCTCACACTGCGTATCGGATGATCCGACTTGTCGAACGTCCGGAGACAAACCCAATCCGTCGTATCCCATAGCGATATCAAGGCGTCATTACCACCCGTCGCGATGTACTTTCCGGAAGGGGCGATATCTAGACAATAGCAACCTGCTGTGTGGGCGTTGAAAGTGTAGATGATTTCGAGGGAGGGGTACGAGCGAAGGACGGCTTTGCCGGAGGCGTGGGTTTGGAGGAGCAGAGTGCCGTTGTGAGAGAATGTCGTTTGAAACGTCTAGGGTTATTGTAAAAGAAAATTTATCAGCGAAGGCACCGTATTTTGATAACCGGGGAGATGTACTGTGTCGTTTCCTTCGTCAACCGTATTCACAACAGCGTTCTGTCGAAGATCGAGGATTTTGATCTTGTTATCCTGTTCGAGTTTATATTAGCTATTACCCTTACGAAACATAGCAATTGCCGGGTCCAATCAAGTACCTTTCGTCCAACAGCCACGACATTCCCGTCAGGGTGATACGAAAGCGAATAATTGTCGCCGCCAGTCTTGATATCTTGCGTAGCCTTCGCAGCTATATACCCTCAAACAAAAATTCCAGTCGCAGGGAAAGGATTGCCAATCAGCCACCGTTCGTTCCAGAATATCGACCGTCTCCGAGCCGAAGAGACAAAACGACGAAGAAGAAACGAAATCCATTCGTAGATCGGTGTTATCAGGAGGAGGAGGAGGATAAGTATATTCAACGATGATGGTGAAACCGACTTCTGTAATCCCAAAACTTGACTACCCCCGAATCACCAACCCCACAGCTCGCCAGCCGCTCGGCGTGCGTGGGATCCCATTGGACTTTCTCTGTGACTTGTAGACCTGTTCCCTTGAGGTCGGTACTACTTCGGACATCCGCCTTCTCCGGATTCCAGATTTTGACGTTTCCACCGGCGCCACCGGTGGCGATTCGAGAACCGAGGTTGTTCCAAGCTACCGTGCGCAAGATGGTACCGGAATGGCTACCGGGGTGGTGACGCGCATTAGGGTCGTGGAAGGCGCGGATTTGGATGTCGGAGAAGTACTTAGGCGCAGCAGAGCGTGAGAGATATCGGGTATTTTGGTTGGACATGTCTTTGGAGATTCAAAACCGCTGGAATTGTTGGGAGTATAGAAAAGTTTAAGGAAAGCTAGCGCATTGCTTACAATGCCGCGATGAAGATTCTAGATCTAGATGAAGTCGACGAGGAAGGTCAAGACGGATGTGGTCAAGTGCGAGGTGAGGAATTGGTCTTGGCGCGACATGCAACCTCAAAACTGCAACAGCTGCGACTCGACTCAACTTCAAATCTTTCTGTCGATATTGATATTGACCTCATCCACACCGGGCCAGGATCATTATGGCCCAATTGCTCAATAAACTCGCCCACAGCGGCCCGGATGCCAAATGCTATATAACCTGTGGTACTCTTCCAGCAGTCCCAGGTCCAGAAACACCAAACCAGCGTCCGTACACCACAGTCCGTGGACATGTCTTCAATCAGCAGGTATTTTATATCAAACCAGGAATACATATTCTCAAAACAACACTAATAGAAGTGGCAGGTCGACATTCTTCTCCCGGATGAAGTTTGCGAATTAGTCCAAAAGCAACTGGACGAACAACTTAAACCGCTTCAATATCATAGGATATTCATGGGGCTGAAAGATATACTCGAGAAAGAGTTTTACAACCACTATATTCGGCAAGGTAATGCATGAAATTTGTTCTTCCGGGGACTGGGGAAAGATCGTAACGGATTGTTTATCTAACAGACCGTGCTAGGGAATATTCTACTTCTCAGTGATGGTAGAATCGACGTAGACGACGTCTACTGCCTATACGATGGCAAGTACAATGTCTATATCCATATATGCCACCAGCCAATCACTAATAATCGGCATACAGGCATACTCTATCTCTTCCTTAGAAAAGATACTTACGAAAAAGCAGGCCTGGTTGGCAAGCAAGCCGCATTTGGCGGAAGGAAAAAGGAGCGGTGGGGTACATACACATCCTCCAGAACCATATTGTCACTGAACGGAGCTGACATACCTACCCTTCGTCCCAGTGATCGAGCTTAACCTCCGAGCGCCGCATATGGTGCACGGAAGGCCTGCATTCGACAGACTAGTCTGGAGTTTCACAAACGTAATGAAGCAACAGAAGGCCTGGCTATTCTGTGATCTATACCAAGGTTCGACGCTCTTTGCCCTATAGCATCGCCCCATACATTCACAGTCTAACAAAGCCATACAGAAGCTCTAAAGCCCTCCACCACCACCCCAGAATCCACAGTAAAGGGACTCACCGTCCCCACAACCATCAGGGTCTCCACTCCCACAATCACCCGCTCACCACACCCCATGAAACTCGCATCATTCACACACACAATCCCAACCAAAGAATCAACAGAATACACCCGCACAGTATTCTACGACCGGGCCACCTCCCTCCACGAATGGCTCGCCCTAGCAAGTATAAACGCCGACCGTTTAAACACCACAGACTCAATAGACCCACTACTAAGTCGCTACGAACCCCCAACGGACGATGATTACATCACATCCAACAACCACCGAGAATGTAAAATATCAAAAATCTCCTGGCGAGGCTTCATCCCCGCGGATTATATTTCAGGGATATTTAGTATTATACAGGATGTTGTTCCGGATAACCACTGGTACTCTTTAACCGTACACGGTTTCCAAAACGCGCCGATAAGTTGGAAGGGGAGGCAGCATAGCGCTGTTGGCGGTGGGATGGGGGGTGAGAATATGTATACAATTTTGCGGCTTGCCAGGGAAAATGGTGGGATTGCTGAGGGAGGAGGCGAGGAGGGAGGTGATGACGCTGTTATGGGAGGAATGGATGGTTCGGAAAATTCGAAAGTGAGGGTTGCCGGATCTGAGTATATTATGTGGGAGGTAGTCGGCGGGAGGGACGAGTTTTCCTGAGAGACCAGTCCAACCGTGTGAGAGTACAAGACCCCTACGAATCGAAGAAAAGCGTGATTTGAGATTTCCAAGGTGATAATATTTGCTATTCCTGCGAGCAGTTGTTTGAAAGGTACCCATCGGTAGCCTATGAATCCGCATGTATTCCGAGACCCACATGCACCCCCGCAAGGAACCGTAATAACCCCGGCTTATAGCTGCGATCTCTATGGCCAGCCCAGTTCCAAGGCTAAGCAAGCTCCTCCGTTGGTCCGAATATCAGCCGACGGTGCCACATTGTGGTCGCGAAGTGGCGTACAACACCGCTCGCACGTTACGATTCGGTATCCTTCCGTGAAAAGGTGCCGTTTCTAATAGATTATGTGTGGATAGTTCGCCGTATGGTATCGTGGATCGTGGATCAAGGTCCGGGATTGCACCCTGGTGTCTTCGCGATCGGTTCCCCTCATACTATATCGAAATCGTTGTTTCAAAAAAAAACAAAATCAAGTTTTCTTCTTTTTTATATTTTTCTTATCGAGCATCAGGAAGAAACTGTGAGGGGTGTGAAAAAAAAAAAAAAAAAAAGAGACAAGAACAGTCGAAGAATAGTGGACAAAGCAATGAGGAGGGAAAGAACTTCGGTGGATCCTAGATGAGGTTGGGAATAATCATGTGGTATAGTTGGGGCGATTCCACCGCCCGTATGTTCAATCGATTGAGAATAGCCTGCCTGTTTGTGTGTGTGGTGTGTGCGGAACATAAACTGGGGCAGTTCGAGGGCAATCAAGGCCCTTTGTATAAAAAAAAGGGAGAAAGGGAAAAGACAAGAAAGAGTATCGTGAACAATTGGAAGGAAAAATTAAAACAGCCTTATAACGCCTGTATCTCCGAATGCATATAAATCTCAAACAGCAGGATAGTCTAAAAAGAACTTTTCGGTGGTTTTGTTGCGGGAGAATAGAAAGAAAGAAGAATAAGAACACCACTGAATAAACGATATGCTAAGAAGAGAAGTAGCAGCGGGTATTCTGAAACGGGGGAAGCAGAATAAGGGTTAAGAGGAGACTCTCATAAAGAAAGCGAAACATTTTGAAATCATGAAATCTTCATTATCTAGTCTCAAAAGAAGCGAAGACGAATAAGAAAGAGCGGATACGGAAACATAAGGAAGCTTGCTTTTGTTGAGGCTTGCTTCGCCATGCATGATTGGCAGAAAAGAGAGAAGAAGATAGCAAGCAACGGATCTTAATACCTGAAAAAAAACCACCAAGTAATTTTTTTTTCGAAGAGTCGGCACTATCGTCAATGTGTCAGGGGAAAAGGAGAAACCATAATCAAGCACGGATGGACGGCCCGTTGGCACCGTGGTTGTTGGCATGGTTGTTAGCATGGTTGTTTGGATGATGGTGGTGTCCGTGATTGTTGTGGTTATCGTGACGCCCTCCATGATGAGGGTGATAATGGTCACGGTGGTGATCACGGTTTGTGTGGACAGGCCACATCTGGAAATTCTTGTTTTTCTCCTGCATAAATCTTCCTAGCCTAGTCTTGGTTGAGGCGGTGATGAATTTGCTGTGGCCGACGGCATCGACCATCTTCTTGTCATAGGGCGGTCGATCGAGATTCTGGTCGCTGGAGAAGGTTGCGAAATCCTGGAAGAAAAGATCCGGGGTTGGGAAGTTCTGGATCTTGTGAACGTGGAACTTGTAGAGATACTCGATTCCGGTCATACGGCCAGCATGGAAGTCTTCGAGGGCTAGGCTCTTGAATTCGTTGTAGATGTTCAAGTTGAAATGCTTGCGGAGGAAATGGCTGTAAAAGCGGTAAAGAATGTCCAGTTCGCGAGTATTACCGGACTTGCTATCGCGTCGGCTAAGAACATTGTTCTTGAACTCGGGGTAGGTGTGGAGCATAAATGTCGTGACCTTGGGAGCCCGAGCATCCTCCTTGGAGGCGCCGGGATCAACAAACCACCCAACTTCGTCATTCGATTTAGGAGCAGCGCCATGGGATTGAGGCCCTTGCCTAGCACTAGTAGGATAGAACTTGACTAGGCCGTCATCATTCCTAGGAAAGGTAAGTTGGTTAGTTTACAGAATGCAACGATAACGAAGCCATAACTCACTCCTTAGGCTTCTGCCCTTCATTTTCGCCATTCTCAAGTTTAGCCAAAGCTTCATTGAGTTGGTCAGTAACCATGACAGTTGAGGTCCGTTCTCCCTCAGATGGCTGCGCGGATGTTTCGGTTCCAGCGACGCTTTTACGCATCACCAAAATGATCTGGTCGATCTTATCATCCTGAAACTCATTGACTGTGGGGTACTTCTTGTGCGGACGGACGACTTTGTCGGCCTGAGGGACGCTTTCATCGACAGGGTGCCCATTTGTGGGTTGAGCTTCGTGCTGTGGAACAAATGGTTGGTAGGGTGGCATAAACCCATTGCCATAGGCGGCCCCGTTCTCTGGGACAAATTCCTGGCCTGGGATGAAGGCGGGCATCATATGCGGTTGAGGTGGGTAACCGTTATATGGGGGGAATTGCTGATCAGCGGGACCAGGTACTGGCATTGGTGGCATAGCCGGGCCTTGGAAGAACATAGTAGGGTAATGACCATTGATGTACTGAGGACCTGACGGGAATCGGTTATCCGTCCAGTATGGGCCATCGTGTCGGCAGCTCTCGTCGCGGTCCTCGTATTTAAGAACCCACTCACTGGGATTGCGGGCAGACCTCAGGCGTTCACGGCCGTCAGGGTGATACCCACGGAATTCAACATCTGGCGACTGAATGCAGGCCTCTCGGACGATATTCTTGTTGTCCTTGGTCATCTCCTTCACTTTTCGGAATCCGGCAATGACATCGAGGAAGATCCAACCTTGGGTATCCATGTGGCTACGTAGGTAGGTATCCTTGACCATATTATCAAGAGAGAAGTAGTAGCTCCTGTGAAAATTTTGTTAGAATGACGTCTTTACGGTATGCATTCGCATTTGACTTACAATTGGTTCATGACATTCTGAACAGCCGCCGTGAACTCATAGTCTGGGTGCATTGGAACACCTTGACTAACACTATTTCTATTGTTATAATAGGGAGTGTTGTAATACGAGGGTGACTGGACAAAAGGCGATTGTGGGGGGAAGCCATTCTGCACCCCATATTTACCGAATTGCTGCGGCTGGGTGACACTATGGGACCGGCCGTTGTTTCCTCGGTAACTACGAGCAGTCTGTGGAGTAGACGGAGACGACGGATATTGTGGAGACTGACGCTGGGGGTTGGTGTTGATCTGGGATGGGGGGCTATGGTGGCGGATAGAGTTGCCATTGTTGAATCGGGAATTTGAATGATTCATGAAAGAATTGCTATCACCCCTTCCACCCCGGAAGTTACCCCGGCCGGCCGGCCGATCCCTGGGGGTGCCATGGGAGGCGCCGTTGGCATCGCTGGTCTCCTGTTTCTGACCGAAAGATCCGGTGAAGCCTCCACGGCTATGGGTAGTTTGGTCACGGGTGTTGGTGTATGTTGTTGGTTTGTCTGTCTTTGGGCGTAGGGCCGATGGTGGAAGAACACCTTGGCCGACAAAAGCTCCATCATCGTTTAGCTGTGACGGCTTACGCTCCTTGTCCGACGAATCTTCCGGGGCAACCCCGTTAGGCTTACTGACACCATTCGTGAGCTGCGAGGTGACATCCTTCTTGATGTCGGTGGTATCCTTCTTTGTGATGGTTTCACCGGTGGAATCCTCAGCTGCGCGGGCGATGGCATTAGTAAGGTGACGGGTATGAACGAGTGATGTTAAAGTCTGACCTTTTGGCTCCGAAGAGGTCTGTGGACCTCGAGGTCCGCTAAATCCGGATGTAGCGGCAGCCTCGGTCGGGGATACGCCCGCCTCAGTATCTCCAGTTCGAGATGAAACCTGTGCACCGGTTCTCCCACCGCGATCGGCGCGTCCTCCCCTGGGTCCTCTAGAACCTCGAGTAGGCAAAGGGGTGTTGTAAATGATGTTTGGAGTGACAGCCATAGTGATCCACTTGTCCTTGGCTGGGCGGCTGCTAGATACCGCGGGTTTCTCCCTTTCCTTTTCCTTTTCCTCCTTCTCGCGCTTCTCGCGCTTCTCCTCGTCTTGGGCAACCTCGGGAGTGGGCCATAGAGACTTGTCGGTCATGGAGGGTGGTGCCGGCGGCGATGATATATCTCCACTAGCAGCATCGTCCTGTTGTTGACCCTTTCCGCGGTTGTTTGGTCGTCGCGAAACTATCGGATATGTCAGTTTAATACGGTTTTGCCCAGGGAGTTTCGTTACTTACCATCGTCAATCTGTGACAATATCTTGCTGTCCTTCCCGGAGTCCGAGGTACTACGCTTCTCAAGGGTATTGGGTCCATCTCGACGCCCACTAGAAGACGAGTATGGTGGTTTGTTCTCCGAGGTTGTAGACTTCTGCCTGTTGTGTCTCCTATCGTTGCCAAATGTCTGACTGCCTTTATCTTGCGACGAGGCTCCGTTTACGACCGCTTGGGTCTTCTTCGTCTCCGTTTGCATGGCCTTGGTTCGGTCGAAAGCCTCCTTTCGTACCATCCAAGGGTTCTGTTTTGGTATGGGTGCATCAACCAAGTTATGGGTTTTGAATTTCGTTTTACCGTCAGAACCGGTTTCTTTTCCGCTCTTGCTATCAGCGTCATCGTTTCCAGTCGTACTTCCAGCAGCTTCTTGAGCCGATGTAGTACTCCGACCATCATCTTCTTTGTTGCTTAGCTCTCCTTGTGTAGACTGGGTATCGACAGCCTTGACACTGGACGAGCTCTTCGCATCAGACGGGATGCCATTTAACTGCGATGAAGGAGCCGAGACTTGGTCTTTTGAGGCGGCGGGAGGCTCGCCATTGATTTTTAATTTTGATAAGTCGATGGTGTCAATATCCTTCTTGATATCAGTAACATTACCGGATTCTACCGGCTTCTTCGATTCTTCGGGTGTCGACACTCCGGATTTGCTTGGAATTGATTTACCAGAAGCAGCCGCAGCATAGGAGAATGCGGGCTTCTTGGTCTCGGGCGCTGCTGACGTCATTTTGACTAACTACAGCTCGCACGCAAGGCTATCTTCGATGTGGCAGAGGTAGACGAGAGGACTTCCTCTGACCCTTCCGATAGTGGCGTACTCAATATCGCGTCCTCGAAGACGTTCCTTGGGATAAGCCTATACGGCTGTTGCCTGTGTGAACGGCTCGATCAGCGGTGGTCGTGGGGTGGTGCGGAAGAAGTCGTGAGTCTTCGGAGCTATGTGCGATTGGAAAGGTGGTAATCTCCGGTCGCTGGTGGAAAATAAAAAATATCTGATGAGATGCAGCGCTTGACTCAAGGCCCAATGTAAACAAAGGGTCTCCTGTTAATTCCCACCGAAAATGGGCGGACCGGTATCCCCAAGTGATCAACTATGGACTACGAAGGCTCTCGGACGGGCGACGGGATGATTCCGTTGCTACGAAGCGGTGCAATTGTCTTGAAGAATAGCGGGCGTTCCAAAAAGTTTAATTGGGATGACCAACTTTCGTGAGACCACACTTGTAGAACTAGGAAAGAGAACCAGTCGTAAGTATTGGACGGGAACCGAGGAAGCGAGTGGTCGGTTGAGTCCCAGCAGCTTGTGATACACAAACCGCTGCGAAAACGTCAGAGGGAATCGAGCTTTCGAAGATTGCCGAAAATGTGTCAAAAAAAGACGCAGGTTTGTCTAACTCGTGGAAGCAGGAACGTTGGCGATATCGCGCTTTTGACGGACTACGAAAGCGAAATTAGGATCCTGAAGTTGACACGAGCAGTCTCCCTTAAAAGTTTCCTCCGTGGGAGCGGGCGTAGATCTTTTGGTTGTGGAAAAAAAAAAAAAGAGCCAAGCAAAAAGTAGAAGAGCGGTCGATCAGAACAAAAACGTCGGAAGAGGTTGAAGGAACCGGCGGGATGGAGACTTCTAGAAAGGAAAAAAAAAGTCTTCGGAAGGTCGAAGACGCGTGTACCGGTTCCTGCGGTTCGTCAAACAGAGGAGGATCGTAAACTGTTCGAACTTGTCAGAGGCAGTCCCAACAGCTGCTCCGGGACCAAGTCCGGGACAGTCAGCAATCAGCGGATGATTGAGAGAATGCCGAAGCAGACGTACAGATGACAGAACGGGTCGGAAGTGAATCGGCCGACGAAGCAGAGAGCAAGGCGGATCCGGAGGGAGACGATTGTGGAGGTGGTGGTCGGTGGTGAAGGTTGATGACGAAGAAGAGATGGTGGGAGGGTGGATGGTGGGAGGATGGATGGATGTTAAGATGGGAAGAAAGAAATTATTTGAAAAATGGACACCCACAAAACCGGCAGGGCAGAGCTGCAACGCAAACAGCTGTGACCCACAAACAACCACCGCAAAGTTACGATCGAGAATGGTCTCTTTGGAGAAGGCCCGGCGGTCACAGGAGAGCAAACCAGACTGCTGTTGTGACTCTTGCTACAGCTGTACGGCATCGGCAAAGCCCCTTTTCTGAAGCTTGTGTATGTCTCCCTCTACGGAATTGATTTTTTATACATTTTTGTTTTCTGTGTGTGCGGGTTTTTTCACCGGAGAAGAAAAAAAAAAAAAATTGGCTGGTTCGGCCGCCGTCCTAAAAAGAGAGCTAACGAGGATCCAGCAGGATGTATACACGTTATAGGGAGATGCCAATGCGATGCCTCGGGATTGCCTGTCGCTTGCATTGAAATGCCCTGGTGGTTGGGACTGTCTATACGGCCTCGATCAATCCGTTTGGTCACTCGACCCGCCGTGCCTTCCTTTCGAAGAGCAATCCCATGCTACGGACACACGCACAATCACCGCTGTTGCGAGATGGCAAGCACAGCGTCGATATTTCCTGTCAATTGAGTGAGAGCCTGCCGGGAAACATGTCGTGCACCTGCAGAACCATACTACGCTCGAATAGGTTGCCTGATTAGTTACCCGCCGTGGTCGGCCAAATGGTAAGTCAGTAATTTACGCTGGCCATCTCCGTCCGCGGTGCGGAAATTTGCAGAGCCCGGCTGTCGTCCTCCTGCTCTTCCGGAACAGAACGAACCAGCTATCGATTCGGATGATCGGGAGAAATGTCACGGCCTGTCTGCCATGCAGTTGCCGTGGGCCCAGGCGGTATATGACATTGGCGCCATTTTATTCTAATTTTCCTGCGTGAAAACTCTGACGGTGCCTCTGGCTGGGACTTTTTCTCCACAGTTGCAGTTCTTCAGCAATTAGCGAACGAGAACGTGCCTAATGCAATCAGGATGCTTCCTTATCTTTCCGACCTGGCCTGGTCCATCGCCTTCTTTGTCCATTCCTTCTGTTTTCATTTGTCAAAGAAACGTGGTTGTGGCCGGGCATCGTTCCTTAGGCCGATAGAGAAGAAAAAAGAAGAGCGCCCTAGCTGGCCTCCTTCCCTCGCATTGAACAAATTTTAATCGTTAGAGTTACCCCTCATCTGCTCAAACCTCATTCGGGAATACCCCTCGCCCGATCATCCCGCGTTGAGTGGGGTTGCTGAACTCGTCTTAAACCCAAGCAAGGGTTCCTCATCGATACCAAACTTTTTGTGGCTGGAACTGCTGCAAAATACCCCAACCTGTGGCGAGTTTGACATCGACGGGATGACGTGTTTTCATGCAGGTTCCGGAATGCCCGGCGGGGATGGGCTGCTTCTATTTTCTGGGACGGACAAATAACATCATCTTTCGCGTCGACGGGTGCTATAAATTGATACAGCGCTGATAATGATAATACCTGTAAGGCCGGACACGACATATAAAATCAGAGCGCGTAAATGAATCTCGCTTCAGAAGTACAAACATATCCTATTCTCCTTTTTTGCCGTTCGCCTATTTACCGATGTTCAAAATACGATATCAAAGAAGTAACCATGCCATGTATACAGCAAACCAACCCAACAGCGCTCTCTCTTATCCAATCAATCACACCGTTCGCAGTGAAGTTGCTAACAAGTTCTCCAATCACCCGCTCAACCACGCGCCGGCTTGTCTTGCCCCGATCTGAGAGGCAAACCGGAGTCCACTGGACCCGCCTGGGAAGTAGCTTACGAGGTACCAGAGCAAAGAGCACAGCTGAATCACCATGGAAAAAATGGTGAGAAGGGCCGAATGTAACTAAAAATGGCTCCTGTTAGCACTTTGTATCATCGACGCAGGAACATTGATTGCTGAATGCACATACCCCGAGAGCAAAGTACAGTGTCAATGCGATCGATCCAAAGTAGATACCGGTGAACGGCAACCGTTCAGCGGATAACAGGTGGCGAGCGTAGTTCACCGGGCCGTACAAGATTGCCCAAGAAGTCAAGAACAGCAACGAACCAACGGTCCATCTAAATCACCACGTTAGCATATCACACTGCAGGCTGTAGCTCTTTACGGAGGACTCACAATGCTGCAAACTTGGGAATCTTGAAGATGAAAGCCGGGAACAGGAAGAAGCAGATGACAAAGCACACTGCAGCTCCAAGATTGCATATAGCAAAGCCCAGCATCCGGTCCCAATACGACACTGCCGTCTCGTCAGCAAACTCAGACACAAATTGCAGCTCGGACTGGATCCACACGTACTGGCAAACATCCCAGCCTCCTCCTCCTCTCTCGTCCGGGCCGGTAACTGGGCATCGGCGTTCGTCGTTGGCAGCCTGACATAGCCATCGTTTCCGAAGGGATTCAGGCCGCTCAGACGCGACATGAACCCGGTATCCCTCGACGTCCGCACAGGCTCGTCCCTCCTCGACCAGCTTGTCCACTGAGACCGGAATTGCGACTCCGCAGCCATATTTCCTTCAGCTTAGCCGTTAAGCCTCTTAAGATTCGGTTGGGAAAATAGAAAGTAAGAATAACGTAAACGGTTTCGGAGGTCGCTTTGTATTTCGCGCGGAGATTTAAGGCGGTAATATCTGATGAACAGGTCGATTTAGAAACCCCGAAAGCGTATAACTGCAGACCAGCAGCAGCAACAGCGGACGGTAGCCTATTATCGTATCAGCGTATTCGTAGGAGTCAAGAAGAAGAAAAAGGCCAGTCGTAGCTTGTGCGGGCTTGCGTAACGGTATGCGAAAGCGCCTACGAAAGACCGATGAAAGGGGATCCGGCTTGGCGGTGTTGAGCCTCAGTTCTGCCTAACACGGTAATATTCGGGGCGACAAACAGCCCGACGACAGCCACAACGCACAGCCGATTTTAGGCATCTCGAGAATCCCTTCCCGCCATTTAAGGCCATTGCATCGAGTGCTATGCGGGGTATGCATATCATGATACATCCGTTACCGGGGTCGGATTGATTCCAGTGACTTCACGGCTACAAAGTCGATACACGGAACCATGTAATTTTACCAGCGCAGTGCTGACGAGAGATAAAGAAGAAGAGGCGAAGCCCTGAAAGCTAAGGGCATGCGAAATTTAATCCCAAATACCGTGCATGCAGCCTGAGAAGCTTCAAAACCATAGTTCAGTAAGCGGAACCTGGCGGGAAACGAGATATTTAATTGAGAAGTCGATGCGTCTGTGCTTTCCTGCCTCTGTGCACACCCTGCATCGGCCATGCGTTCTGCATCTCAGTGAACACGGCATTTCGCTGCATATTCTGGCGAAGCATCTTGATTCCTGGAGGGTTCCAGCCTTGTCAACTGTAATTTAGGGTTCCCACCTCCGCAGAGTTCACGCTTCCGTGTCTGGTCGAAGCACGCAAAAGGTTCGAAAAGTATTTGCGAAACTTTGCGAGGAAAGAGGCGAGGAAGGTCATCTCATCCGTATCATATTTTCGGAGATGATAAGATGTATTTTTGTGATAGATGTGCTTGCATGCTTACCCTCGCCACCCTTGCATCGCTCAAGTCCGGGTGCCGCACTTGTGCCCAAAAATCTAAATGTGAGGGCGCGAGAGGGCACTATAACTCGAGCGTTTCAAAACCAGATATCTTGCGATATCGTGATATTCCGGGGTCGAAACGGAGGAAAAAGCAATCGCCGTGATAATTAATTCCTGACCCAGCCCTTACTAAGAACCAGCCGACTCGTCATATCTGCAAGTTCGGTTGCATTAGAAATAATACCTCGGGGGCGGATCAAGCTGGTCCGTGAGCTCAGCTCGACCGTCGTGTCGACGAAGCGAAGACTAGAGCCTGGGAGGCAGGCGCGAGACCAACTGATCCGAAGGCTAGTTGGGAAGACAGCCGGCCGGAAATACATATCCTGAACAACGTCTTTCCGTGTCCAGATGAAACCGGCTCAGAGGGGGCCGTCTACGTCCAGAAAATGTCAAATTATGGTTCAGACACGGCTCGTGCCTTCGAGCTCCCCCAGACTTACGTACTTTCGACCTTCGCGAAAGATTGGCCGGATCGAGTTAGTCGCTGATTTACGGTATAGCTAACGGCGCTTCTGCCAAAATACCGGAGTCAAGACCTTCGATATGAGGAGAGATATCTTTGGCCGGAGCTAAAACCAAGATTCCCTATGGCGTTTGACAGCCTTCTATTGGACAAGGGGACTGCCTGCGCCGAGCGGAGGAAGTTGCGCTTAAGCTTCGAAAAGTGCACTCACTGGCTCGTTCCGGGCTGCTGAAGACTGAACTCGTACTCGTATCGTCAGCGGCCACGGTTGCATGTTTTGGAAAGGAAAAAAAAAAAATAAAAAGGAGAGAGTCCTCCAATGTTGCAACTGGAGGAGAGGTTGACTCTGATCGGGCCCGACAGTCGGTTTGTATGATATGATGGTCTGTCCGGACATCCTTCGCAGAACAGCAGCAAAAGCAAATGAGAAAAGAAAAGAAGGAAAAAACTCCGAGTGAGGCATCGATACCGAAGCAAGGCCAGGGGACAGCCCTCCTGGTCGCCCTCGTCCTCTGAGATACCTTCGCTGGTACTTCGGAGGTACCTCTGGCGGCAACCGCAGTGAACAGTTTATACTCCCCTGGCATCCAGCCTGGCCTCCCCCACTCCCAAGCCAAGTCCTGAGCTACCAGCCCTCGGTGGGAATGCAATGCTAGGGAAGTCGCCCTCGGTTGCCTGCATGGGAGTCGACCTCAGCACCCATGGCCAATAGCGTCCTGGTGCTTAGCTTGAGTGACGATAGCTAGTACTTGCTAGTCGCTGTGCTCCTCCTCGTCGGACGTCGTCCATGTCCCGTACATGCAAGCCACCCCTCATTTTCCAGCCTGTCTCTGCTCTCTCCGCCAGTTGATTAGCAGGACGAGAGAGGACGGAAACTCTATTGCGGCCGTCTGTCCTCTCGAATTCGTCCCATCTTTCGGCAATAACATCTTCCCACACCCACACCACCACCGCTTTCTTAGTCCCAGCACTAGCCCGGCCTAGGGCTTCTTGTAAAAGAAAAGACACCCCTCCTCTTGACTGACCTCCCGTCACCTGCAGCCCATTTTCCCTCCCATCCTAAATCTTTGCTTTGCTTTCTCCTGTATACCGTTCTATACTTACTCCCTCACCTACTACCTCTGCTCTCGTCCCGTAAGGATGTGCCAGCCCCACTGAACAGAAAGGATGTCCGGGTCAGCTGTGTACTCGTAGGCACACTACCGTGGACGAGGAGACATATAAAGAGTACCCTCGACCTCCCCCCCATCGCCAGCTCCTGTTGAGCCTCTCCTTCTCTCCCATACTGGAAACTTTCTCATCTATCCTGCTCTGTTCGGAATCTTCACCATATCGCTGTCTCTCGCAATCAATTGCCGATATACCGGTCCAAACGTAACCTTCGACTCCCCCGCCCATCTGCACGACCGTCCCCGCAACCTCGTACAACGTAGGCTTCCTGGTAAACATACACCAAGGCCTCTAAAGCAATCAATCCTTGAGCGCTTGGACTTCATCGTCAATTCCTTCGACCGAACAGCCCCGCGAGGAGGTTCTGATACCCGCAACACACCCGCCAAACCCCCACTCCCAAGGCTTCGTATCTTATATAAAGCCTGATTTCCGTTCTCTCTCAGCAAGGCTGAAAGCTATCTTTCCCCTCCAAACGCTATATATTCCAAGATTACCGCCCTAACGGCTCGCTATGCCATTGAGTAAGGCGCTCCTAACGCTTCGAGGCGAGTCTCAGCGGCATCTTGCGTGGACTGACAGAATATCTTCCCTGCACAGGTGTAAACGCAAGTACCCGTACGGATCCTTTTCTTTTTGATTTCGAAGCAGACCTCGGTCCAGAACCGCAAAAGACAGCAAACATGGAGAACTCTCAGCATTTCATAAAGGACGAGCACAGCGACCAGCAGAACGGTCGGTTCGTCCACAACGACTTCTCGAGCTTTGGTGGCTCAGCCGGTTTCAGTATCGACCCTTCGGAGCTCTCCATGGGCCAACAGAGTGGACTCATGTTCAGCAACAACAATAACAACCTCCAACAGTTCTCCGGCTCCGCTATCACCGATGATGAGCTTTTGGACTCCCTTGGAACCTCTTACGGTTTCCAGGGTGGACACATGGGAGGTGGATTCAACCCCAATGACATGGATAACCTACCAGCAGGTTTGCAAGGTCAGAGCCTTCAGTTGGCAACCAACATGAACCCCATGTATTCGCATACCCCTGAGGATGCACCCATCCAATCACCATACGTTCGAGGATTCCCTCAGTTCCGTCATCACATTCAGACGCAACAGATGGACACTCCGTCCTCTTATAACCAGTCTCCTACCATCATGTCGTCTTCTGCGGATGTTCATGGAACCTCTTTCAGTGATATTATGATGGCTAAGAATAAACGTAAGGCAAGACCCGATATTGAGCGAGCTGGTTCTAGCAAGAACGCAGTTCCTCAGAACCCCAGACAGGGCAGTCTCTCACTCAATACTACAGAATCAGGCATGCAAGCGCAGCCAATCCAAAACTCCCACATGGGCCGTCACGGACACCAGAAGTCCCTGTCCGGCACCTGGGATGGCACACCGGGCTCTTTGTCCTATATCGAATCCCCGATGTCATCGCCCGGCCCGGGGTCCGCCGGCCACCGTCAAATCTCTGATATCCTCGGCGGCAAGCACGCCTCGCTGCCCACCAAAGTCGACGGAATGAGCCCGAGCCAACAGAGCCAGGAGGCCAAGCGACGACGACGACGTGAATCTCACAACCTCGTTGAGCGCCGAAGACGTGATAACATTAACGAACGTATCCAGGAACTCTCGTTCCTCGTCCCACAGCACCGTCTCGAGGACGAAAAGGTCCGAAAGCACCTCCAGAATAACACCCCACTCTCTCCGGGGCTTCACGGAGCTAGCCCTCCACGGGCCACCTCCATGCTCGCTGGCGGTCTCGGGAGGCGTGCCAGTGGCGTTGGAGCAACTGCTCTTTCTATCCCCCTTGAAGAGAAGGACAGAGTTCCTAACAAAGGTGACATTCTCAACGGAGCCGTCGGATGGACAAAGGACTTGATGTGGGCTCTTTATCAGAAGATCAAGCAAGAGAAAGAGATGCAACAGAAACTCGAAGCTCTCGGTCAGCCCTTCCCCATCGCTAAAAACGACGAGATGAAGCGCATGGAAGCCGAGCTTGTCGCCGCCGTCGAAAGCGGCATCGCTGGCACCGAGCCATTCAGATACTCTCGAGGACACGGTTCCGGACTTAGAGTGCCCGGATTCACTGACCTCGCAGGTGCCCCTCTCAACGGGCAGGCAGATCACGGTGGCCTTCCCGTCAGCAACCAGCAATTCTGGCATAATACCGGCTCCGCTGACATGAGCGGCAGCCTCGCCTTCAAGGAAGAAGATGAGTTCGGTATGGACGTCTCCTAAGAAACGACAGAAACCAAGTTCTCTATGCAACTTGTTTCTTTATCCCCTTGAATGTTTCTTCATACGGTAACGGCGCATAACATACACGGTTCATCTTTTTTCTATCTATTTCTCTGCTCTTTTCTATTTTCGTATTGGCTAAGTAGTTTTGATCTTGTTTTTTGGGATACAGGTTGATGTTTTATTTGCAAAGATGCCACGATATTTGATGTACATCATTTCTTTGATTTTTCTTATCTTTTCATTTGAGTCCGAAGGTGTCTGAAACTATATACATGTATTTGGGGAATGCATAATGTATCGGCGAATATTCTGAGAAATTTACCCAGCAGCTCTCGTCATTTGGTCTTTTTTCGTTCTGTTTTTCTTTCCTCTCTTCGGATACACTTTAGCAAGCTCCAGATAAAGCGGCGGGCGGGTTTGTTTGGAACTAGCTTTCTTCGTTAACTATTTCGTTTCTTCTAATACCGTATTATTTTCCTTTATTCTCCAACTTTTTGCCACGCTCCTTACGAAACACCCTACACTTTTTCCCTTTGTATCGACGTTGCCTTTTTCCCTCTTCTCATTTCCCCCCTCTTCGGAGGAGTATGTCTACGATAAGATGCGCGATACGTACACGTCTTTTTTGTCAGGAATCTCACATTTCAGTTTTGATCGCTTTTTTGTCTTATCGATCCAGTACAGTGTAGTTCCATGTAATAGTTTATTGCCAGTTCTATTTTAGTTTTTGGTTTCCTTTTTTAACGGCTCGCGGAATATCCAGCCTCTTTACTTTTTTTTTTTTTTCCCTTTAATTTTTTATGTACCGGTTATATATATCTTTAATCCTCCTTTTGACCTGAAAAAGACAGTCGTAACCTCCGCGCGCTGTGAATCCTTGGAATTAAATTCTCCGACTCAGGAAGTTTCGTATACCGCCGGAAGGGGGCTATGGAAACAGACGAAGGTGCTACGTATTTCCGTTACCCGCGCCGCAGCGATGCAGCGAATTTGGGACAAATACGTCATATCATCACCGCTTTACTCAGTTTTTGTTAAACAAAGCCCGGTGACACTTTTGAGCGATGAGACCGGGGTGGAAGGTGTATGCAGTGTAATCGATAGCTATCCGGGATCGATCGAAGGAGTCATCGGGAGAGGGGGACGGGTAGTGTTCCTTTGGTGGAGGATAGGTATACCGCGCCTCGTTCGTTAACGCGTCATGCTCCACACGGTTTTTCTTTTCTTTTGGAATCATATAATGGGATTCAACGGTTTTCGGTGAAGTTTTTTGTGGTACTATACTACCTGATCCTTCTGATTCAGGTACATTTTGTGGAAGAGAAGTTGGTCATATCACAAGAATATCACACCAAGGATGTTACTTGGACGGTATATCTTCAAATCCGCATAAAGTCCTTATGATTTTCTATCCGTTAACCGGAACGATTAAACGCCTCCTGTAACCATTGACAAAAAAATCACAAGCTCAACCGTTAAACCACAGATCAGTCCGATCTTCTTAATTCCAACTACATAGCGATACCAAAAAGCAGGGGAAATATAAAAACTTGGTCACGATGCATATGCATGCCCGCTGCAAGCTGCGAGGCTAGCCAGAAGGCTGCTTGCTTGAGCAAGATGAGTAAAACGAAAGCAAAGGAAAAGGGGGGGAGAAGTAAGGTACCCGGCCGGTGTTCACGCGCTGGGTTTTTTCGACTGATCTTTTGATAGGACAGGAAAAACAGCTATGTTCCTGGATTTCCTAGGATTTTTTTGAAGCTATAGCTATAAGCGTACGTGCGGTATGTAAGGCACGCGCGAGGAGTTGAATGTGATCTAGGAAGGACAAGATCATGAGGCTAGATTAATTAGATTCCCTTTTTTCTGCTATTTGGTATCCTCAACGGCCTTCTTACCGTGAACGGAAACCATACCTTTCGTAAGCAAATCCGATCGACCCCGCGAAAAGCAAGATATTGATGGTTTATTTTCGCGCTGGTTTAATTTGGCTGGGGGTGGGTATACTGTAGCGGTCATGCATGTTCGGCGGTACCTCGAGCTAGACCTGAATAGATGTACGTATCGATATAAAAAAAAATTCCACATGATATCCTCATATGGAAATACTTCATGACACCCCAACGATTTTAAATGTAAAAGTGAGAGAAAAGACCAGAAAAGCAAAACGCCATATTACAAGGGGAAAATACACTCGGGGGATGCTTTATAATCCTAGATCCTTGGAAATTTTACTTGCGGAGACCTCGCGAGGAAAGCGGACGAAAGAAATCCTCCGTAGGTATAAAGTAGGTTAACTGGGAACCGGGGGGAAATGCCCGTTAGTACTGCGTGGTGTACCCGATAAAAACCTGTAACGAATAATTCAACTTGTGTTTGTTTGTCGCATTACCGTTGTAGTGGTGGTGAAGAAGTGGAGCCTTTGGGTGGGCTGTAGACGGTTCGAGCAGAACACGCGGACCATGTCTTATGTAGCCCCATGCCCATGCAACCACCACCATCTTCTCAGGCCTTGTTTTTTCAGCGATAGACGAACGAAAATGTCGCTTCAAGCTAGTATTGTTCGCTCGGATGACGGATCATTATTTAACTAACGATCTTTGTATTCACTTATCCCAGGGGGGTGGAAAGATAAATCCGTCGTATTCGCTTCCAGAGAGTTATTAATACCGTCCTTCTTGGGATTTTTTAATACCCAAAGGTTGGAAAAATGTAGCGACGACCGGCTGATGTACTTCGTGAATATGAGTTTTGATTTTGTGTTGATGATCGTGGTATTTTACTGTGGGTCCTCACTCATGCGCCTCGCTGCGCGGATGTATGTATGTAACCCCGGAGGCAAGCCTGCAGGCAGCGAAAGGATTATCGATAAGCTAAGGAAATACACTATGATATCATACTATCCAGTCCTTGTAAAGCATCTAGACCTTTTGGTTATTTCCCCCTCATTTGATTTGCTCGCCTATGGGATATTCTTCGTACGGCTTTGCATGTATGTATGTATACAGGCGAGAAGGGCGAAGGCAAACGGGAAACTGCGTCTTGCATGAACCTTCTTTTCAGGCTTAGCTTCCGTCTTTTTTCTTGCTTGTTGGGAACCAACCATTTGTGCAGATTTTCGGCCTTCTTACATTTTGGAAACGTAAAGGCTTCAGCTTCTTACTTGATATTAATATTGGATGGGTTGCTTTCGCGGCCGGCAACCGGCGCGGCCGAAGGAGACGATCACGAAAGGGTTCGAGGATCTTTTGCTTGGATGAGACGGTTAAGGGTCTTGGATGCTACATAATATGAATATCTTTACACCCTGATAGACATGTTTTCTTGATTTCTTTATCTAGATAATGTCCTCGAGTCGCATTATCATACGAGTCCGTAGAGCACTATTTAGGAAACCCATCGACACCGATGCACCCGCGAGCTCCTTAAACATATCTTGTGATGATAGATCTGTTGGATCAAATATCTACATCCTACCCCGAACGATCAAAATCCCACGCAAGCTTCCCCACAAGCAAGATATCCAAAAAAAGTATAACCCCTAACAAATAACCTGCAACATCTATAACTAAAACTATGACTCAGTAAATTCATGGTCATGCGCGGGTTTCGTGCCATATTTCAAGCCTCGAAGTTACTTGGAGCGGGTGTATGTAAGACCGGTCGATATCAGCGATACTTCCCCTCCTCCTCCTGTGGGGGGAGGTAGTATCCGGTGGTCTATTTGTAGAAACCCACCACTACTAAGCTACTACTATCACTAGCGTGCTTGCTTATTCAATAGCTTCGAGACCAACCTATAATTTCTAGTAGAAGAGCCCGGGATATTATCCTCAGGATAAGAAAAAAAAAGGCGCCCAAGCTCCCAAGATGACAGCTTCAATAGCGCCATAATCTGTCGCAAGAAAAGCATCCGCTCGTCTCCGGTGTGGGTATAGCTCGCAAATAATAATAAAAGCAATAAAAGAAAAAAAAAAGGAAAGTGGAGATCTAGAAGCTCGTCTACATCATTATCAAGGCTTGGAGAGGTAAAAAAGTACTCATGAGGATCCGAAACCGGTCTGCGTGATGAGCCCGCGAGACGTAGTAAGGCCCACCCCCCTTGCTCTGATATCCTTTTGGAAAGACAAACGTAAGCCACAGTCAGAACGGAAGTTTGCGTCTTTTTGTCACATTAAATTTCTATGGGATTTGTTAATATCATTTCGCGGAGGGAAGCGAGAGGGCCGGGTGGTAGTGATTACTGCACTACGGTAGGTGGGGAGCTGAAGAGCCGGGCTGGTAGGGTAGCTAGCTAGACCTTTTCGTTATCGATAGCTGAACTTCCAAGGCTGCCAGGCTTTTTACAGAGTACTTCTCCTTAGGGGGGGGATCAGGAGTTAGGATGTGAACAGGACCGGGGTGAGCGATAGCTATAGGATCGACGACTACACTCCCTCTCCTGGGCTACTTCCCTGTTTTCGCGTGCATCTGCATTTTGCATGGGGCACGTTGAGGAGCAAAGAAGAGGAATAAGGAAATATGGATCGTCCGATCTTTTTTAGGAGATTTTTTTTTGGTGGTTTTGTTTTTTGACCTTGCTATGGCGAATTTTTGAGGGGGGAGAAGTGTCAAGGCAAGGCAAGGCAAGGCAAGGTAACGTAAGCTGGTTTGTGTGAGTGGGTACCGTGAGACATGGGGCCTGCCTTTCCCCAAGGCTGGAGGACGGGCGAGGGGAGGGGTGGAAAGAGGGGTACTTTTGAGGTACTTGTTGGGAGGTGAGGGGGTACTTGCTCTGGGGGATGTGAGGACGTGAAGATGTGATAGGTCGGGCTTCGAACTAAAGTGTGGCGGATGACCGGTGCTTTTGGTTCGATGGATGCCACTGCTTTTTGTTACTCGGGCTTTGTGATTTCGAAGTTAACCCCTTGCACGTATTTCCTGTATCATGTCTTTCTTGGTCATGAAATGACGTTCGGACAAAAAAAAAAGGCAGCAGTGCATGCCCGCGCGGGGATGCAGTTGTGAAGATGTTCACTATTCAAAGCACAGGAGAACAAATAAAAGGAAAAAGGAAAGAAACCGAAATGAGAAAGAGAAATTGTCCATCACACCCGCTAACCGTTCCGGACTTCCCTGGAGCGACTGTAGTACGTTACTTTTTTTCCAAGATCATCAAAATCTGCATATGTACTTAGTATGCATATGCATGCACGTCGTAGCGCTAAAGACCGACGACGACACCCTCATGGTCCTTCAAACCTCGTCGTTGGTAGCGAAGCGAGAGCGCCGGAGCTCAAGCCTATGACCGGGGTTTATAATATTTTCATGGGCTAAACGGTGGCCGGAATGTTGATTTCAATTTCTTGACATTTTTTTGGCAGCTATTAATTTGGGTTTATTGCGACAGCTGCGGAGTAACCATGTCGGTTTGGACTATACAATAGGTGTATTATAGCATATTGCAGATATCACTTTTCAAAAAACTTCCCCCCACTCGGGATCACTCTCGTTTTCTCACCGTGGCTTGCTAGCTAGCTTAGAAATACATCTCGCCATCTGACTCTTACGCAGTATATATTTCTGGTATATTATATAACATATTTCTTTCCTAAAGATCCCGAATCTGCCGGGGTGGTGGGGCTGAGGAGCAGCAGTAGTATATTCTTACCAAGGAAATGTCCAATATAGAATACTAGACGGCCAGGCTAAGGAAAATCCCGTAGATGTTTCCTTGGAAAGCCCATATTCCAGATTCAAATCATATGCCGATCATATGGGATCCCGTGTGCTCCTCTTTTTTCTTTCAAGCTAATATCATGTCTCTCCTTTTTTTGTCTCTGATTCGATCTCCTTTCGCCGCAGCTTTGGGTCGGACGGGATGAGGTAAGCTAGAATGGCCAATGTCAAACATCTGTCAGAAGGATGGAGATGGATGTGGGTGGGTTCGCAGGTGGGGAACCCGGCTAGCTCGGTTCCACTGGCTGGCCTTTCTTTTGGAATGCGATTGTTGGAGCTAAGTAAGCGAGGGAAGGTTGGTGATAGTTTAGTCTGTGGGAAGCTTGAGGAGTTCGCCTTGATCGAGATGCTAACATGTATCACATCTTTGTCTCTCGGCTGGTGGCGTTATTTCCCCAGACTTTCCCTCAGACGAGATGAAATAGAGCCTTACTACCCCATACTAAACCTGTGTAACTCAGTAGTCCGAACATCGCAAGAATTCGAAAGAAAAAGCACATGGAAAAACGTCCACGTTCGATGGCACAGAAAAAAGTCGTTTTCGTCCAACCAACCCAAAGTTCAGATGAAAGACCTCGTTCGATAGGCTGTTTGCCATTCTCTCTCTTTTTCTCACTATCGATAAAGCAGGTAAAAAGGCGGGGTCAGCTGCATGCTCACGCACGTACATGACACTAGCACAATGGGCGGTCAAATGTCGTGCATGGGAACGCTGCATGGGATCGACCGATACCGCCCGGACATCTCATAATTTATTATACGAGAGATGTCGATTAGGCAATTATTTAATGGGAAACCGGTTTTGGTAATTTATTTTATTTCCTGTGCGTCGAGATGGTGTGTGGTGGTGTTGAAGTTGGTGGAGCAGGTGGACCAACGCAAGATCTGGCATGTGATGTCGCATGTTTGAGGCTCAAAGAATACCTGGGATTACACGATTATCGGCTTGAAGTGAAAACCCGGCGCCGTGGGAGAGGAGATCCTTTCGGGAACGCGAGATCGGGAAGGGACATATATCTTTTCTTTGCCTGTGATTAGATTTGATCTTGATCTCGCTGTATAATCCCGCCTGGGGATTCGCCTTGGATGAATCATTGTGCCTCAGTCTGATAGAATTGCCTGTTTGACTCACCGCACACTCTGCCGTCTGCCCTGGTCCGTTTCTGTGCTACTCGCAGAACGCGGGGATGCCAGCAAACCTGCCTGTTCGAGGGCCGCAACGCAGGCCGACCTCGAGCCCTGGTTAACCCAGGCATGACGCATGGCCGCCTGCAAATTTCTAGCTTTGCCGTACCAATTGATACCGAAAGCCTGAAGTAAAAGTGCCATCGAAACTCAGGCATAGGTCACGTAACTCAGACTCCCGCATTGAAGCCGCTCAGAATCCCACAGTCCAATTGACACTAGCCCTGCACCGTCAATCACCCCTTCGCTGATGGCGAGCCGTTTCTAGGCTGGGTGGGAGTCATACAGTATAATCGAATTGGTCCGTCTGTTTCACCGGAGTATAAAAATCTCACATAAGCACACCTATATTATGCTGCTTCTTCATCATTCACCTCGTCTGTTCCAATTCCTCGGACTGCGGTCGATTAACTCGTTACCTCGCCATCAGCAGCTCACGAAGCTCTCAATAAGACGTCGTATTTCGAGTACCACAACAACTTCCCATTGTCATTACCACCACTACTCCTCACTTACATCATACTCCACCAATTGCACCCACGCAGGACGATATAAACGTGGTATTCGCGCATTACCCCAACAATCACACATACACACCTCGCCACCACTCCATTGGCTCAGCCGCGAAATACCAGAGTCCCCAATACCACTCGATTTAGAAAACGCACCGATGTCCGTCACCGAACGCTACGGCGCCGAATTCCAGGCGCAGGACCAGAACGAAGTCAACGAGCTCATCAAAGCATTGACCGACGGTTCAAAACGTGGCAAGAAAGCCGCGTTCTCGTGCAGGAAAACCGAGTATCCGGTTCAGCACTCCAAGTTATCCGTCAACAGCTGGAAATTCCAGGATTGGGATTATAAGAAACGGGATTTACCAACCAAGGCGAGAGGGTTGTTTACGCTTAAGGCGGCTGGCGGGAATAGTCAGATCGTGGCTAGGGGGTATGATAAGTTCTTCAATATCGGGGAGGTAGCGCAGACACATTGGTCGTGGATTGAGGAGAATACCAAGGCGCCGTACGAGGTTACGTTGAAGGAGAATGGGTGTATTATTTTCATCTCGGGGATGCCGGATGGTACGTTATTGGTCTGCAGCAAGCACTCGACGGGTCCTAGAGGTGATGTATCGAAATCCCATTCGATGGTTGGAGACGCATGGGTTGAACAGCAGTTGAAGAAGGTCGGGAAGACGAGGGATCAGTTCGCGAAGTTTTTGTACAATGCGAATGTTACGGCCGTGGCGGAACTTTGTGATGATTCCTTCGAGGAGCACATCCTGGCGTATGAGGGGGAAGATGCTGGGTTGTACCTCCACGGGGTTAATCTGAACCTTCCGGTTTTTGCGACATGGTCTGGCCCGCAGGTACACGCCTTCGCCGATGATTGGGGGTTTAAGAAGGTTGAAATCTTCGAGAAGGAGACTGTGAAGGAGTTGAAGGAGTTTCTGGAAGGTGTGGCGGAATCTGGAGAATGGAACGGAAGGGCGGTGGAAGGGTTCGTTATTCGATGCAAAGCAAGACACGGCCCTAACGATCCAAACTGGCACGACTGGTTCTTCAAGTACAAGTTCGAGGAACCCTATCTTATGTACCGACAGTGGAGAGAGGTTACGAAGGCCATCATCAGCGGGAAACAACCAAAGATCAGGAATCATAAACAAATCACGGAGAAGTACATCGCATACGCCAGAGAACAGCTACGAAAGGACCCATCGGTTGGAAAGGCATTCGCTCTCAATCACGGCATCATCAAAATGAGAGACGGCTTCCTGGCTTCGATCGGAACCTCCGGTCACGAGATCATAAAAGCTGAAGAGGCTACCGGGGAGGATAAGGCTAAATCCGTGGTCTTGGTTCCTATCGCGACCATCGGATGCGGGAAGACGACGGTTGCCCTTGGTTTGGTCAAGCTATTCGGTTTCGGACACGTTCAGAACGACAATATCACCGTTAAAAGGGGAAAACCGGAGGCTTTTGCTAATGCGATCCTTACGGCGCTGAACGACAGCCCGATTTGTATCGCGGACAGGAACAACCACCAGAAGCGCGAGCGTGAGCAACTATTCAGGGACGTCAGCAAGTTCAACCCAGATGTCGAGTACGTTGCCTTACACTATGTCCACTACAAGCCCGGCGAGGACGTCATCTCGAAGATCAGGGAGAAGAACCAACAGCGTATCTTCGACCGAGGTGATAACCATCAGACCATCCACTCCGGAACCGGTGACAAGCAGGAGATCGTTGGTATCATGGAAGGGTTCATCAAGCGATTCCAGGCGTTAGATGTCGATTCAGACCCGGACAGCAATTTCGATCTTGTCATCGACCTTGACCCACTGGCTGATTCGAGAGAGAATTTGGAGGTCGTCGTTTCCCAGCTGCACGCAAATTATCCTCACTTGCTGGGCGAAGAGATGCCGTCCGCCGACGACCTCGACGAGGCCAACCAATGGGCGCTATCCGATTACACCGTCGATATCAAGCACGTAATCAAATCAGGCGGTGGTCCTGCGAAGCCAGGCCCCAGCAACGCCGGGTCATCCCGCCAGAAGGAGAAGGCAGTCGCTTCTGGCAGAGGTCAGAAGCAACCATACGTCGAGTACTACGAGGTTCGCCTCCGAGCTCCGGTGGTTAACGTAGCACTGGATCAAGCGTTTTCCTCGAAGCCAGCCGAGGTCAGACAGTTCTACCTGCAACTGAAGAATTCCCGAAGGATCCAGGGAGCGTTCCATATCACGATGGCTCACCGCGCCAATTACAAGAAACAGGCTGAGCTGTGGGAGCACTACGAGAAGCTTAGAGAGGAGACCCCGCAGGGTAAGGATATGGACGAGTTGGAGGTTAAGCTTGAGAGGGTTGTCTGGGATAACAGGATCATGGCTATCGTGGCGAGTTTGGTGGATGATAAGGGTCATGAGTGTGGGAACCAGATTATGCATATTACTATTGGGACGGCGGATGTGACTGTTAAGCCGAAGGAGTCGAATGATCTGTTGAGGTTTTGGAACGATAATCTGGAGGATTTGGAGGCTGCGGGGATTAAGGAGATTGTTTTGGGGAAGAATGGGGAGGGGATTAAGGTTCCTGGGTTGTTGAACCCTGTTTTTGGGAGGTGATTGATTTTTTTTTTGGGTAGGGAGAGATAGAGAAAGAGGTTTTTGTCGTGTAGACCGGCTGTGTGCATTATATCAGTGGATTGCGGTTGTTGAATCACTACTCTCGTTGTAGATAGGGTTATGGCGCAGCTCCACTTTAAAGCCTTGTGTTTTCAGTCCTTTCTGATATGATATGATCAATGGAATGGAGTTTGGGTTATGGTACAAATTTGTCTTTTATATATCGTAGACAATTCCGAGTAAAATGTACAATGAATGATAAGAATATCATTTCTTGTTAGTTGATGTTGTATCCTTGTCCTTCTCATCTTGGAATCCGAGGTTCCGGAAGGAATCTTTGGCCATTAGATTGCTAGATAAATCACGTATATATTAGTATTTTGATATGTTAGAGTAATCTTGGAGTGAGGTCGTACTGATCCATCCGGCACTTGAGATACGCCTTAGCGATCATCCGGCACTCCGGATCGTTGGTTCCTCGGACCTTCTTGAGGCAGGCGAGGTAGTCTTTCATGACCGGCTGGCATTCGCCATCGTGGTCGAGGGGGAAGGATCCGCGCTCCGGGCTGTTTTTCGTTGGTTTTGGTTAGTATTGAATGGTGGGGTGTGGGATGATATTGGGACTGTACGGAGTGGGATTGAAGGTCAGCTGGCCTGGAGGACGGCCGAACGACATTGATGCATCTGTTTGTGGTCAACGTCGGGTTGAATTCGAGTTGAATTCGAAGGTTCGGAAGGAAGGGAAGGGAAGGGAAGTAGCCGGCGGTTGGGGCGCTTATCGCGGGTAAGTACGGTGGGTTCGGCAACACTTTTTGAGGGAAAGGGTCTTGGCGCCGTCAATTTTGGAGATTTGGTGATTGCGATGGTTGTTTGGGCGGGAAGTTTGCATCGTGATTGTGGGCGCGGTATTTGGCCGGATGGCTTGATTTTTGGGGCAATCGAACGGACGGATTGAGATCTTGAAATAGTGAGCCGGGGGCGAAAACGGTTGGAATTTCGGTGTGGAAAGTGGTCACGTGGTTTGGCTGATTCTGGTGTGCTTCGTTGGGCCGGGTTCTGGCATGACTAAGCTAAGCCGTGTTTCGGTCTGTCACGATCTAATAAATTATAATATATCTGTGGGGCTGCCGGCTGCGCCTTTGAGGAGCCCGTTATAGATTTCATCTCAAAGAAAGCACCTTTTGTATACTTTTTTTCTAAATACGAATTATACACGGATCGGGTGGCAGTTTAGAATATAAAGTCGCGTGATGGACGCCAAGGAAAGCATCGCGATGGACTGCAGTTCTGCATCTGGCGGACAGCGCAACGTGCATGACCGTCCATGTCGCGGGCTGTTCCCACTCTTAGCCTCGAGCTGTGCAAGCTTGGACTCCTCTTGCTTACTCAAGATAGAAGCAGCTTGGATTGATTTCGGTCAGACCTCTCCGTCCCATATCACAGTAGATCTTCGCGACTGTGCTGCCAATTTCCGAGGCCCAACCGGAGCTAGTAACGTTAGAACGTTAGAGTGCCATGGCCGCCCGACTTTGATGCTAAATCTCTGCGAGCTCGCGCGCTAGCTGAGCACTTGCTTCTTAAGAAGTAATTATAATCAACGGTACATAGCGCGAGGTATCGACGCACGTTGCAGGCTGCGGAGGGTACTCGACACCGCGCGGGCTACGTATTCTGAATTCAACCACGTTGAACCCGGCCGGAAACAATATAACGGATACACTCCACCGATTATCCCATTCTATTCACCCGCCAGCAGCTGAACCCGACTTCGAAGCTGACCGACCGATTCCCCACGACCGAAAAAGCCCTCCTCGAGACCACGGTACGTAGGACATCCTCTGTATTCACTTGCTTCTTTTTCCTCCACCGTATCCCGTCTTCCCTATTCTGTCCCCCCTCCAGCCGGCCTGTCCATGCCATGCCTATACACGCTTCCCTGCGAGTTCGCCGTCTCACTTTCCACAGCGCCCGGCATTGAGTCGCAAGCTTGATCCCGATCGATATTGGCATCCTCCGCTCTTCGTACCAATTTGCCGTTGGCCTGGCAGGGTAAATGTTGGGCTAAACAAAGAACGGCTTCTTAACTTAGCTTGGTAATTCCAACTCCGCGCTTGGAAATTTTGGAATTGCTTCGAGAGTCCTGTGCTTTATACTGCTCCAACAGCTTCCTCGCTGCCTCTTCCTGCTGTTCCCGTTCTATTCTTCCTCTTCCCGTCCTTGCATCTTCTTCAACCGCCAACAACCTCGCCTCTGGTAATCTTGCATGACCGGCTGCCTCCCAACTTGACTTCTGGAATTCTATCCCCCCTCATCGCCCCCATTGCATCTCCCCTTACCTTGGTATAAGCCGAGTGGTCACTAAACGCCCGGGTAACAACTCCAGAGCGTCTGCTCTGTGCTATCGACACATCCAAAAGGTTGTACAGCGTCGAATCCGCTCCGGCTCCAGCTCTTCTCTGCTTTGTCGTTCTGCCCCAATCCGGCCAATCTTATTCGCTCGTTCCCTGGTAACATCTCATTTTATAACTTGCATGCTGAACAAACTCCCGGTCCGTGTCTAACTCTTCGCTCTCTTGAATTCTTCTGCAGCCGCTCTCCGTCCTTCCTTCTCGACGCCCGTCTACCCATCCTTTCCCTTCTCTCAACGGCAATTTTTAAGGCCTCCGCTCCCTCGACTCTGCTTTCCCCTCCCTTCTCGACTCACGCTTTCGCCTCGGACCTATCGATATCCCGCTTTGGTCGGCCCATCCTTTCTCTAAACCGGTTTATTTTATTTTATTTTTTTATTTTTTTCATTTCTGTTTCGATTCCCTGCTTTGTCAATCAAGATGGACAGCACGGCCTTAACGCCGAAATCGTCGATTCGCCAGTCGCCGGCCAAACCTACCCCTTCGGCACTGGATCTTGTCGCGATGTCACACGCCCAATTCGCCGATGACGACTTTTTACCCCCCGAACTACGAGGCCTGTCGTCGTCTCTATCCGATGAAGACCAAGGGTCGTCGACCGACGAAGATGAAGTGGAAGGGGACCCGGCGCTCGAAGGTAGCGAAGCGGAGTCGAGCGATTGGGAAGATCAGAGTTTGTATGAGGATATGCTCAGTGCTGAGATGAAGGAGGATTCGGGCGAAGGTATGCGACGTCCTCACCTTACACATATATCTGTAATTGCCGTGGTGGGTAGGGGTATCTAATATGGTGTTGTCAATCAGGCCCGGAGTATTGCACGCCGGAGGAATGCCAGTACTACAAGGACCTATTACGAAGAGTCGGAAGCAGGGCTTTCGTCGACCAGACGGTATCATGTGGATCCATCACCGCCAAGAAACTATTAACGGCCTTCGGGCTACAACCGGTATGAATGACGATCTGAGGAAGGAGGGCCGAGTTTTCGTTTGTGAGAGGGTTACGGGCTAATTCTGGTCGGATATTTCGCAGCCGGCATTCTTAGAGGGGAGTCCGGATTCTGCATATTTCACTCTATTGGGGCTGATGATGCAACGGGAGATGGCGAAGAGGCTGAAGCTGTCGCATGTCAATTCTGTCGACGATGTTGTCGAGTTGATTCAGAACTCCAGCAATATTATGGTTCTGACCGGGGCTGGGGTATGTTAAACCCTTTGGGATTGGGAGGGAACTATAGGCTGACTAGGTTATAGATTTCTACAAGTTTAGGTATTCCGGATTTCAGAAGCAAGGGAAGCGGTCTCTATTCCCGTCTTGAAGGTCTGGGATTGAACGACCCTCAAGAGGTCTTTGATATCCAGATCTTCAAAGAGGACCCCTCGTATGTCTCAATTGCTTCTTGCGGAGAAGTTTTACTACGCCATGCTAATCTAGCTATCTTAGTATCTTTTACTCCATCGCCAAGGATATCCTCCCAACCACCAGCAGATTCTCACCCACACACGCCTTTATCGAGCTACTCCAACGAAAAGGGAAACTCCTGCGCAATTACACCCAGAACATCGACAATATCGAACAATTGGCTGGTGTTTCGCCCGATAAGCTGGTTCAGTGCCACGGATCCTTTGCGACAGCTTCCTGCGTCAAATGCAAGTTCCAAGTTTCTGGGGAGGAGATATATGACGACCTGCGTGCCGGGAAGGTTGCGAAGTGTCCCAAGTGCGTGGAGGCAGAGGTGGCGAAGCAGCAGGTTGGCAAGAAGAGAAAGAGGGGTACGGTAGCGCCGAAGAGCAGGAAGAACAAGTACAATGACGACAGCAGCGACGAGGAGGATTGGGCCTTGGAAGCTGATATCGGGGTCATGAAACCCGACATTATCTTCTTTGGGGAACAGCTTCCGGATCGCTTCCACCGAATTGTCGACCACGATAGAGCCAAGGTCGACCTTTTGATCTGTATCGGAACTAGCTTGAAGGTTGCGCCGGTGTCTGAGGTCCCGGCTTTCTTACCTGCCAACGTGCCGCAGATATACATCTCTAGAGAGGTATGGCTTATTTCCGGATGTGCCTGTGTGGGGTTGAGCTAACGCCTGTTATAGCCTGTCCACCATATAGAATTTGACGTGGAACTCATCGGCGACCAATGCGATGATATCGTTACGGAACTGGCTCAGCGTGTCGGCTGGGGCGATGAGTTCAAGCATGAGATGATAGCCGCCAACTTTGAAGTGGAGCATTCGCCAAACCCTGAGAAGACTTCGCAGCACCACTTCAGCAAGGTATTGAAGCCGCCAACTGCGGCACTGCCGAGCAGCTCTACCTTTTCATTTACGATGACCATGTGATACGACTTTTTGATACCCTTTCCTTTTGAAGATTGGAGGGGCAGCCTATATGCGTTTACCGCATTGAAGCAGTGCCGCATCCAATCTCCTTGCATCTGTGCATCCCCAGTTGCTTTTCAGATGGGACTTACAGGGGATATTGAGGGTAACGAATACGAGCTGCGTGGGAATGATGCTTCCACGGTTGGCTTCTATTCTACCTGCTGCCCCGGGTGGCTCTGCTACAGCAGATCCACAGGAATTTGATACTGTTTCGCTTTGCTTGATATACTTACTTCGTCCCGGTGCTAGGATATTACTAACACCTACTTCCCCAGCCACCACGATTGACTCGTGATAATGCCTAACGCCTGCTTTGCGCACACACCCTGACTGTACTTTTTCTTTACATATTTCCTTGATCACGATACTTATGGGACTACTACACGGATGAAAATTTGTTTTACTGCTCGTTCAATGCTTGCCAAAATACCTTTCGCATTTGTGCCTGCTTCGCGTTTCAAAATACCTTTTTTTTCCCTCCCCTCTTCACTTCGTTCCGGAGCGCCCTGGCGTCCGTCTTCAACCTTTTCCCCCTTCGCCTTTTCCGACGCCATCGCGCTTGTAAGCTAACCGCTCGTACTGCTTTTCATTTTTACGGGAGTCATTGGAGAGGAAGCATCATGTCACATCATATTCCCTTTTTTTTCCTTTTCCCTCGCTTTTGCTTCTTCCCTCCCTCTTCCTCTAGCTCTCCATACGTACTCACCTCGCCTTCTTTGTCTTATCACTGTGGGATAGAACATGTTGCTACTGCTGCTGTGCCTCCGCCGTCTTGCCTATAACTATATTGTTTGAAACAATTATACACGAATGAAGTTATTAAATATTGAGGAGGTTCTCCACCAGCTGTGGGGGTCAAGCCATTCGGAAGATTCCATTGTGTGTGTGGGAGAGGGGATCCGGATTACTGTGCCGGGAGGGGACAGAGCAGGCGGGATGCATGACATTCTGTACCACCCACGTGCGTAATATTTTTTCCGGTTTTGAAGGTTAACGTTCACATAATGTGGGTGGGAAGAGGGGCATAACAACAATTTTACGTAGACGCTGGAGGCGGACCATGGAACTGGGGGATATAATATGGCGTCGTTATGGGATTCTTTTGGCGCCTGTGGAGTTGGCATGTTGTGATGTTGGTGGCTAATTAATTATCGCCGCCTTTTGAATTCTTCTGGAAGTCTCGATTGTGAGTTCAGTCTATCTTTGAAGGATCCGGTCGATTGGAATTAGTGAGCTCTTGGCTACGAACAAGGCTGGCAAGGGTTTCTTTGAACTGGGTATCAATGGATATCTCCGGGTTTCTCTCAAGCCTTTCTACTCTGTTGGTTGTTTTTTATTTTTCTCGCGGAGACGACGCGTTTGGGTGGACGGCGAGTGGTCGGATGCTGTGCCGTGTCAGTGCAGGTCGTAGACGCTAAGGAAGGCGTCATGTTGTATCCCCTTCAATTGCTGCTCTGTGATACTCTTTCCTACATATTTGCATAATAATAACTGTGGGATGATGAGCAGCAGAATGCCCTGTCGGCATAACCTGATATAACACCCGTAGTGATATCACTCGGCCGGTGCAATTATAACAGGCCAACCGGTGCGAGGCTGAAGTCAAACCACTTTGAGAGAAGTAGCGGGTGTTGGGCCTGCAGCAATCTAGAGCAGGATATCGCCCCTTCGATACCAGCACGGTACCTGGTTATTATCTTATATAATCCGTGGCTTTTTTCCACCTTTTCCCTTTCCTTCTTCTGTTTCTTTAATCTTTATAGTTCATCCCCCCCCCTTTGATATCCGGTTTTTTTATAAGTTGGTAAGGCTTCTTTTTGTGGAGTTCTGGCCAGGCCAAGAATCCGGGGTTACGAGTTGGTGTTATCCTGGCGAGGCTCTGTATGTGCCCTCCCGTCGTATGTATGTGCCTTAATTAGGGTCCTGCTCTCGATGGGAACCAACAGCATCTCGAAGCTAACCAATTTCCAACCCCGCAGAGATATTTTAGTTCAAAATCTATCTTTATCTCCATCCCTTATCCCATCTGTCTTTTCTTTCTTTCAGTCAAAACGACTCGAGAGAGAGAGAGAACCAGAAGTTCGATCCTCCGCGATCCGAACCTCGACAGCCCTGCGTGAGCTCGACCTCGAACGACCCGAAACAAACAAAGCCTTTTGATTGCAGAAGCGTTCAACACGAACAACAAACCCTGCAGCCACGAGCAGCAAGCCTGACTAGCTCTGAGCTACCCGCTGGCTCTCTTCTTTCGAGTCCCCCTTCCATCGACATCCACGCTATCCTTTCTCTCTGTCCCTTTCTTCCCCCCTCCTCTTTCCGCCGATACGAAGGGTACTAGATCCTGCTTAAATATCCGAGTAGAGGGGCAAGGGTCTCCCGCTTTTTTCCCTTGAACCTCCTCCTCCTTATCCTTTGCTCTTCCCACCGACGAGGCGGACTTGCTTGGTCTGTTGAAGAAGAATAAGAGAGAAAAATAGAAATAAAACACCGATACCACTCCAACAACGAAGGAATTAGGATGATGGCGACGGTGTCGAACGGCGTTGGGGTCCATGGGAACTCCAACGCTGCTTTGCTTCAGGCTTACAAGAGTCGCTTTGAGGAGTTAACTGAAACCGAAAGGAAAAAAGATGACTTGATAATGGTATGCTTCCTTTTTTTTGTTGGTATTATTTTTCCGGTGTTCCACAGCTTGCTGTTTATGTGCTCGCGTGGTCTTTTCTTTGCACGTGGGATATAGTGTAAAGCAAGGAGATGTCGTGGAACATCAGAGATATCGTCGGCTTCGAGCAATTTATCTGACAATATCTTTCTTGGATAATAGGAACTTTTAGAGCAAAACGAACGGTTATCGGCATTACTCGAACGAATTGAAGATGACCTTGAGAGGGAGAAGAGTTATGCCCGTTTGTCGCAGAAGGAGATCAGGGATCTTAAGGCCCAATTTGGAGATGCTGAAGATAAGCTTGTGCGTGGTTCTCGTTCCCTGCCCCCTCTTCTTCGGGGAGTTGGAAGGATCTGGAGCTGATATGGGTGATGTAGATGTCTAATCCTTATATTCAAGTGTTAATTGATGGAGATGGAATGCTGGTGAGCTCCCCTAGACTCTCCACCACGCTGTGAGGACTATCCGAGAGGCTGATATATTATCGTGGCACGGCAGTTCCATCTAGATTTATTGAAGAAGAAGAAAGAAGGCGGCAGCGAAGCCGCCGAGCAGCTTTTCGCAGATATCCGCGACCTCGTCCGCTCCAAGCGCGACGAATTGTGTATCAAAGGAGATCCTGAAATCAGAGCACTCGTATTCGCCAACCTGGACGGCTTGTCCAAGGCTTTAGTCAAATCCAACGTACTCAAACTAGGCGATTTACAGCAGTTTTTCATGGGATTTACACAGAGACTTGAGCATGTTAATTTTATTGACGTTGGATATGGGAAGGAGATGGCTGACTCGAAGATTCGAGGTATTTACTCGTTCCCTTATTATCGCTACAGGTTCTGGGTTGTATGGCTAACGTAATGTGATCTCGGCGCAGGAGAATTTTTGTTCCATTTGAAAGACCCACGTTGCCGTCTTATCCTCTTCGGAGGCGGCCACGATAACGGGTACGCACCATTCTTGAAGACATGTACCGCCACCAATCCAAATTATCCAATCTGGCTCCTCGAAGGCCCACCCATGGCCCGCGAGATATCGTCTATGAACCTCCCTAGTAAAAAACTTCACGACCTCTTCTCCAAGGAGTCGCAAAGCGAGATTATTAACGGATCACCCATCTCACCCCCCGCGGTTTTGACGCCTACGACGAGCAGCTTGAATGGGTATGTGAACGGTAGCGCTGGGGGGTCGGTCACCTACGACGCTCCTCAGAAGTTCTCGTACGCCTCCGCTGCGATTTCCGCGCCGCCTGGGTTGATCCGTCCGCAGAGTATTCAGTATAACTCCAGCCCCGTGCTCGAAACGACTAAAACGATCACGATAGGAGGATCAGGTACAACCACATCGAACAACAACTACCCACGGGGGATCCAGCACACCATGGTCCCATACGCCGACGCTGAACGGGTGAACTACATCAAAAACCTGAGCCCGCGGGCTTGCAATAACTTTTACCTGCGCGGGGCGTGTTACAATCAACCGTGTCCTTACTCGCACAAGTATAAGCTGAGCACGGAGGATGTGAAGACGCTCAAGTATATTATCGAACGCAGCAAGCCGTGTCAGCAGTTTAAGAAGAGGGGGTTCTGTGAGGATGAGAAGTGTTATTATGGGCATCAGTGTCCGTTTAAGACTAATGCGGAAACGGCGAGCGATGAGAGGTGTAGTAATTATTATTGTCGGTTTTGTCAGGAGGATGAGTAGGGTCTTTTGAGATCTTATTTTACAAAAATAACTTTTACTACGGGTGGGCATATTGGTGGTGTGAGGAGAGGCTAGCTCGGTGGTGCTTTTTTTGTTAATTTTTTTTTATTTTTATTTTTCTTGCGTCGTCACTGGGTGGAAGCTTGAATCTACTCTGGTTGCAAACATTCATTCCCACACGCTCGTTTTAGTTCTTCCTTCCTTCCTCTTTCTTCTGGATCGCATAATCTTTTTCTTCGTCGTTCAAACATTCGCATGAGCATTGAAGGTTTAGGGTGGTAAAACGTCCAGCATAGCCAGGTTTTTATCATTCGTTTTTGTCTGATCGATCGGTATAGCATAATCATAAGGGGAATTGAGACATATGCATGCATATTTTGAGAATGTCGATTGTTTAGAACGTGAGAATTGTACTTTGCGATGTATCGATGTGAAGGGGAATGCGGATATGCATATAAATATCCGGGGGATTAGTCAGGGGTTATTCAGCATTCTTTATGGTGGGTTTGGTTGACGGTTGCGTTTTTAAAATTTTTATAGGTTTAAGTATTTGGTTATGGATGTGTGAGGGGTCTGGAACATCTATCGGGGACAAGTTCTTTGGGAAGATTGATGGTTGATTCGGTAACCTTTGAGGGTTTAGTATATAGATTTGGAATGGGGGGTTGCATGTGAACGTTAACGGGTGGTATGCTGGTGACCTTGTAGGGCTTAAGGTGAGGAATTTTGGGATCGGGCGGGTAGAGGATTGGGGGTATGTATTGGGGTGTAGTTTTTTTTGGATGTTGGAATGAGGGAACTTTTTGGGTGGTATTTTGGGTGGTATTGAGGTCTTTAGGTAGGCTTTGGTGGTGATTTCTTGCGTATATGGGGTTGAGGTTTTGGAAGTTTGCTTTGTAGACACGCAGGTGGGAGGGCGGTGATGGTTGTGAATGCTATATCAGACGTGATATATATAAGATGCGATTTGGAGTTTCAAAGTGTGTTTGCTTGATTGCTTGATTGATCATGCTTTACATCGGACGAATCGATCGAATTCTTTGTCTAAGGGCTTCGGTGACATCTTGTTTGCCCTGGACGTAACCCCGGGGTATCTACAATTGAGGTCATAGTTCACGGGGATTCCGAAGGGGCGGGCATATCTCGTTTTAACGGGGTCCCTGAATCGATAGGATTTATCAAAGTCTGCAGGTATATAATCCTAAACGGGAATATATTCCGCCACAAAGGGATCGTCGTATTTATTCAACGGCAAAGACATTCGGAAACAAGCGAGTTTGATTTCGAGGTATTTTAAGATCTAGAGTAGTGATTTAGTGGGCTAGTTTAGGGAATCCTTTTTATCGGATTTTGGGTAAGCTTCAACGGTGATAGCTTGTGGATTGAAGAGGCGTCGGTTATCTAGTATAGAGCCATAAAACTGGCTTTCGGGTCACGGCTTGTTCTAGTTCTTTTGACTCCACGCAGGGCGCCGGTGCATTGCATGGGATTTCAGTAGACGAGAGACTAGAGCAAGCCCGTGAAGATGAAGCTTAGGTTTTACCGTTTCTTTTCCACCACAAAGGGTGTTTTCAAACGGTTCTTGCATTGTGGTGTGGAGTCCTTGCCGTTTAGATACTTCAAGGAGAAATGTTCAGTGCAAGAACGGGGACCATTCGAGAAAGGAGTTATACGGGGTCTACATTGAGTAAGTATTCCGTATTCCGTGATAACCTGGTCTGGGCTTTGATATCGAATCATAGGGGGTAGAAAGACCCGGTGCCGTCGGTGGCAATATTTGGGGAAAACGCCCAATTGCGTGGATCTTAGGTGGCTTTTTCTCTACTTCTAGATTTATATCTTTTTTTCTTCTTCTTCGTAAGTATTTCGTAGTTTTTTTGAGTTAACGTGTTTACTTTTGTTTACGGGGGAAAGTTCGGATAGAGCCCCATTTTGGGCTTGAAGCTTCGAAAAAAACATCTGGATTGTTTCTCCTGCATGAGTTAGTTTCGTTGTGTGGCGTTTTTTCGCTGCCGATTCGCGGTGGCCATGGCTCAAATGGTGACTGTGATCAACTAAATCTTCGTGACGAAGGGGGGTGGTTGAAGTCTGGGGAAAGGACCCGGCACACCATTTGGTGGCGGCCGATTTAAATTGGAAAGGTGGCTGAATGTTAAGAAAACGGTTTTTTATTCTGGTTGGGTGTGCGTTCGCCTGAAAATCCGAAACCTGCGACGTGATTAATGCGCTGGGTACAGACGTGGCAGTGGGATGAAGAAATAAGAAAAGAGAACCCTGTGATGTTGTTCTTTTTTCGTGATTTCTTCAGGATAGGCTGTGTGGGAACTGCGGTTTGGAAAGTGTGACTGATAAACGCGACTCATGTTTTTCATAACGGAAGGAGGAGGGAACAGAAGTCATTCTGTAACGTGTCTACGCCATGCCAATCGGTAACCGCCTAAAGCTATCGGATATCATGGCGCATGTTCTTGTTCATACCACATGTTATATTGACCTGTGTCATGCGTTTCTTCGTTTCCCCGGTGTGAGGATCGCCGATAAAATGGAGGTTTCCGGGGTGGACCCCTGGGATGGAAAGAAAAAAGAGATGGATGACAAGTCCGAAGTGGGGCGTTATAAGTTTATATCCCATGGAGATGCAGGAATCTTGAAACGGCACTATTGGGGGTTGGAGATTGTGATCTTCTGGTGCAATTGGCTTTTTTAAAAAAATTTATTTCTTTGTGAAGTTTTTATTTGTAAGACTTGTTAATATCACTGTGGGCCGATTGTTTGAATCACGCGCTCGCACGGGATCATTCGGGTTGCGGTTTTCAGATATGTTGGTTTATGTTAGCTCTGTATATTGTGTAAGGAAGATTGAAGGTTTGAGAAACATCATCAACTTGTTGCAAATGGTGGGACCGAGCTGCTTTTCGGGGCGGGAAACGGCTGGAAGGGAAATTTGGGTCGTCTGGGTCCCCGTCGGGCTCGTGCTTTCATCTAACTGCCGGGGCTAATTCGGCCGGGAACTTGCCATACGGGTAGTTTTTTTCCTCTGCTTCCCTTTCTTATTAGAAAGGAAAAGAAGTGTCGGTGAATGTGAATTTGGGTCAAGATGCATATGATGGTGTTGAAGATGTTCAATGCCTGCGTTAGGAAGTTCGTGGGATAGAAAAACTTTCATACTCGACGGGTTCTAAACGGTTTACTAATCCTTTTCGCAAGTTTTCCCTGGTACGGGACACGGGAAGGGGAAATAATGTTGCTTACGCCGGGTTGGCAGAAACGATATATCGTCGTCAGACTTTTTCTTTTCAGAGCTAAACTAACTGGAAGCTAAGATTTGACGAGGGATTAAATTCTGGTTCAAGGGAGATGCTTGCACGAGGATAGTGCTTTCTTTCGATGGTTTGTGTTTCTTTTCGTTATTGCAATTGACGGCTGCTGTTACCAAGGCTTAAGGCAGCTCGCGTGTTTCAGGGCATGACAGGCGGGCTATTCCAATGGGTTGGGTTGGGATTCAGAGGAAGAAGGTCCGGAGGGGGATCCCGGTGGTGAGCTATTCGAGAAGGTCCAGTCGGGTGGGATCTGGGCAGGGCGTGAAGGTTTTCCTTTTGGTCGGTTTACTTTACCTTTCGTCCATGTGGTTGATGAAATACATGGCATGGTTGTCGTTGGAAATTGTGAATATATGCAAAATGCGAGATGCATGGGGGACGTTTATCAGGCACGAGGCTGAGATAATCTGGGGGAGGGAACTGGATTTCTGGGCAGGCACAGAAAAAAAAGGTTTGGAAGAATCCCAATGCAAGAGTTATAAAAAATAGCCGGGAGGGGAAAGACCGATCGATCCAGGTCGGTTATGCGAGTTTGTGTCTTCGTTGGAGATATTCATTACGGGTAAAGGGGAAAGAGAGGCTGGTGATGGCTTCGTGTTTTTTCTTCAATCGCTCCCCCTGGTCCGCTGACGGTTCTGCCCCTCTGCCCCCTTGTGCCTCTCCCGTGGATGCACATTTGCATTGCTATCCCGAGTGGGCTTGTTGGTTTTCGACCGGGTTTTGAAGTGGGATTCCGTGACGTTGGATGTTGATAAAATGTCTTTGATGGAATCCGATAGCGGTTTGGAATTATAATTATAACCACTTCAAGAGCTATATCGGAACGAGACAGGATGTTCTGATTCGTAGGATTGACATCTCAGACCGTTTTATCTCTGAGTGAGGCGACGGGGAGCCGTAGGAAGGACTCTCGTGATTGCTTTCTGAGAGGGACAGATGGTGTCGACATGGGCATGGACAGGCCAATGCCATCGACCCTGCCCCGGCCGATGTCTCATGCAGCTGGCAGCTAACCCTCCGGGGCGAGATGCAGGCTCCGTGAAGGAGAGCAAGCAGACACGGCTGGGTGTGTGCGTGTGGATGATGTGCATGTCAGGAACGGTTTAGCAGCCTGCGCGTAGGTGCATGCGTGGTCCGAGTGAGGGTTTCGGGTGCGAAGAAGCAGAAGAGAAGACAGTGAGAAGAAGAAGCCTAAAAGAGTGAAGAGATTGTGAACGGGAGGCTTCGAACTTCCCTGTCTCGACTGTGGCACTTCGCATCTCCTCTCTCGCCCTCTCCCTCTTATACCCGCAGCACCCCCTCGTCCTGATATCTCCCTCTCCTCTCCCTCTCGATCCCGCTCCAGCCTGGCTCTTTTAAGCCTTTGACATCCCACCCCAGGCATCCCTGGAAGAGGTCTTTTCCCTCGTCGTCTCTCTTTCGAGCTCTTCGCTTTTGCCGTGCGTGTGTAGATATATCACCGACAGGAAGTAGATTGGACGACAAGACAAGCTTCATAGTTTTTACCGACTAGACTCCTGACTTTTAGCATCCGTCTGAATATTAATATTCTCCAGCAAGTCTAAACGGGTTCCACACGCACCAGCAGTTCTTTTTTTTTTTTCCTTTAAGCGACCTAAGAAGCAGCCTTAGCTATAGAAGGGCGACCAGAATAAGGGACCTGGTTTGCCAAAGAAGCCTGGAACGAATCGAATGCTTAGCTGAACCGCCCGGAGCCCTTTTTCGCCTTTCGCCTGTCCGCCAACCTCTTTTTCCATCCTCGAAGGGAACAAAAATAACCTGGAGCTACCGTTGGTCGTCTGCAACGGCGTCAAGCTATCGATTGAGCGGGAATAGAATAAAAGAAAAGGCAGAGCACATTGTCCGGGCTGATCTCGTGCGTGCGTTTCTTCGTGCTTTGCTTTGCTCTCGATTCTTTTCTTTGCTTTCTTTCGACTTGTTCCTGGCGGACATCCAACGTTACGATACAACACCATCGAACAACCAACGACGACAACCTCATCGCCATCATCGCCATCATCACCACCAACAACCTTCTTCAGCCGAGTCACGGGTTCTGCTGCTCTTCGACGGACACGGATTCCCTCTGGCCATCGGAATTTCTGGAATTTCTCGTTGTTCATTCAATTTCAATTCTTGGGTCTCTCTAGCACGGAAAGTTTAAACAGGGCGGTTTTGATTCAAAGCTTTGGTCGACCGTTACAACTAGCTCGCCCCTCCGTCCCATCTCCTCCAGCATTAGCATCGTCCCGTCCCATCCCATCCCATCCCATCTCTTGCAGTCGCACCGGATTCGATCCAGCGTTGGAATCCGGTACCTGAAAATCCAAGACAACCTTCGATCGAACCCTTCGGCCGGGGAACCAGGGCATTCATTCTCCCCGCGACGGAAATATCACCTTTGGCATTTCCGACCTGACGAATTCTATTTTCGATCGCTCCTCACGAAAACCTTGCTTTGAGTAAGTGCCTTTTCTTCTTTTCTTTTATTTTCTTTTACTTTCCTTTTTTTTTTTTGATCTCATCTCTGTTGTTCCGCTCACAAAGGGGCTAAACTTGTCCCCTGTTGCTCTCACGCCTTTTTTTATTCTGGTTCCTCTGCTTCTCTCTGCGGCTTTGTGTGCTTGGCGAAGGACCCTCGGCCGGGATCAAGCATCTACCCAGATGACGAAAAAGAAATAAACCAAAAAATACAATACAATAAGAATAAAGAAGCCGAAGGAGAAGGGAAGGAAAGGAAAGAAATATAACTAACATGCGTCCCGAAGGCAGCAGATTTGCGATCCAACAGACAGCTGCGGGTATTCCTGTCTCTGGCGGAAACCTTTAAAAAGGGCTTGACGTTGGGACCGGCACCCCCTGAGACCCGCCACCGGGCGACGTTGGTTATATCTCCATCGTCCTATAGTGCCCTTTTAATTGGAGGACCAACCTTCAGATCCTTTTAGTGGAACCTCCAACGTGATCAATCGAAGGCCGGTCCACTTGGTGGTTTGGTCCGCACCCCAAACAAAAGCTATATCACAATGGCTCCGGCACTCCTTGCTTCAGCTAACTACACCACTTCCTCATCTCTCTTCTCTGCATATTCCTCCGAACCGACCTCCTCAACAACAACAACAACAACCTCCCTCTCCTACCCTCGCACCGCTGTCTCCCCTTCTCTCCCATCTCCTGCCTTTTCGGATCGATCTTCCAGTTCTAATGGCTCTGGATCAGGCAGCCTAACACCCACACAGTCTTCGACAACAGCTCAGCCCACAAGCGCCAGCGCAGTCATGTTCGCCCAGAGAAAACTTTCAAAGAAACCTAGCAATTCCACATTACGAGTCCAGCCCGTTCTACCGGATATCTTGGAGGCCTCGCCAATGACACCGACAATGGACCTCTCCTTGAATATAAGATCTAACCGACCGTTGTCGATCCTGTCCGAAGTCTCCGTTGCATCTGACGATTCCGACAACTCGCAGGCGACCATTGATGGATATAAGTTTCGATTTTTGGACGACGATGCCGAGTCTGTCGTTGAAGGAAGCATATTCGACGAAACGGACAGTGAAGAGGAAGGCTCGAGGGATATGAAGCGTGCAGAGCGAGCCTTCGCCGGGGTCAAACAGAAGCTCTTCGTATGACCACCAATCCTTCCCGGTGCACTGTAGTAGAAATATGCTAATATTGTTTTCGAACAGGCCTTTGAGAGCAGCATCGCCAAAGCCAGAGATACCCTTCTCAGCCCGCCACCCACCGCCAGCCCTACATTCAAATCTAGCCCGACCTTCAGCAAACCCACACACACTGTCTCGAGCAATGATATTCAACCCTCCGGCATCAAGACCCTTGGTCGGATACCTCTCTCCCTCAACTTCCACAACCGCACCGTTAGCGACAGTGCCAGTTGGCGGTACGCACCGGTTCACCGTCGCAAAGATAGCAACTCTACGATGACATCCAGTGCTTCCGACCAATTCGCTGACGCATACTCCGCATTCCGTGCCAATTCGGCCATGTCGAATCGTTCCCGATCCTCATCGCGTGCAAGCGCTACCCAAGTGAAGGAATTGGAGGATCAAGTGAGCTCGTTAAAAGGGCGGTTGACGAAACTCACGGAGACAACCCGCAGGGAATCTCTCCGACGACGAAGCATGAACAACCTTAGGACGCCGTTGAACAACGTCTTCCACCAACCTGAGCCTGAACGAGAGCCTGAGCCGGAACCAGTCATCCCGAGCCCGAGTGACATGTTGAGCCCTGTCAGCTTCCATACGGCGTACGACGATGCCTCAGATTTCGAGTCCGAGGAAGGGAGCAGAGCGGGAACCCCAAAGCCGTACCCACCAATTCGCAAAGTAATGTCGTACGAAGAATTAGGCTACGACAGTGCGTTTTCAGCTCCTGGCGAGGAAACCCCATCTCTTATCAACAGCCCACGGCGGAATAGAGTTCGGGAGTACAGAGCCACCAGCAGTTCTGGATCCAGCAGATCCAGTGGAACCAACACGCCTGTGCTGCCGTTACACCAACCACTAAGAGAGTTACCAAGGAATAACAGCGCTTCGTCTGTTGCTAGTTTCGAGACTGCGCTGGAGGACTATGACGAACCCACTCTCGTTACGCCATTGAGCCACAGGCCTCACCATCGGCGAAATCTGAGCGCGGCTAAGGCTTCGCCTTTGAGGGCAGTTATGGATGAGTCGGTTCGCGAGGTCGTAGAGCCAGGAGAGACGAGCCCCCATGACGACGGATATCACTCCGGGCCTTCCACACCGCAGGGGTCCGATGAGGGAGTCTACGTACCAGCCCGTAACAAGGGCGGAGATAAAATCATGCCGCTGACCCAGGAGTCTCTTGCCCAAATCGACCCATTCCTTTCCATCCCAGGAGCCACGTCGAGGGCCAAATCCGCCACCAATTCCATAATCGGGGCGGAGGGCGACGAGCTCGCACTGAAATTGCCAATCCAGGACCGTGAATTGGTGGAGAACCTTTGCGATCAGTTAGGCAAAGTTTGCTGCAAACTGGAGAGTGCGCAAACGCCTTTTGAAAAAGCTGAAATTCGTCGGCGATTGGAGGTTGCCTTGATGGTTCTTCAAGGAACGACGAGCTTCTAAGCAACTTATACTTCTTATCGTCCTCTTTTCTTTTTTTTCGATCCTATTATTCTTTGATTTTTTTTTTCTTGTTCCTTTTTCGATTTCGGCTTTTGTCGTTTGATACCCATTATCATTGCTTTCTGGTGCCACGACCCCGATTCTTCACGACCTTTTGCTTACCTGAAAGTCTGTTTTTATCAACGAACCCACCGCATACATCAAGCACCCGCTATCATGCGTTTCATTTGTCCTCTTGTCACATTAGCACATAGCACTTGCGAAACGTCTCCTTTTTCCAGGCTCTGCGGATAGTCGCGCCTCTGAAAAGTAATTTTTAGTTCGTTAACCCTCTTAACATACAACCATTCTTCCCTCTTCTTGGCTTCTTTTTCGTACTGCTTATATGTTTCTTTTCTCTTCGATTGGTAAGGCTTCAGGCCTACATTTTATTACACCTTGTCAAGGAGCAGGTCGAGATTGTATACCGACCGTGAGACTTCAAGCTCTCGACTCTGAGGGGCTTCTTTGGGCTGCTTTGTCAGCTATCTTCTTTTTGTGTCCTTATATTGTTCTTTTCATGGTAGAAATAGAAAAAGTACCAACCAAACTTATATAGCTTTTGGCCAATGAATACGCTTATGGCAAATTGATTAGTGGCGAGTTTGAGTAGAGTAGAGCCGTTGTGATGTTGTATGTTGAGACTTGACTCTCGTGAAGCTTAATGTTCCGACGAATGACCGAACGGACCGATATCACGGATCTAACCGTCGGATCTTTGGCCACTAACAGGCGTTTGTTTTGTAATGGGTGTTAGATCAGTCGGGCCCCATCCGTTCCTTGATATTGGAGTTAAGCAGTTATTCTGGAATCTCGGAGACGATTCGAATGAGGTCATATGCTTAACCAGAGCTACGGAGCCCAATTGGGCTAATATATGCGGCGGCGGCGACCGGCATTCCACTTTGACCCTGAATTTGAGATCTATCACTGCACCCCATTCTATTATTGCCTTGAATATATACCCGGTTAACTTAGCCTTACGCTAGCTTCCTCACGGATTTACGATTATTGGATCCACTTGCAACGATGCGCACCTCTAACTTGGGAACCTACCAATGCCTAGCATACACGATATACCGATCCATAGCGTTCAGTACCCTCTTAAGCTCCCTCTTTGAAATCGCTTCTCTCAATGCGATACACTCGATGGCATGCTGACCGTCAAGGTATTTAACCAGGCGATCGAACAATGCAACAATATCTGGCGGTTGGCCCTCTATTAACCTTTCGATCCATGCGGACTCCAACGGAGTCGCTCGAGATGGATCATATACGACCGAGTCCTCCAGCTGTCCGCTTGAAGATTCCATTTTTTCGAATGGTGTACCAGGAGCGTTCGTAGTTGGGTTGGTGGATCTTGAAGGAGCGGTGGTGGATGCGTCGGTAACGTCCGACCAGCCCGTTCTCGGTCGACTATTTGAAATATTGGAATCTCCACCGGCGGAAACTCCTATTTTGGTCTCTTCATCGATGGTGCTATCTCTTAAACTGGCATTCGGTATCGCTGTTCCCTTTGCGATTGACTTTTCAACGCTCGTGCTCATCATCCTTGGACTGTTACTACTGTTCGAAAGAGCAGCCGCAGCTCCAACGGTGGCGGCCTGTATCATCTCCACGGCCGCTTCCGCTTGTTCTCTTTTCTGTCGCTCTCGAACGGCGACTTTGATATCCTTGGGAATCTTCAGGTATGCGAATGTAAGTAAGTTTGTAACCCACCCGTAGCGCATTAGCCACGCTAGCATATCCATGTATGCCTGCCTGTGGTCTTTTGACGGGATATAAGCAGAATATGGCCTCGGTTTCCCAGATAGCAGAGATAACATCTTGGGCAGCGGGGGTAGGGCAGGGAATAATCTTGCAAAGACGATCGATTGGGATACTAATCGTTTCATATCCGCGTTTGGGGAGACAATGTAGTATCTTCTGTAGTGGAGTGGTAAGATGGCGCGGGCTTTACGCCAGTATATCAGATGACGGGCAAAGTACTCTATGTACTGATATTCCGGGTTTTCGGGATGAGGGGCGTTAGCGTCCAATGTTGGAGAAAGCATCTGTGCGAAGGAGACTGTGGGACGGCAGTTTTGGATGAATTGGACAAAGGAGGCGCTGAGTGAGGATTGATCTTGGTCTAGGATGATTTCTTTGATTATGTCGTCTACGTCCTCGAGGAAGAGGAGGGTGAAGTGGGGTGTCATGAGGGCGTCCTCGCCTTCTGTTGAGGTTGCACCTAAGGTTCGAAGGGTGGTAAGGTGCATTCCAGGCAGTTGAGGTTCTCCTATTGATGGGAGTACGGATGTCTCCATCATTACTGGGATCTGAAGTGCAAAGTCGAAGTCGTTGACTTTAAGGTGGGCGATTTTAGAGGCAGAGATTGACTGATACAAAGTCGCAATTGCTGATGCAAGAGTGCTTTCACGGATGATTCTTGACCATAACTCGTGCATTGAATCACCGCGCTTTTCGCCCCGTTCCCTGATTTCGAGAATCCGCTCGGCTTCTCTGGCGACATAGTCATCCTCCGACTGCTGGGTTTTCAGGGCCATGGTAAACTGCTTTGCAACGTCGTATATGTCATGCATGCGGGTGTGGTACTCCAGCTGTGGTGGGTTCATGACGAAGACAACGTGGAACATTGCAAGTTTACTCGGCATCGGGACTATTTTGCGAGGTTCCCGTTTTATCTTTTTCCGTTCAGATGGGGGCGGTATCGGACTCTTTGAACGTGAGAGTGCGGCTGCGTCCGGGTCCTCATCGTCTGCATCATTTCCTTTGGCGTCTTCGTCGTCATTGTCCGCATCGCTTGTATGTGAATCCTTCTCTTCCTCGCCCTTAGGACCCTCACTTTTCGGCTTCTTCTCTTTCTTCTTTCTCTGCCAGGTCCCGTCGATCCTACTATAGCACGGGTATCCCAGGAAAACCGAATGGTCGACCGAAAGTTCGAATCTGCTCTTAGCCAACGCCCTAGGAACACTCAATAGCCCCGCCAGCACATCGTGCCTAAATCCGAGTACATGTTCCCACTCGGCCCCAGCCGCCTCTCCGTTCTCTTCGTCGTCCTCTTCCTCCTCGTCATACTCATGATCCGAATCCCTTCTCCGCCTCGAAGACCTCTGATCATAACTCCTACTCCGCTGCGATGTGACTACAGACCTTTCGGTCGCTATTCCGCCTCCGTAAAGCCGAACAGTGGACCTAGACTTCCGATCATCTGCCTCATCATCGTCATCCGAGGATGAGGAGAAGCTAGAGTTCGAAGAGGTATAGTCTGTATTCGTTTCACCGATTCGCCAGGAAGAAGTGTTATGCGCAGCTTCGGCGCGAGGTTGAGGCGGGTAATGGAAGACGAGATTACCGCCTGCGGAATCCCGGATGACGAGGAGGATGGCGACGAGAGAAGGGTTTGGGATTAGTGAGCGTTCTGTGGCCATTGTCGGTGCCTTTTAATATCTGGTTGAAGGTAGACGGGAGTTAGACGTTACGCCCGCGTCTTTGATGTTCATGCTGGGTAGTTGGATGACATAGTCGGCTTCTCCGTAGTATTGGACACTGGATCTTCTTATTCTTCTCTTTGAAGTACTAATATTAGGTTGGGTCAATTCATGGTGATGCATGATGTCGTCAAAAACGGAACAGCTTGTTGGAGAAGTGGTGTTGAAGCGAGGTTGGCGACAATGCCAAGACATTTGCTTTAAACTCGCGCGACTGACCGAGATCTCTGACTAAACATCTTCATCTTCTCCAAGTCATTCATCATCAGACACAATGGGTGGTTTCGATCAACAAAACAGAGTCGTAAGTTCTATCTCACCCTCGTAATGATCGATTCTAGCATATACTGACCTCTTTCCTCTCCAAGGGCTCCAAATTCGGCGGCGGTGGTGTCGCTTCCCATTCCGCCACAAATGCAGACCGTCGCGAACGTCTTCGTCGCCTCGCCCTCGAAACAATCGACCTTGAAAAGGACCCGTACTTTTTCAAAAACCACGTCGGATCCTTCGAATGTCGCTTATGTCTTACCGTCCACCAGAACGATGGCTCCTATCTCGCGCACACGCAGGGTCGAAAGCATCAAACCAACCTCTCTCGTCGCGCGGCCAAGGAACAGCGGGAAGGGAAGAATATCGATCGTATCACGAATCTACCGGCTGGAATGATCGGGCAGCAGATCGCTGTGAAGAAGAATCTGTTGAAAGTGGGACGACCGGGTTACAAAATCACCAAATGTCGAGACCCTGTGACGCGACAGCAGGGGTTGTTGTTCCAGCTGCAGTATCCAGAAATCGGGACGGAGATTCATCCACGGTACAGATTTATGAGCGCGTTCGAGCAGAAGGTGGAGCAGCCGCCGGATAAGGACTTTCAGTATTTACTTGTGGCGGCGGAGCCATACGAAACCGTAGGATTTAAGCTACAGGCGAGGGAAGTTGATAGGACACCTGGGAAGTTCTGGACACATTACGATAAGGATACCAAGGAGTTTTTCTTGCAGCTATTCTTCAAGACGGAGAGAGAACAGAGATGTAAGTTTTGCATCCTCCCCTTAAAAATTTGGCGTAGGGTTTACTAACGAGCGTTCCTAGATGCTGGTGTGCCTGGTCTTGCTCCATCGACCGGCCGCAAGTAGGCAGTGGAGGATGTGATTTAATACTGGCTTAGGTGTTTTGGGGTTATGGATCTTACAAGACTGGGAATGTGTTCGGTTCAATGTTATGTCCTTTGCGAAGGTAAAATACACGATGCCTATGCTACAATCTAGTATAAAATCATCCGGCTGACTTCTCATTTTTCAATCAAAGTGCTCGCTTGGGATTTCATTGTATATGAGAAATTCAGGCCAGGTGTTGATAATAACAAGAATATAGACCTGGTCCCTAGCTGCGGGACCGAATCTTCTCAGTACAAACCTACAAATATGAAGCTGGCCGAAAGTTCAGTGAGAATATGAAAGAGAAGCATGGTGATAGTAATCGTAGCCGGGGAAGAAGTCGGTCAAGCTCAATGGCAACAGAAGGTCACTTCTGACGACTTCGGTCGAACGGCGTCGAATTTGGGATGTCGATGTTCGGAAATTGGTACCAGAGGTCATCCTTGTCGATTTGCCCAAACTAGTCACTCCCACAGCGCGTTTCATTCATCGTTGCTTCTCCAACGAGGATTGATATGAGGTACTGTTTGGCGATAGCCGTCCATGCCGCAATTTCGGCCTCTGATTCGGGAGGCGCGTCGAAAGCTTTATGGAATGTGATCTTAGCAGTCTCGGCCTTCAAAGCCTGGACCGGCCTTGTCGGGATTAAACAAGGCCAGCCTATGTTCTCAGCTTCGTCACGCTTAGAAGATCTAGAGATCGGTCACCAGAAGTTAGAGAGCAGTCCACTCGCAAGGTAGTTTACAGTATCAGTGATAAAAGGGGATGAGGGCCACATACTGAGGGAGACGCCCACCAAGCTTCTTGAGCGTGCTGCTAATCCATGAATCGTGCAGTCTCATGGCACCGTCGGAGTGAATGTACAGCTCCTCACGACCAGAACCTTTTTGAGCAGTATCAATGAACTGAAAGGGATCACCATTGGTGAACCACATGAGGCCCAGCATGATTGTAATGTAATCCTTGATGTGGGTGTTTACCGGGGCGGCCCCGCCGCCCTCACGAAAGATCAGTCTCGCGAGTTTCATGACACCCCAGACGACAACCCAAGCGAGTTCCTTCTCTGGGATTTTGATACCGGATTCTTGGGGAACGGGCTGAGAGAGCCAGCGGATCTGAGCACGTGTGAGGAGCGCCTCGAGTTTCTCTTTGGACGACCCGCTGTCATTACTAACACGCCTAGCAAAGCAGATTTTGAAGAGGGCGAAGTAGCCTGGGAGGCATTCTCGGCCACGGGCGTGGTTCCAGGCCGCTTCGGCTTCCAGCTCGAATTTTTGCCAGATCATGAAGCAAAATTTCGGTGTATAGTATGCGGAATCATCGGCTTCGATGCCCAAGGTATCATCGTCTTGACCACCAGCAATGTTCTCTTTTCCTGGAGCGGTTGTTGTAGGCTTTTCGACGTGGTCTCCGGGCTTTTGTCCTTCGAGCCCATTCCCACGGACTTTCTGTTGATCGGTTTTTTCGTCGCTATCAACCCACCAGAAACGTGTCCCGGTGGGGTCCGACTGGTGCATTTTCATACAAATCTCGCGCATCTCGTCGGCGTTCTTTGCGAGTCGTTCCCAGACGGATATCTTGGCTTGATTTACGTTGTCAGGTGTCAGGTCCACCAAGTTGTCAACGAATCGAGTAATTCCCGCCATTAAGAATCGTCTAGAAGAAGCCTTTGAAGAGCTTCATCCGTTGGAGGAGTGGTTGGAGGCTTTGAGGTATGGGGTATGATGAGGTAGGTGAGCTTGGAATCTGGAGATTCGGTGAGGTTCTCGTGATTGAAAGAGAGAAAGGGATTACTTCCTCCGGGTGGAGGGTTTTTATTTTCGATTGAGGCCATCTAGACGGTTTGTGGGACGGAGAAAGGAATGGTCCGGAAGTTTAGGGCTATCGCCTATTCGGGGCCATAGATACCGGGGAACTTTGAGTATTGGAGATGCGTAATGAGGCCCGTTGGCAGATATTGAAGAGGTACGGAGTTGACGCAGTTATGCATATTCAAGCAATCGTAGTATAAAAGGATAGCGTTCAAGTCATTCCATCTTATTCGAGTCCATGGTGGTCTAGAGCCTTCGGCATACACAAGAGAACAAACAGGCTAAAACGCTCACACTGATGTAACAATGATGCAGAGATACTAGCTCTTAGAAGTCCAATGCCGCCATAAGTTCCTTCATATCCATCTATACGATTAAGCGGGCGTTAATAACACAAGGTCAAGGGATGGAAGCGAGGTAAGATGGAAGGGATACTGACATTCATCTCTCCGAGCACTTTCTTAACCACCACTATCAGTTCTTCCCCCTTGAAAACATCATCATGTCTTCCCCCCACAATCTCAACTTCAACAGTAACACCTTCTGCTTCCAAAGCCTTGACAAATCCTGTTGCTTGTCTCAATGACAGCAGTTCATCCTCTGTACTTTGCAGAATTATGATTCTACCGTCGTACTCGCTCTTCCACCCGGGTAAACAACCCGGACTAGCATCAAACCATACTTGAGATGGTTGTCCGAATGCATTTTGAATAAAAGAACTATACTGCGGATACTCGTCGACCAAATCCGGCAAGTTATAGATTCCTTCCGTGCAAACGACCGCTCGAGGAAGCCCTCCCGGGAGAAACGGTACGGCTGACGGGATAACGGAATCAAGATTCCTGCCGTTGTATATTGACCGAAGCGATTGCAATGCTAGGGTCGCCCCGGCGGAGTGTCCAACCAGAACATAGTTCCTTCCGAACTGGTACTTCTGTTGCAAGAACGTAATGGCTGTCAGAACATCGGCGATGTGGTCCGGATGACGGGCGTTATTTCCCGGCTCACGATCAGACGGCGAGAGTCGATAGTTCAGCGTAGCTGCGCAGAGGGTAGTATTCTGCGGCGTATGGATGGTCGCATGCAAGAGGCGAGTCGCATCTGCCTTTGAGTTCGAGGGATCACGCCAAGCGCCGCCGTGGATAAAACTTTTTTGGAAATGATTCGACGTAGTCAGTTGGTAACGGGAAGAGTTATATTATCACCAGAGCGGCGGTGGGTAAGAAGGGAAAGGGTCTAACATGATCCATTTCTTGTCTTCGAGGGTGCGCATTTTGTACGATGGGAGATGGATGTCCATCGTCTGCAGCGGGTGTGGGCCGTACGGCTCACGGAATAGGATAAAGCCTGGCATTGTGAGTGTGGGCTATTTGGGGGGTAATGACATCGAGCTAGAAGGAATGCAAGGTACTTGATGCAGTTATCTGGATCATTTTATTGTATTCTGTGTTTTTTCTATGCTCTTTTTTCTTTTCGCAGGCGGGGTGTTCCTGCAGGTGGGATGGAGGGGTAATTAAATGTGGGTGGGATGTGCTGGCGCGTTGGCTGCTGTTGTAGAAAGTCTCAGCGCGGTCTCGTGACAGCTATTGGGTTTGTGCACCCAATTGGACCTCTATGCCATAAGATAAGATCCAGGTTCACCATCTTAAAGGTATAAGATCGAAATCTAATCAGTCCACGGCATTTAGTGCCCATAGCACGGTGCAGTGCAGCGCTACAATGGGAATCGGGTTGCTGCGAGTGGAAGCTGTGCGACGGGTGGGTCCCTGCATTGGGCTCTGATTGGTCGGAAACCTCAAAGCCTCTGCCACTTTAGGCAATTCCCCACTTCCGAACAACGCATATGGACAAGATGGATTAAACGCCATATGCAGCTGCGCGTGGTCACAATACTCCAAGGTCCCGGACCATGCAGATGGATCCTCTTCCGGAGGATGTAGGCCTAAGTGCGCTGTCAATTGAATCTCGTTTAGAACGCCTGGCCAGCTTTATGCATACCCTAGCCTGACTCGGGTCTGAGGCGGCTGAGAACATGGAATAGAAAATTGGGAGGCCGGCTTGGGACGACTAGCTACTTATATATTAAGATGGTAGTAGTAGCGCGAAAACGCTAGCCTCTGGCCTGTTCGATCCTTCGAGACGGAACCTAGCGTGTTATGCGAGGTTAAAATGCAACGCCTGAATGCTTCACTTGGTAAGATACCGATTTTTAATGCTAAAGCGTTAGCCTGACAGCTTTGAGCTCCATGACCACTGAACTGACACTTTATACCTGTAATGCGGGGAAGGTTTACCATTAGGAACGCTGTTCCTGTTTTTCTTATGTATCTCCGACACACTTGCCGTACAATGGGACGATTTCACAGACAACCTGGCAACGGACTTGGTGAGTTAATCTATGCAGTATATATCTGTAAACCCTTCTCACCCGCGCTCAAATTTACTAATCCGCACGATAAGGCCCCCTTAATCACACTTTTTGGCGAGCAAGTAACAAAGCAATTCCTGAGCGAGTCGTTATCAATATGGGACAATATTATTTTCGCAATGGCCCCGCTAGGGCTCCTGACTGCTGTGGTCTCGGTAATCCGCGTTTGTGGAAGTGCTTCCCTCCGAGCATTTATTGGGAGAGCACAGGAGAGTGAGGGAGTCTCGGAAATTGAACTCCTCTCTTGCACTTCTGCCACTACTGGCGAGCTATTTAATTCCCAGGGCGGGATAGCAAGGGTATTCGGAAGTCCTCAAATACTGGAAGTCGTGGTTACGGAATCGGGTCTTCCTACTGCGCCAAAATACCATGTCAAGCCGTTGTTGGAAGCCTCCGACGAATGGATTCAAAGGAAGAAGGCTAGAACATGGCTAAAATCAATTGTTGGATGGGTTAAGCAGAAGGCGGAGGGAAAGAAGAAACAAAAAGTGGGAAACTCACCAGGAACCGATCCTACAAGCCAGTCCGGAACAACAGAAGAAAATGCAACAAATATTACAGAAAGAAAGAATCAGGATACCGGCAGCGATACGGGAGACTTAGGAGGCCCCGATTATGTCCAACCCAACAGCCAGAGCCTGGATATCCCCGAGAGTCGGAATCGGGAGGCAGGGACCAATACACTGAGTCCAGAGAACCCCGGTAGTCAGGGTTCTCCTCCGGTTCTCTTGCCGGACACGGATCCAGAAGGACAGGATAATACTCGACGCTATAAAGGTCCTAGAGCCCGTGCCAGCAACCGAAGCCCGAATCTATCCCTAAACATTGGTATTAAAAAGGTCTCCAAAAGATATACATACCTAGCAGCTGTATTCGGCATTATACTTCAAAGCGGTAGGCTAAGATTTCTTTACAATGGCGCTAAGCTATGCCGACTTCTTAAATTAAATTTTGGGGGACTAACAACTTAAGGGAGAATACTATCAATAGGAGTTCTAGTATTCGCCATATTGACAGTGAACGAAAAATATGCACACCGGTTTTCAGACCCAGAAGAAAATACGCCACGGCCGTTGTACGCACTACCGCTCATGCTAATTGGTACAGTTCTCGTATGTACTGGCATGTTCTTTTGCGCATACATCATCGAGAGGAGCACAGAAGAGATCGTATACGATCGGTCGCTTCAGAAGCCTAGCAAGGTGTACTGGGTGCAACCCGGTGACCAAAAGATCGGAGACCAGGTTTTCGACTCGTTTATCAGAGAATCGGTCAGCCATGAACATATGCCGGATTACATCGTCTCAGCGAGATCCAAATCTCGGAAGGCGCGTACTAGGCCTCTTCAGCTGACCATAGCCTTATGTTGCTGTGTCGCCGGGTTCGTCTTACAATTCGTCGGCTTACGGGCATTACATGCCAGTGTGACGCTTGCGCAGATAGGTGCCACTCTTTTGATGGCAATTATCCGTGCGAGCCTGCGGATGAAGCGCTCGGATGATACCGGTAACACGGTATTTTCGAAGCCTAAAAAGGAAGACATGTATCGCCGACGGATCCGGGCCAGAATCCAAATCCAGAAATGACAGAACCATGGAGAGAACAACCCGAGGCACTTCACGGGCATGAGCTTGACCTACTCGCCCTGAAGATCTGTGGAGTTGATATGATCTTTTTTGGCGAATTCATCGGTGGTGACGAGTTCGATATAGAACAGGGTGCGTACTGGAGTCGACGTCATCTCATACGGTCTAACAGATTTGGTTGACATTGTGCCCACAAATTTAGACTGTTGCCTGCTCGATGAACCACTAGAACCAGGCCATGGAACCCGGCTACTAGACGTGAGATGCCAGCTTGCTAGTCTAGCTACATGGCCAGATTTCGAGACTCGAACCGCTGCCTCCGCTCTGAAATTAGTTATTGATGGGACCTTGAAGATTCTTTCAACTCTCCTTCATCAAACCTACCCGCGAAAACCACCGGGCTTTTGGCAGGCGGGTGCCCGGGCTTTTTTCGTTGACGCTTCAGGGAAAACAGGGACAGAAGCCATTTCTGTTGGGCTCACTAGGCCGGGTGACGCTCAGTGGGGGGTAAATAAAGAACAAATGGAGACCCTAGTTGGACTGTGGGCGCTATCGATACGACGCGGTATCCACCTCTCTTCTGGATTACAGGGTTCACAAGTCCAACCCAGCTTTTATGAAGGAACTGCTCAGCTTCTAGAGGACTTAAGAACTGGTTACAAGGTTTTGCAAGGAGCCAGCCAGAAACCAAAATCGGAACTGAGTGATCCTAGGGTTGTTCAAAAATTCTATAACATCTGGATTACTAGAGGATCCAGTGCCCCGGGAAGACCTGATGATGCCATGGGTAGTGGAGGCTATCCTCGAGCTCGAGATACCACTAATGACCAGCTGCGGACACCCATTTTCGCATACTATGGAGAGAAGAATGCCTCCATAAAGAGATCTTTACTTGCACACTCCCGGGAAGAAGGACTGCCGGACATATCGCTAGAGCGACTCTGCGCGCAGGATCTATTTTGTTTCTTCCTAAATTCGGTTATTCAAGGAATTGACGATATTGGTGGGACTACAGAAATCCGCCAGGTGGTAAATCAGGAAAATGCGATATTGCTTCAAAACTCAGCCGTTGAGGCAATAGCGGATCAATTTGAATTGGGGGGTCTTGGGAGGAGGGAGGAGGCCTATGTGTGCATATTCAGCACCTTATATGGGGCAGGAAAGATGCCCCTGTTAGAGCAGGTTTTACCTGCAATTTTGGAGCGCGCCAAAACCTATCAAGAAAACGGGGATTGGGTAAAGGCATTCGAGATAATGGAATGGCTGTGTTTCGACTCCCCACGCATCGCGGCAGGTCCAGGTTATCCCAGCGTGCATGTGGACGGTCGCCGAAAGGAGAGCTGGCACCCGCAAGCCCTCCTCGGGGATCTTTGTCACCGAGCTATCCGGGACAATGACACAAACACTATTCATCTAGGTTTTGAAGGGATTTGTCGGATGCTTCGAAGCATAACTAGGCCAAATCCTTTCGATTTGCGTCAGAAAACAATCCGGGAGTATGGTTGGATTGGGCTCCAAGTTTGCGAAGATCGTGGTCCAGGTTTCGAAATATATAAATCCCGTCTCGAGGGCTCCGGTGCCAACCGTGATCTTTTCCCCGAGTACGATGCTTCGATTTCTCTTGGGTTTTGGGTTTTGGGTAACAAAACTACCATCATAAAGTATCTGGTCGGCAGAGCTAGAGAGGACTCTAGTATCAACATTCCGAACGGCTTAGGTAAAACCCCAATACAAATCGCAACTGAACATGGTAACGCCGGAATTATTAGTCTACTCCTCGATGCGAAGGCTTCCCTGAACGTTCGAGATCGAAATGGGCTTTCGCCCGTGTACATCGCGACAACCGAAGGTTACAGCGAGATCCTGGAGATGTTTATTCGATACGATTTGGGGGCTGTTCATGCTGCTAACGTTAGTATCAAATCGCACGGTTCGCATAATCCCCTCCTGTTTGCTGCGGTGGAGAGCGGCAGCCTTGAGTGTGTGAAATTGATACTGGAAGCTCTACCAACGTCTATCAATGAGCGATGTCTATCTGGTGACAACGTTCTGAGCGTTGCTTGCCAGGGATCGAGCCTGAATCGAGATATCATAGATGTTTTATTGGGTCGAGGGGCTTCTCCAGCGGATCGAAACGATGATGGGGTGAACGCTCTACAAACAGCGATATTAGAGGGGCATGAATACGCCGTTACTAAATTCTTAGTGAGCGGGATGGTCGACGTGAACGCCGAAGATGGGAACGGATACACTGCTCTTCACTACGCTACGCAGACGTCTAGAACCAGTATGCTAAGAGCTTTACTGGATTCCAGTGCTGACCCTAATGTGCGAAGTAAGCACGGAGAGACTCCCTTGGACCTCGCCGTCTGTCGTAACGACGACAAAGTTATCGCTATAGTCTGTGACTACAGCGGCATCGGCAACCGCAAAGTCTCTCCTGAGACTGCTGTACTCGCGTTTACGCGGGCAGGGTGTGGAAATCACTTGGAAGCCTTGGACGCTTTGGTGCGCTCCGCCGGGTACCGCCGTTATTTAGGCCTCGCCCTGAAATCGATTCTCGAAGCCTGTGACGACACGGTGTTGGAGTGGCTAGATACGTTGGGCGAAGAGGCGCATTGGGAAATGCTTGATGAGAGCAGCGTCGACTCGGCCGCAAGCCTACCATTAACTCCGGTTGCCTCTGGCAGGAATTCCACCAGAATCATATCAGTAGATCGTACCGGTTGGCTTATCTGTCATGATATAGAGGATGGGGATGGTAACACGGCGCTGCATCTCGCAGCGAGGAGAGGCATTGTCTCGGTTGTCGAAGCTTGGGTCGCAGCTCGTATTTCACCGCTCAAGGAAAACAAATCTCGACAGATACCGCTTCACCTAGCAGCTGGAAACTTGGAAATCGACGAGGCCGATGCCGATGAGTCGATTTTAGAGCTCCTTAGTGGCCTGCCCGCTAGTGTTGAGCGCTGTACAGCCCTGGGATGGCCCGACAAGGATAATAAGACGCCTCTATACTATGCAGTTGAGGCGGAGAAAGGTTCTGTAGTCCGGAGGCTATTGGAAATGGGAGCTAGAGTAACTGGGTTTCAAGGTAAGGCATCCCCATCACAGTTTCACTCGTATTATACTACAACAGCACCACTAACGCCATAGAACGTTCTAAAGGGGATAAAACAATCCTTCATCAAGCTGCGACGTGCAAATTTCAACCCGATATTCTGGACTATCTTCTAGAGTATGGAGCCGGAGCCGATATCAACGCTGCTCTGGAAGACAACGTGACCCCTCTAACCTACGCGATTTGCGAATGGCATAACATATACACTAGGCCCGGTCAAAATGACGGTAGTAGGAATGTTAGGTGCCTTTTGGATTATGGAGCGCGCCTGGCGGGTATACGACATACGCTTCCCTCTTTTATGACCGGAGGTCTTCTCTTGGGAGACGTTGTAGATGATATATGTAGGCCAGCCCAGTTCGCGCATACTGCAGAGCTCTTCGTCAATCACGATCGGGAGACCGCGAAACGACTTTTAGCTGTTTGGAAAATGGAGAACCTGACAAAGACGAAAGAAGATGCTGTGAGGGAGCTTGGAGGGAATATTAGCTGGCGAGAAGGGGGTATTTGGCATCCTTATGAAAAAATTCTCCCTGCACAGGTGTCACCCCCACCCCCTGATGTGGCTCCAACACCCCGAAGGGCGCCACAATTGTTTCCTATAGAGCTGGAACAGGCCCCCTAAAAGGTTTATGTTCTATTCTTTTAGCGGTCTTGATATTAGTTGGTTTTTATTTATTTAAATATACTATGAATCTTAATTTTTGAACCGAAAATACCTGCGGGTGTATTTGCCTACCTATCTATTAAGGGACAGTCTATTTCCCATCTGGAATTCTACGTAGGCGGGGAGCTTAATAGTAGCTATAGGGGGCCCGGTAGCAAAACTGGCTGCCTTATTTGAAGGGTTAGGTCTGCACTTCAGTAACTAACTGTATGACTTAATATGTAGTATCTTCGGTGCACGATGCTCTAGTTAACCTAAATGTGTTTCCTGCGTGGTATTTACGGATTAGGGTTAGGTCAGTATCCACTGTGGCTGGTATCCTTTGTCCAAACTGCGCCACAAACTCGCCAACTTCAGCTTCCTTTGACCACACAACTCCACGCCCGGACTCGCGGAACAAAGCCAAGCTCAAGGAAGGCTTTCACTTTCCTTTCCAACGGCCCTGTCAACCGCCTCCGCGTTTTTTTGTATCATAATCAAGCATTCGCATTTTGATAGCGCCGTTCTTTCCCATTCGTTCGCGTGTCCCAGCCATGAGTCTGCCTTGCGCGCCTTCCTTCATTCGCGGGAGTAACTGCCAGCATCTGACCCAGTATTCTACATAGCTAGCTTCTGCTTCGCCTTCTTTCGTTTCATTCTCACACTTTTGTTGTCATACTTCTATTCGGTCGGTGATAAGAGTTGTGTGATTTCTTTCTCAGAACCAAATACTCTCCGAACACGAACGGTGTCAAAAGACCCGTTGAACAACAATCGACAGCTGGTCGAATCCTCGACTACCCAATCATGGCGGACGACAAACCTCCAAAGAGCGGGTATACCCAGCTCAGCCTTATCGATATGTTCCGACGAAGCGGTGGTGGCAGTAGCAGTGGCGGTGGTAATAGGAGCTCTGGAAGCGGAGGCAGAGGAAGAGGAGGGAGTGGTGGTGGAAGCCGAGGTGACCGCGGAGAAAGCTCGGGATCTCGTGGCGGAGGAGGAGGAGGAGCTATCCGAAGCAGGGACAATTCGTCGTCACGTTATTCCGGCAGTCCAGGACCTGGATCTAGACACAGAGGATCATCGAGAGGCCGAGACGGCCGCGGAAATCGAGGAGGTGACAGGGAAAACCGAGATAGAGATAGAAGGGATTATGGCAGAGGTCACCGATTGGATGGGGGTGGAGCTGAAGCCGGAGTCGACTTCGACACTGAGATGACGGATGATCCAGCGTCTCTACCACAAGGAACTTCGAGCATGTTACGAGCAGCGGGTGGAAAATCAAGTATTTCATACATACATACTACTCCCAGTGTTCAGAAGCTAACAAATCAATAGATGCATTGAGAAAAGTGAACGCAGCCCACGCGAAGATCATCCCCGGCGAATGCCAAATAATCTCAAGGGCCATATTCGGCAAAAAGACAATGGGATATCTATACGACGCTCTTGACATAAAACCTCTCGGCGTAAGCTATTGTCCAGGGTACAGACTCCCTCCCGAGGACACGGAGGCCGGCAAAATCGGATGCAGAATTAGAGTCGTAAACCAAGATACCTTCGAGTGCGCGGAGGAAATGATCAAGCGCCATAACTTTGAGCAGAGCCAAATAGCTATCGCTAAGAAACATGGCAATACCGAGCCGGATATGTATCCTGTCGACAACGGGGTTGTATGCTTGAACATGGCGAATGCGTTTCACAAGGGTGGTGGCTTCGATCACGGCTCCGTGGCACAAGAGGAAGTCCTCATGCATCGGTAAGAATGAAGGCGAAAACCGTATATTCTTTCTTTCCCTGTCAGAAGCTAACCCGAGCGTCCGACAGGTCCACTCTTTACGATACTCTTGATCCTAGGTACTACCCTTGGACAGATACCGAGGGTGTTTACTCACCATTCGTTGCCATTTACAAGCGGTACGATCCCGGTAATCCAAGCGACCCCAACGATGGGGGTTCATACGTGCTACTGGAAAGGTCCCAAGCAATCCTCGACGCCAAAACGCCCCTCAAGGCCGCAAACACTCTACCCCTGCCAGGCACTCCTCTATCCGAGCTCGCAGTCATCAGCATCGCAGCGATTTCGGGCCCCGGAATAGTAGCAACAACGGACGGCAAAGAGGATTACGCCGACAGATACGTCAGCGATCTTATGCACCTGAAAGTCCGCCAGCTTCTACGAATTGCCGCGTTGAACGGGCACCGAAGGTTGGTTTTAGGTGCGCTCGGGTGTGGAGCTTTCGCGAACCCGAAGCAGGCGGTGGCGAATATATTCCTTCGCGTCCTTAAGGAGTCCGAGTTCCAGGGTGGTTGGTGGAAGGAAATTGCCTTTGCTTGCTATGATAGGAACACGGATGCAAGCTCTAACCCGTACATTTTCGGCCAGGTTCTGGATGGGCAGGTTGTGTAAGGCTTCGGTCTAGAGACTATAAAAGACTAACGTTTTAATGAAGGACGATGACATGGAGTTATTCATCATGGCGTTTAGGGGCATCTTTGATGGAAGATAATGAATAAGGAAAATGCACGGAGAACAAGAGCTGCTCGGACAGCATTTGATATGGCGTCATTTCAAGTTCGCAGGACATATAACTGTTGGCGAGGCCATGGTTGAGATATTAAAGAGACATCGACGTTTGAAATAGCGTTTACTAGGAACAAGACTAGCATCCGCTGATGTATTACGAAGTGAATTCAATATACTAATTATCTCCTATAAACGCCAAAGCATTCATAAAACCGCTAAGTTTGCAAAGACGATGTCCCATGAACGCCGAAATGCCGTGTACGAGATACCCAATTAACTTACCTCCACCCACCGACCCGGTTCTCATCCCACCGTTCCTTCCTCTCTTTCCTCAGATGGTACAGCGCCCTAACCCCCCTATAACTCTTCACAAAGTTGTCTACGTCCTTACTAGCCTTCACTCCACCCCCACCTGCCCCACCACCGCCAGCATAATCCACATCAGCATCACCCAGCCCATCGTCTTCCAAAAAACTCTCCTCAAGAGCTCTACTAACAGCGTCAGCCTCTCCCACCGCCTGACCAAGTCTAGCATGCAACGCTCTGGCCGAAAACCTATTTAAGGCCACGTCCATTTCATTTTCCTTTTCCCGCCAAGTACGTTCTAGTTGTCTTGTCTTTAAAAGTGACGATGACGTTGTAGCTCTTTGGTGGTCTACCGCTGCGTTTAACGCTTGCAAACGCTTTGCGTAGGCGGCATTTGAGGAGAGAGCGGTTGTTAAGGAGGCGAGGTTTTGAGGAGACGAAGGGTGGTGGGCGAGGTAGAGGGCATCGAGGAGGTGTTGGGAGTGGAGGATGTGGAGGAGGTCGTCGCGGCTGTGTACACAGTAGTCTGTTAGAGCTCGGTATCTCCGAACGTATTTATTATGAAAGATTTCTCGTACGATTTATCCTGTAACACAAACGGAATGAACAGCTCTGCCGGAGCACCGGGGGTTGGAGGTCCACCTGCGGTTCCTACTTGCTGTTGCTGTGGTTGCTGTGGGGGTAACGGCGGGGCGAACTGTGACGGGTTATAGGGCGTTCCCGAACGAGATGCATTGTTCGAGTTCGGCTTCGGAGGCGGTGGAGGAGGAATTCCCGATGTAGGGTCGTAATATGGCGGTACCGGCGGAGTATTAATATTCTGCATCTTAGCTATAAGATGGTGACGCTGGGTCCTGGTCGAAGCGGATGTATGAATCAATGGTGGAGCTTTATGTCAGTGGTGGTTGGTGAACCAGCCAAAACAGCAAAGCTCGATTCGAGCTTCCAAGCTTCCTGGCTGACTCCTCCACGGAAAACACGATCCTTCGACACTTCACCGAGACCAGTCAGGACCCATACCCGCTATTTAAACGTCGCCATTACCCCCTTCTCACGATGTCACAAAACATCTCAGGTAATTACTTCCCATTTGGCAGAGAAAAGAAAAGGAAAAGTAGCTCAAATGCTAATCTTAAAAACCTACCCCCAGATGACGAGGACATGATCTCCTCCCCCTCCTCCCCAGCGACCCCCATAAACCCCACCGGAAACCCCCACCTCCCAGCCCATCTGGACCTTAAAACCCCTCCACAGTCCCAGGATAACACCCCCTACGCGTCCCGTGTCGGAACTTCAACCTTCCCAGCTCCTACCTCCGCCGCAACAGCTACATTGCAAACATCCGCGTCCACTGCATCGGCTACGTTTCACGACCTCGAGAACAGCGAGATGACGGGTAGTTCTCTTGCTACTGGTGGTGCTGCGTCTAGTGCCGGTGGCAGTAATATCGCTGCCGGCGGAAGACGAAGACAGAGCCAGATGACGCTTTCTGCTTTACAGGGTAATAACAGCGTTAGCATCATGCAGTCTACTGAGGCCGGTGTTCCAATGTGGTTGACCAAGAGGGGGTTGGAGGAGATCCATAATGTGGAGGAAAGGCTGTTGGATAGACAGTTCAGCACGCGTATGTTGTCTCTCTTAATACTATACTCTGCATGGATAGTGGTGCTAACAGCCACGATAGACAATTACGCTTCGATTTTCTACGATAAGGACATGAATTTGAAGTAGAACGTCTGATTGCTGTGTATCGAAATCATGGCAGGGGTAGTCACATTGTTAGGTCACATATACATCCTTGATCAAGGGAACGGCGTTGATACGGCTTTGGTGAATTCTATTCATTATTGGTTCTATAGGAAAGCCTAATATCCTAAGAATAGAACTACTGATAAACCAAGTTCTCCCCTTCCCTGAACAAAGCGTGGTAGACGTGGTTGTGTCTGTATCTGAGCCTCAAAGTCAGCGGGGACCTTCGAAGCACTTGAATGGATTGTGGCCTCGCGCATAGCTCATCAAATAAAAGAGAAGAAATAAGAAGGGAGGGAATACATCAGTTCTCCAAGGTGAATTAAAGTGAATCGGTTCTCTTCAATGGGTGTTAGCCCTTTGCAGTAAGAACGCAGTACAAACTCATCATAGTATTCCGAACGAAGGCAGGAAATGTGTAGAAGAAATGTGTGATAGAAGCATACCTTGTAAAACATCTTAGACATCAGCTGTTATCTCACTATATATACGCACGTCGACATCCGTTAGCAACTTTCTGACTACTAACTAATCCTCGACAGCGGTAAAATATAAATTTGTATATGTTGATCAGGCTATAAAGTTTGTTAGCGATGAGCTGTGGCTAATGCAGTGGATAGTAGAACAAAGAGCTTACCTCATTAAATCAGATTTTTGTTTACCGTTTCATCGACCCGTGGAGGCCATCAAACAGTGTGAATAGCAAAAATATCATCATTTCAACATGAAGCAATTGGCTTCGAGCGGGTAGGCGTGGGTGCAAAACTCCAAATGCGACAGATATAGAGGCAAGAAAGGGAATTCATACCAAAGAGAATATGACAGACACCCAACGGATATATATCAACTACGGTTAACTACTTTTCAAAGTCAGCACCGTGTCTCCAAATTCGATGCTGTATATATTCAAGCGATAGCAATTCGGTATTCGATCAGCTGACGAGATCTCACCAACTGCCTCCCTACCCAGCCCGTCCGATTTGTACTTGGGTGGACGGACGACTCCTCTAATTAAAGAGGGGGTGGTGGCATACTGTCCGCCCGTTCGTTCAAATTTTCCTCATGAGACCGAAATCATGCATCCGTGTATACTTATGCGGCATAGGTATACACGATGTGGTGGTAGGGTGTGAGGACTAGTATTTACCTGCACGTTCAAGGTTAGTCAAAAAGATTCCTTGTTTGTAAACAAGAACGGCTGATAGGTAGAGTCAAGGTTGCGATTATCAGACAAGGCTGAAACTTGAGTATAAACATGGAATCGACATGAGAGTTCCGAAGGATTTAAGAATGTACAAGTACATCATCGTGTCCTTTGTCATCATTTGATTGGGTTTGAGAGAGCACTAGAAAAAGACTGTAAATGGTGGATGCGACTTGCCTTATGAAGAGTCTACGGAGGCAGTGGTAGCAATGACGGATAAAAGAAAGGTCTAATAAAAATCTTGATAGTTGGTATTAGCTTTGTGACCATGAGAGAAAGCATTCCATGAACTCAATCGAGCGGGCGGATCGCATATACAGAATGGTATATGCGAATAATGTCAGGGTAATTCTAGAGCATTTCTTTTCAAGTCCTCAAAGGAGAATAGGAGTTGGATTGTTCAATTTGAAAAGATTTATCATCATTCAATGAGAGGTAATTGGTGTGGAGTGTGGAGGGCTGCCGGATACAACGTACCTTACAAGATGGCGACACGACGGTGTGATGATATCAGAGTGTGAAGCGAAGAGAAGAGAAAAAACGAAGAGCCAGCAAAATTTATAGTGCGAAATAAATGGCTAGCGAAAATCAAAGTCGCGACGGGGCAAACATTTTCCCGATTCAGATGACAATCAAACCTACCTGATCCGGCAACTCGCAACGTCGACGTGTTGTTTTGTGAGTTGTCAACCCAACACATCGCTCAGCCCCGACTGCGTCTTTGGCCCCTCCGCCCTTTATTCGCCCTCCATTGCAGCCTCGTCATCACTTCGTCGTCCCCGGAATGCGCTACCGCTTCTGGTTGGCTGGCCTGGTCAAACTAATACCTCATTATTAATGTGTTAGGCTTATTTCCTTGTAAGTCCTCCTTCTTTTCCCTTCTTCTCCTCTTTTTTCTTTTCTTCTTTTCCTTTCTTTCCTCAGATATATAACATCGCGATCTAACCCCTCCTCGACAGAAATCTGTCTGGAGACACGCTTCTCTTCCCAATCATCCCGGCATGGCAGCCAATTTGGTCATCCCGACGGCCATAAGGGCGCTCCGGGCCGTGGTGAAGAAGGGCATCGCCGTCGTTCGAGACAGGCTCCCGCAGGCCGGACACGACTTGGCCTCCATCGAACCCGCCCTCGCCCGAAACAGCCAACGGCTCCAGCAACCCGCCCTTCGTATTCGGCAGCAACAGCAAGCATCCCGTTCTTCCAACGGACACCAACCTTTCTCAAGAAACTTCTCAACTTATCGCTACGCGTCCGGCGGACCCGCTGCGAAAACTCCCGTGCGTACCGCAGTCTCCAAAATCAACAAGTCGACCCCGTTCGCATCCACCCTGCGACCGAAACTATGCGGCGCCCTACCCCGTTCCATGAACGGCTACTCCCTCGGTGGTAACGCCCGATTTTTCTCCCACTCCACCGCTCCCGCCCAGGTCGTCCACCAGGTCTCCCAGGCCATGAGAGCCTTCATCCTCTCCGGCAGCGACGTAACCTACAACTCCAAGCGTCGCAATAACACCTCAACCTACGTCCGCGGACAGATCAAAATGCACCTGGCAGCCCTGAACACCGACCGCCTCGCCCCAGGCGCCTACATCGACTTCCACATCGCCCCAAAGTTCACCTGCATGTCGGAGTCCGATCCGGTCGGGTACACCTGCCTCGACAACACCCGTGGCGGCTTCATGGACGAGCTCGATGTCGAGTTCAACAACGCCATCGCCGACATCTCCAGAGTCTACCGCGATCTCAAGAAGCTCTCCGCCCTCGGCGAGCTTCCCATCACCCTCGTCCCACCCGCCACCCTCCGGGTCCACTTCCGCGGTTGCGACGCAGAGCTAGTAACCGCCTTATGCGACGAAGTGGGTGTCGAAACGGGTGTAATCCACGAAGACGAGCGGTTCGCATACGACCGTTTGATCCCCGCGGATCATCACGTAGATTCCGTAAACTGGCGTGAGATGTTATCGTCCTCGGACGAAGACGAAACCGATTGGGAGCGGTACAGCGCCATCCCGTCGCACGAGATCAACAATCCGATCTTTGATGCCATGTCCCTCTCCGACCAGCAGGGGAACCACGGTCCGCATTGGGAAGAGAGCGGGGAAGAGTTTTATGACGAAATTGATCCGGGAGGGCTTAGTAGTGACGGCGAGGGTTTGATGTTTAGTAAGGAGGAGTATATGATCGCGAGTGGAGGATTCGTGAATCCGTGGGTTATGCCGACCGCTGATCGTGTGGGCCGCTTTTAAGGCTTCTTCATCCGAGGTATTTATACTTTCTAGGAGTGGTGTGACTACAACGTGAATTGTCTGTAATTTTGTTGTAGGCATGCAAATATCTCAATAGGCATAGCGTGACCCCGGATTCAACAAGTTTGATGAGGTTTTTTTTTTCCTTTGTGGACAGAATGGATCATCCCCACTATAGCTTACTTACCCTTTGGATCGCTTTGGTTTTTGAGCGATCGTACTGACCTGGACGGCCTTTATATTTGTTCTTTCTTGTTCCCGCTTTATAGCTTTACCAATACATACTCTCATTGCTGCAACCCTTCACGGGGACGGCTTGCGCACGCAGAATTGAGCGATTATACAATTAATTATTGCCATCGACTCTATAGAAGTGCAGTAGAAAGTGTAGACAATACCTCTTCCGCCCTTGCATCTTCGTTCTCTGATCATGAATACATACATCTTAGTGTTTAAAGTAAGTCAGTACTTTTAAGAGGACGTAAGCGGAAAAAAATATGTAAAAGGAAGAAGTGCAGTGGGGGAAAATGCCAATTAATCACAAGCCAATTGCCGCCTGCAGATATCGATGCAGATGTATCTCGAGTAGTAGAAAGCATGAGTAAAAAGGAAAGAAGCATAAGAGGGGTAATAGTGCGAGAGGCAAAGACCAGATCGAAGTATATACTCAGAAATATCGACACAGAAAACCCCTCCAGCAAGTAGACTCTTATGGGAAATAAAAGGCTACTATCCACCCCCATTAGAATTGCCCTGCTCATGGCTTCACCTCGAACACATTAGCCTTTGGCCACCTCTCGCTCGCCTCCTTAAGATATCGTCCACTATCGCCTTTCATCTCCTTTATCAGGCTCAACCCATCGACTGCATCCTTCAGCGTGGCTCCATCTTTGTTTAAAGCCTCAAATATCAATGTTTCGGAGTCTGTGCCCTCACTATCAGATTTCGACCCCTCAGCAGCGACGAGGAACTGTCGAGATTTTGCGACAGAGAAGGAGGCTCGGGCGCTATCAGCGTGCGATGATAGGTATGCTTCATTGAACTGTGCAAGTGTGTTCTCCTTCGGAGTAAGCGTAAAGGTCTCGTCTATTATCGACTGAACCGCAAGAGAAAGTTCCGGTTTCGAGTTCACTAAAAAGTTGGAAGTTAGTACCTTCAGCGAGCGGGTTTCAGATTCCCGGGGAGGCTAGAAGACTTACGGAAAAGCTGGAATCTGATGATCTGCTCATGCACAACCGGATCTTCAGGAGCAATTCTATGCGCGGCGAGCAAGCATTTCAATGCAAGCAAGTATTTTCCTAACCGTGTCGTCAGCACCTTTCGTCCGCATATCAACCGACAAAATCCGACTTACTCCTCTTCATATAAACGTCAAACCCAGCCGTCTGGCCTTCCAAAAACGTGGGTGAGAATTCCAACAGAGGCTTCAACCACACTAGTGCCTTCTCTAATGGTTCAGTCGTCTGCGCTAACTTAGCGCCTAGCGGATCATCATCCTGCTTCTTCTCCTCTCCACCCTTCCTCTCATCTTTCGCCTTCGCAGCTGCCTCTGCGGCCGCCTTCTCCTGTTTCTGCGCCTCCCTCTTCGCCTTCTTCATTGCCTTCTTTCTATCGGCCGTACTCAAACTTTCGAAGTCTACCGCATCGTCGCCGGTTCCATTCGCCAAAGAACCATGAGCCAAATGTGGCTTATCATTGAGTAACAGGTAGAGTTTAATCGCGTTGACCGCTGCCCTTCTAAAGAATGGATGCGACCACAGGCTGTCCTCCCATCTAACCATTTCAATGTACGCTCTAATCATGCCTTTTCTAAGCGAGAAAGAGTGGAAGTCGAATTGATCGTCCGTCCAGTCCTCGAATATTTTGTAGACCGCGTGGAACCGTTTCAGCGCCAACCCCAACTTGCCCTGACGGACATACGATTCTCCGTCTTCGGTGATGTACCAGACGCATTGCATTTCTAAGAGGTCGCCGAGTGGCCCATTGACATCGTTCTATAGTCAAAATTAGCATTTGACCCCGCCCCCACTATCCATTGGTCCTGTACTTACTCTTGTAAATAGCCCCATGGTCTTGATGGCTTCCTCGTTGCAATCATTTCGGAGCATGTACTTCGAGCACTTGGTATTATAGTACCTATCACTCTTGTCCTTCTGCCGTGCGTTATCCATCTCTTCCATCGCCTGCCTCACATCTCCGGCGTGCTTCAGAATGCGCGCCAAACCGAGTCTTAACTCGCCCTGATCAGCGTTATCCGGTGCCAGATCCAGCGCTTCGTTAATATACGAGAGCGCTTTTTCGGTGTTCCGTATCCGCCAATGGTCGTGATGCTGTGAGAGATAGTAGAGAGTGTAGACTAAAACGCTATTGTTCGAGTTCGAGCTGCCATTGGTAAGCGTCTCGCCATTTTCGACCGGCTGCTCCTCCCGCGTCTTTGCCAGAAACTCTTCGACGAGGGATTCCAAACATTCTCGTTTCGCAACGTTGCCGTATAGGGCCTTTAAGCTTGTAAATGTCGACGGGGCCGCTCGCTTCAGTCTCCAATCCAGGTATTTTTGTGCCACGGCCTTGAAAGCGTCACCTGCAACAACATAGTTAGCACACCATCTCGCCACCCAACTAACAGCCGCCTCAAAGCCGTCCAACATTCCGCACCTTCTTGGAAATCTAATGGTATCCGTTTCGGGGCATCCGCTCTAGGGTACTGCTCCGCCAACTCCTCATATATCTTTAATCTGTCTTCACCCTCAACACCTAAGCTCTTCTCCAACCCTGTGTAATAAAGCCTCTTCTCTGGATTTCTCTCGAGCAAAACCCTGTAACCCTTCTCAGCCAGCTCATTATTCCCCAGCTTCAGGTTATACTCCGCCCTCGCCTCTAAAATCGCGACTCTATCGAGCGCAGTCCGAGCAATGACCTCCAGATGCTCCAATGCTTTCTGATAGTCTCCGGTTTCCGCAATGATGTAATTTTTGTACAGTATCGCCTCCGAATTCTCCAAGTCGGTTCTCGGCGGGGGCTGCTTCAGGGTTTCCTCATATTTAGTGAGGACGTTTTCGGCTTCCCCCAGGTTCCCAGCGAGATGGTACGCAATCGCCAGACCGGTCCAGTTCTGCCTTATCTGGGGTTTGCTCATAACCATAAGTCGTCTACTCTCGATGTAACCGTTGTAGTCCCTCATCTGGATCTGTAAGAGGGCGAGGTCGCGTAGGATTTGCTGGGAATCCGGCTCGAAACGGAGGGCCATCTTGTAAGCTTTGATGGCTTCATCGAAATTCTTCTGGCTACGGTAGAGGAGGCCGTAGACATGCCAGCAGACGTGAGATTTCATATCCTGCTTTAGGGCTTCTTTGGCGATCTGGAAGGCATCTTCGGTTTTGCCTTGGCAGTTTATGAGGAGGCCTTTCATAGCGAGGGTTTCGCCATGTTTCGGGTTCTTTTTGAGGATCTAAATTGACGGGAACGAATATAAGGGTAACGGTTAGCTGGGAAGTCCGTGTAAGGGATGGTAGGTGGGATAGACGTGCCTGCTCCGCAGCTTTGAGACCCTTCTTGTACTGCTTTGTCTCGTAGAACTTAAGGACGCTTCGAAAGAGGGAAGCCTCCTTCGAGGCAAGTGGTTGTTGACTGGGCATGATTGGAGAGACTCCTCGACGGCGACACGAAGAAAGCGATTGATGACTAAGTTGAGTTCAAAAACGACAGTTTGGTGAGGAGTGGAAGGGTTATATCGTGCACATAAAAGCGATGTGCTTTACGCTACTGTTCGAGGAGGCCAGCATGTATTAGTCAGTTTGTTCTTGCTCTAGAAGCTTAGCAAAATTGCTGTGTCAAGGGTCTGTATGGGATTTCTTGCGTGTGGATGGGCAGCTTACTGGCACTAGTGCAAGAAAGGTAGAAGAGACACTGGCAGCTCCAGCAGTGTCGCCAGGCAGAGCGAAAGAGATAATAGAGGGAGAGGGAAAGAACGGTGATGGCAATGGGATGACCGCGATGAGGAGCAGCTGTAATATGGGCGGGTGAGTGGAGATGCCCTGGTCAGGATGGTGAAATGTGACTGTGGGGAGGTCGAGGTCGAGGACGTGGTGGAGAGAACAGCTGCAGAATTATTTGCAGGCGGTTTTGTGCGTCGGTCTGCCACCGGAGCCCCACCAAACACCGCAACACGCCACCTGCCAAAATGCAACCTTCGGGTCACTCGCGCACTCCCACGATTTATTAGTATGATAATAATGGCCAGTCCACCGTTTCTAGTGGTGGTAATCGGACTGTGATACTATAATTACACGGGATAGCCGTACAGCTCGGGCTGGAAGGCCTACTTCCTAAGTCGTCCTGACCGACGGCCCGCCGCAGACGTCGGAGCGTCTAGCTCGCCCTTCCCATTGACTACAAGCTCTTCCTTGGCCTTGGTACCGCGCTTCTTCGTCGAGCTCTTGACTTCGAGCTTGGTCTCTTCCTCCGACTCCTCCTTCAATTCCTCCTCACTTGGAGACTCCTCTACTTTGACAGCCTTCTTCCTACCCCGCTTGGCAGGCGTCTTGACTTCCTCATTCTTGGGTTTGGGCTTCGGTCCCCTCTTCCCCTTCTTAACCAGCGCTCCCTCCTCTTCTTCGTCGTCTTCGTCTTCGGCCTTAATCGCCTTTCTCTTCCTACCACCCTTCTTCTTCTTCTCCTCCCCACTATCTTCATCACTCTCACCAGCTTTCCCCTTTACCGCTGTTCCACCCGTCGCCTTCTGTCTAGTCTTGACGTAGGCGCTCGTCCTCCCGCCAACCTTCACGAAATCAATCTTCTCTCCATTTGGCAGCACGTTTCCTTTCTTTCCCTTCCCCCATCTGTACTTGAACAACCAGTCCTCTGGGAACTTTGACGAGTCTCCCAGCAAGCTGCACGCAGTCTCGCAGACATGTAATGTCGACTCGTACAGCTGTTTTTGCTGGGCTTCCGATAGAGTATTAGAATACTGTTCAGGATGTATCCGTGCATGGTACAGAATCTCGTCGCCAACCCAATTCCCTACCCCGCTTATGAAAGCTTGGTCCAGTAGCAGTGCCTAGATCATTCCAACCTCATGAGCAAGATTTTTAAAAAAGGTAGAGTGGTAAGGGATACTATCATACCTTTACCGGCACTTTCCTCTTCTTCAGCACACCTCTAAACCAATCCTCCTTGAACCCGTCCACCACGGGATCCGGTCCATTCTCCTTCAGCGGGCTGACCTTCCTGATATCCTCTGCCGCTACATCGATAAGTCTAACCCTTCCCAGCCTTCTCGCGTCCGTGAAGGCGACGTTGTTCCCTTCATCTTCCATTTCCAACACGAACTTCATAAACCTCGGAGGCCACTCCACTTCCGCTTTATTGTCGTCCTCAGCCATATCAGCACGGTAATGTGCTTCTGGAGCTTTACTGAACATGATCCAGCCGGTCATTCCAAAACTATCGTTCTTCAGTGACCGTTTTGCATATACCAACGATATATTTGCACTTACTGCATCAGCGGATGGGGAGGAGCATTCATCTCAATCCTAATGAATCCATACATTCAGCTAGGTCAAAAGTCAAGTCGTTCAGAATATATTTCGAAGGACTACCAAAAATATTTCCCCTGCTGCCTAGAATTCTATTAGCGATATATCTTCATCCTTTAAACTACAAATACGTACTTCGCCTCCACTACCGTTCTTCCTTGCATGGCCTTCATAAAGGCGGAAGCGGTTGTGTCCTTGAAGACGATAGCATCTTCGTTCGCCACGACCTAGCAACCCACATTAGCCAGAGCTTCTATGCTTACTGTAGTGAACAAAATACTTACATTTTTGATCGTCTTGCCGGCGAGATATTTGTTGATGTAGCTATTGATATCTTGAGTTTAGACATTGTACGCCAAGAAACTCCTTTGCTCGCCATAGTATGGACATGATATATACATGATATAATACCGTCCGTGGATATTACGGGTGAACTTACTGCACAATCCGAGTGATCTCTGCAATTTCCGGCATTTTGAATGGCTTTCCAAATCGCCCACAGCGAAGTAATAATTTTTCTATGCCGTCGCGTTCACGAAAGGGAGATGTCGAAACGCGAAGGTGGCACGCTGGAATGTGATATTTCTCCCTGGCCTGGAAGTCGACGGTTTGATTAGTCAGCAACACCTGTATTACTAACGTTATTCGCGGGCATTCACAGCTCACAGTGGTTGTTCCGCCTCGGTATTCGGCGCAAAGGAATTGTCTGACCGGGAAAATGACAAAACAGAGTCCAGTGAAATCAAAGATACAGCGTCAAGTTATTTGTGGAGTCGCAGCGAATCTGTCACTGAATTGAAAGGAGACGATGAGTTAACGCGTGTTGATTCCAATTATCTGTGAATTTCCGACTGCGCGATGCGGGTTATCAGATCCATCTCCTACGACTACCTCACCTCCATCTCTGCTATCACCACCACCATCACCTCGACCTCTCCCTCCACCGTCTACAAGCTGTAAGCTACTAGTCATGTCTCGAACCCAACAGACACCAAACCCCACCAGCTCAGGATCAGGATCAGAATCAGAATCATCCTTGGAGCCGTTTCGATTCTATTCCAGGCGACAGTCCGCTTGGCGCCAACCTTTACCGTGCGGCTGAACACCAGCTGTATTATGTACGGCCCTGTACCTCGGGACCAGGGCAAGCCAGTCTCACAGCCTCAGTGCCTCACACTACCGCGCCATGGATTCCTGTTCTTTTTTCAGCTTACGACCCGCCAAGGGTATACCCATGAGCTATTCCAAATGCTCATGTTGCCCAAGCTTAGGCTTTTTTTTCCCTCTGTGAACATTTTCTTCATGCTGACAGACACTAGCACAGACTGGTATATCTCTGTCAGGTAATCTGTTGCTCGTGTATGTATGAGAGGGGCCCACCGAGCAGCTTAGCGTTTTTGCTTTGTGCTTTTTGACTTTGCTTTGGAAAACCCTCAGCCTCAGAAAAGACATGACAGCTTATCAAAAAGATTAATCTCTCCCACATTCTTCTTTCTCTTTCCTATTCTTTCTTCCTCTTCTTCCCCTCTCCTTCACATCTCCGATACGGTGATTAGATCTTAGAGAGCTTGTCGTCTCCGTCGGTGAAAGGATGGCTTGAAGCTTGAATCGAAGCTGCCCAGATCGAGAAATCCAACACCAGCAACCCCCACCAACCGAACATCTACACCAACAATTAACCCAAGCGAGATAGATACCCATATATAAGGGAGGAAGAGATCTAGAGAGCGAGCAATTCCATAAAGAATGGACACTTCAACCCTCGCCTCCCTCGTCACAATGTCCCTCTCCAAGCGCCAAAACTCCGTCCCAATGCCCCAGGGCCACTTCGGCCGCGACCGCTGGTACGCCCCACGGTGGGCCATGATCCTCAGCGCCGTCCTCGCAGGCATCCTAGTCCTCTCCGCCGTCGTCTTCCTCGTGATCACTGTCCTCCGCCGTCGCAGAACAAACACAACAACCGCAGAGATCAAAAAGGCAATCGCCCACCAACGTCGGATGAGCGGTATCGTCGACGAGGACCCGGATAACATCAAGCCCGTCAAGCGTCTCAGGTCCTTCCACATGAAAGGTGCCATGTCAGCTAGTCCCGAAACCATGTCACCGAGAACACCGAAGGGTGCGAATGCAGGTTTATTCTCCAGGTTCTTCAGGAAAAAGGACGGAAAACGTCTCCCGCCTCTCGACGAGGAAAGGAACGAATCATACAGCTCGTTGAACTCTTATCCGGAAACCCCAGCACTTGATGAGAAAATGTTGGAAGCCTCACCTCCTCCAACACCCGCCCCGGCATTCGGATGGTCTTCAAACGTAGGTCCCGGCGGACCTCAACCAAGAGGCAGCATCGATCAGGGTCCCCCACCGCCACCAATGTACCCCGGTTTCAACGTGGGAGAGCAAAACACCGCGTATAAGGGCGATGTGAGACCACCGGTAGGCCAACGGGAGAGCGACAGCTTTTTGTCAACGGGCGATAGTGGAAGAACGAGCAGGGACGCCAAGCGATTGAGTACCGATTATAACGAGAACTTCCAAACGAGACCAAGCGGCGGTCTATTCGACGACGATGAGGACGAAAGGAAGCCATTGGGGTACAATCCAGACTCCAGGAGTGGACACTAAATAAAAACCATATTCTCCGATAGATTTCCTAGGGTTCACTTTGGCTCCCCATTGCTGAAAAGATGTTATGAAGAGGTGTAGCAGCGAGACGATATGTTATGAGTACTTTTCCTTCTTTTTTCCTGTTTTGGAGTGGATGATTCGAGGATTTTTCATGGAGCATGTCACTCTTTTTTCCTTTCCATGTCATTTTACACGATATATCAGGGAAAATCTCCTTATTTCTTATCATTTTCCTTTCCAATCAGGGCATCTTGGAGTTTCTAAAGCGTCGATCTTTTGGAGCCTTCTCTGCACGGCGGCTTGCCATCTTTTTTATATTCCAAATCCAATGCAACTTCCTCCTTATAAACTTACTTTCTTAGATCATGGTGCTTCTATAGCTACTTCTACATACTACTAGCAAAAGATGAAAAGGTGAGGAGGGTGTTCTAGAGAGATTTCATTTATTCCGATTTTTTCTTTTCGTTAGATTCTCTATATAAGAAGTGCAGGGTAGTAAGTAGCCTTCTTTTCCTCTGTGTTGAAACAGAACCCGATTGTAACGCCTAAAATGTTGTCCCCCGGTTTTGTTTTCGTCCATGCAAATTACAAGAAAGTGCGCCCGAATTTTTTTGTGTACAAGAAAAGCCACCGTGGGGGATATAGAGGGAGAGACAGGGTGCTAGACGATAAGCCCGTACCGTCTTTGCCTGTGATTGTGTGTGGTCTCTCCCATCGTCATCGATTTTTTATATAGAAAACCCGCCCAATAAAAAAGATGTTAAATGTTTTTTTCTTCTTCTTCCTCTATCTTGAAAAAAAGATATCCAGTATGTTAAATTACCGCTTTGTCGTTATAAGGTTTTTCATGAAACCCCTCCCATGAATTGCCGTTGAGGACAAAATTAACTTTTTTGGTTTTGCGTAAATCATAAAATAGCAGTAGATAAGGAAAAGGGAGAAGAAGGGTAGAGGGAGGTGCGAGACCTCCTAGACATGACGTGCGTCGTTAAGATGGTGATGACAAAGGAAAGGGGATTAGATTAGAAGAAAGAGAAAATTGGTAGTAGGAAGAGGTAAAGAGAGCGTCTAATATCTGTAGAGCTCGGACTTGAATGGACCTTCGACGTCCAAACCGAGGTAGTCGGCCTGCTTGGGGGTGAGCTTGGAAAGCTTGACGCCGAGGTGGTCGAGGTGGAGACGAGCGACCTCCTCGTCGAGAATCTTGGGGAGGACGTAGACGCCGACATCGAGTTTACCCTGTTTGGTGAAATTAGCATCGATCAAAATAGCAGTGGCAGAAATAGAGACATATATAAACTTACACCCTTGCCGAACTCAACGTACTTGCTCCTGAAGGCTTCATCCTCCTGCTTGTAAAGCAAGATCTGGGCGAGGACCTGGTTGGTGAAAGAGCAGCTCATGACGAAGGAGCTGTGGCCGGTTGCACACCCCAAGTTGACGAGACGGCCCTCAGCGAGAAGGATGATGTGGTTGCCGTTGGCGAGCTGGAAGCGGTCGACCTGGGGCTTGATGTTGGTGACCTTCTTGGCGTTTGCCTTGAGCCAGGCGACGTCGATTTCGATGTCGAAGTGGCCAATATTGCAGACGATGGAGTCGTTTTTCTGTCTCAGAACGTTAGCGCGGGTTCTCTGAATAAATGTGTTTTATTTGCCAGGGAGGAAGTCATACCATCTGCTGGAAGTGCTCGCCGGTCAAAATGTCACGGCAACCGGTGGTGGTGACGAAGATCTGACCGATGGAAGCGGCCTCATCCATGGTGGTGACCTGGAAGCCGGAGACGGCAGCCTGGAGAGCGTTGATGGGATCGATCTCGGTGACGATGACACGGGCACCCATTCCGTGGAGGGCCATGGCGCAACCCTTACCGACATCACCGTATCCGGCAACGACGGCGACCTTACCGGCAATCATGACATCGGTAGCACGCTTGATACCGTCAACGAGCGACTCACGGCACCCGTACAAGTTGTCGAACTTGGACTTGGTAACAGAGTCGTTAACGTTGACAGCTGGGACGAGGAGCTCGCCCTTCTTGAGCATCTGGTAGAGGTGGTGAACACCGGTGGTAGTCTCCTCGGAGAGACCGTAGCATCCCTTAAGCATCTCGGGGTACTTCTTGTGGACGAGACCGGTAAGATCGCCACCGTCATCGAGGATGAGGTTCAGGGACTTGCCGTCCTTGAAGGCTCCAAGCTGCTGCTCCAAGCACCAATTGTACTCCTCCTCGGTCTCACCCTTCCAGGCGAAGACTGGGACACCGGAGGCAGCGATGGCCGCCGCGGCGTGGTCTTGTGTGGAGAAGATGTTGCAGGAAGTCCAGGTGACCTCGGCACCGAGAGCGGTGAGGGTCTCGATGAGGACGGCGGTCTGGATGGTCATGTGGAGACAACCGGCGATACGGGCACCAGCGAGAGGCTGCTCAGCAGCATACTTGGCTCTGGTGGCCATCAAACCGGGCATTTCATTCTCGGCAAGCTCGATTTCCCTGCGGCCGAAGGCGGCGAGGGAGATATCGGCGACCTTGAATTGCTGAGCTGGGGCACTCATGATGTATGAATTCTGGCGAATACCGTACGGTCGAACAATTAGCAATTGATGGAGCAGAAAATAAAAGGACGCGTTCCCGTGCTATCTTTAACTTACAGAGATGGTATTGGACGTATTCACGACAGACGATTATGGCAATGGGAGGGGGTTGGTGAAAGAAAAGAGGAGAAGAAGCAGAGAATGCAAGCAGCAGGGTTTTCCTTATAAGCCCCTCCCCAGCAGATTTGTTGGTTACTCGATAGACTTTTCTGGCTCGGTTTTTGCCGGCGTTTGACCGCCGAACGGTAGCTAAACAGGAGCTAGTCTGAGCGTATGCACGATTTGGTTGGCTGCGAGCTCTTCAAGCTCTTCTTTTCCTTTCTCTCTTCGATTGGTTTGCTGTGGAGGTGGAGATATTCCTATCGCTGTCACTGTCACTGTCACCGTCACTATCACCAGCCCTTATCGTGTTGTGCAACCACCAACCTCCTCAATCGATATCACTCGGCTTCATCACCACCATCACCAAAAACCCCTGTTGCACCGGATCCCATCGTAGATAGGAAAGAAAGCATCATCAAAATGAGCACCCGTCCCGAAAAATCCTACTTTGAGACCCAGCGTGAGGCTCTCCTCGAGGAAATCTGCAAGGTCCGTTCGTCCCTGCATGTAAAATCCAACGATATCATAAAACTAACCCCTCACACGCACGCGTGTGATCCCCAGGCATTCGACCAGGTCCTTCTCAACCTCAACCATCTGAACCGATCCCTCGAAGGTCTTGCCGGCGTATGTTCTTTCAATTCTGTACCAAATCAAATTGGAACAACCTAGAATTACGCTGACTAATGAAACCAACGAACCAGGTCGGCCAGGAGTTCACCGAAATCGAGGCCCTCTGGAGTAAATTCGACACCGTCATGTCGCAGGTACCACGAGAAAGCGAACCTGGAGCCGGTTCCGGTGGAGACGGTGCCCAGTGAAAAGGCTTCTCTGCCCCCTGTTTTCTCCTTCAACAGCTGGACTGGATCTTAAACACATTTAAATCAGATGGGATACGGCGTTTTCGGAACACCTTTAAAAAGCATGCGAGAAGATAGACACTCTATTCGAATCTAATAAATAATTATCGATATCCAGCCCTTCTATTAACTTACAAACGCAAGCTATGAGATCCCCCTCTCTATCATACATTCCCTCAAGGAATCGAATCCAAAAATGCTCCCAGAGGCAATGTCCCAAACATGGAATACAAGAAGAGGAAAGAAGAAAGAAGCAACGAAACAGTCTACAGATGGTATCCTTAACGCCTTTTTTGATCTGTCAAAGCTCCAAAGGAAAGGAAAAGAAGAAAACGCCAATCGTGATTCAAGGAGAATGAGTCGCTGGAATTCAGATCGAAACAACCTGTCGCCAAAATCGCAGGGATATCGCTTCTATTTGGTCCACTTGCCTATACTCCATCCGCTGGCACCCTCTTCAATGACAAGCTTCAACCTCTCCACCCCCCATTCGAGGTATATATCCTTCACGGCGATCATAGCTCGGGCGTGGCCCTGCGATAACATTAGCGACACCCCGACTCGGTTCAGGAACATGAGTACTTACCGGTCCAGCACCGCCCACCTTAGCATCCGCACGATGTCTCCAGATACAGGTCGCCAGGTTTCTCCCGGTAACAGGATGCGGTACTCCGAACCAATACTTCAACAGCTGCCCGCCGACCACGGCCTCCACATGAGCATCCTCATCCAACTTGCCCAGGCTCACTCGGTCCGCGTTGAAAGGGAGCCTTGAACGGAACACGATGACGTAGAAATCCGTTCTGGGGAAGACGTAGTTTTCCCGCTTGCACAGCTTTTGCAGAGCCACGAGGATCTCGTCCCAATTGAAACCCTCGTGGTACGGTTCTATGGCGTATTCACCTGTTTTTGCGTTCATGATGGTTAGGGCCTTTGCGAAGAGCTTGTGCCGCAGGGCGAGGGTGTCGAGGTCCAGGAGGTGTTGTGAGGCAGTGTACGGCGAGGCTACCAGCAGGTTTCCGGATAGCCGGCCGTCGAGGTCGTCGGAGTCTATTATACTGGGGTCGACATTCTCGCTAACTCCTGGGACTTGGGGTGGAGCGGTGGCATTGAACCCAACGACGTCTGGGGCCGTCGTGGTCGTGGTGGCCGTTGTGGTTGCAGTCGTGGGGGAAGATGAGGATGAGGAAGATGAGGAAGAGGAGGAAGAGGAGGGGTCTGTGACGACTGTGTGTAGGTCTGTGTGTGGGTCTGTGGGTCCTTGGAAATTAAAGTGGTCTATGGGACATTTGGAGGCCTCGGTTGTGTCTATTATACTGGATTCGCCATCCTCGCCGATTCCGTGGACTTGAGGGGTCAAGACAACCTGGGACTGGACTTCGCTTGGGGTAGAAGGAAAAGACGATGAGGATGAGGAGGAAGAAGAGTCCGTAACAGCCTCTGTGGGTGGGGCCGTGGAGCTCTGGAAGTCAAAGTGGCCTACAGGACATTTGGAGAGGTCCGAGGAGTGTGATACTGGGCAGGTTGGAGCTTCGTCTACAGACGCCGGGAAGGGCCATTGAGGCATGATGTTTGACAGGAAGTCTAGGGTGGCGCTCATAGTCGCACCGACATGAGGAGCAAGAAGACGGGATATGAAGAGGAAAGATGAAGAGTAAGACGAGCAATGCAGAGGAGGAAATACTGATAATAGCCGTAATAAAAGGAAGACGCTGAGGAAGAGGCAGCAAGAAGGTTTTTTGAGAAGGTTTCCAGCACGATGGCGTGATCGATGCCACGAAAGGACCCGGATTCCAACAGTTCTGATACAATCCCCCAAGCTTCGCTAGCTTGTCTAGCTTGCCTAGCTCCGACTGACTAGTATATAAAAGAAACCCGGGGCCGACGGAGCTATTTCGACTGTACTATCTAAGTAATCAACTTAGCACATCAATAGCCAGGCACTATTTGCTCTGGCTGGTAGGAGCTCGATGAGACCTGTTGGATAGTTCTTGGGGGGGGTTTTATAGGAAAACCCTCACCCCAAACGTAGCTTACGAGGGTTGGACATTCCCTTAGGAAACCATTGGGGGAGAAAAAACCATGATGCGAGAGCTCATCACGTTAGAAGCACAGTTCGATGTCACAATAAAATCCGGGGTTAACTTCCACTAGTTCGTTCTTCCCTTTGTTTTTTCTTTCCGGTTCTCTCCATATCTGTATCTGCTCATGCACAGATATGCACGATTGGCAAATGTAAGGCGCATGCAGGTGCATCGATTAAGCTTAAAGAGCCTGAGCTATTTCGGGCGCAACATCGGTCGCGCGGGTTTCGAGAAGGAAAAATCACAACATCTCCGGTGTTTTATTGCGTGCGAGCACGTCACAACCGACAGATGTCGACATCCAACACAACGGATTTCGAAATGAAAAGTTGTGCTGTGCTGTCTATATAAACCCGACCCCGGCCCGTTTCGTGCTTTTCCGATCGCGATTTTTCTTTGGTTCCTTTTTAAACGGACTGGCGAGCGAATTATTTTTTTCCCTTTCTTATTAATCTATGGATCTATTGATATTTTTCTTTTTTCTTTGGATGAGAGTTAAGAGTGTTGGTTTCTGGACGCCGGGAGGATATGTTATAAACGTTACGTATATGCCCGCCCAGGCGAGGCAGAGCGAAGCAGGGCCCGAGTCGAAGGGGGGTCTGCGTATACTTTACGTATCCGGGTAATTAAATTCTAGGGAACTAATGCCATTTGCATTGCCAGATGCGAAAAGAGACCGGTCGAAACGTCTACTTGCAATTGCTATCTACGACCAATTGCATCCTCGGACCGAACAGCGCACGCCTTTGACGATAATTTTTGCACCATTTTGTTTAAAAAATCAGCTATGGATCGTATGATATGGTGAGGCGTTTTCTTTCTTTCTTTTCTTAGGAAAGGGTTTTGTTATCGTCACAGCTGGATCACATTTCCGAGCTCTCAGGTGTGATTGTGATTAATATCCCCGGATAGAACTTCCAGTATCTTCGAAAACTGGATTATTAAGCTTTTCCACGGGATAGGTTAGTTGGTAGGAAGAATATTAATACAGTGAGGAGATATATACACTTTTTCCCGTCATCCGTCCTCTTCTTCGATATGATACAATTGCACCCTTGGATGACTTTATATACAGACCTATTATCATCAAGGTCGACCGATTAAAAAAGCAAAATAAACTCCGATTGTAATGTGCATGCCCACGACCCTAAAAAGACGCTAATGCTAGGTGAAAGAGAAGAGATGTATGTACGTATACGTATGCGATAGTGATGATCGATGGCGATATGGGGTGATGGTCCGGTCCGGAGATGTAGGTCGTATAATAGAGGTTACGAGGACGAAGACTTCTTCCACTCCTGATACGCCTCCTGCCATGTCATCCCGCCCATACCGTCCGTACTCCTGCTTTTGATCACTTCCCAGGTTCTGTATATAATATAAGCTGTCAGCTGTGAAACCCCAGAGTGAAAATATAGAATTGAAAAGAAAGAATACCTCTCCCTAACAATCTCCTCCACCCCCCTCTCATTCCTCACAACGCCAGCCAAAACCTGCGTCCTCGTCTCCGTCGGAAAAAACCTAGCGGAGTAAGGATCCAACCGTTCATCCACAATCCTCATCTTCTCCGCCTCGGACTCCTTGGATATTAAATCTAGATTCGGATCATTCGGATCAGGCGACGTCGCGACGATGGCGCAGTAGGTTAGGATCTCGCTGCGCTTGGACCAGGTTGGGTAGACAGTTGAGGTTAGGAATGTTGAGAGGGTGGAAGGGGGGATCAGGCGGTGGGAGGGGGTTCTTTGGGATGTGGTTGTTGGGTTGAAGGTTGGCGGTTGGGAGAGGGAGGAGAGGTGCTGGGAGATCGTGTCGTCGGTTGAGGAGCGGGAGAGGCGGAGGAATTCTGGCCGGAGGGGTTTAGTTATATATTACTCCGTGATATGATATGATAGGATAGGGATATATGGAGTATGTACCTTTCAATGTTAAAGTCGAGAAACAGAATTGCGGCGACAGCATGGGGTCCGTCGGGGAGGACATTGGCGACGACGGATGCTGCGGCTGCGGCTCGGCGGAGGGGTCTTGCGGCGGGGCTTTCCACATGGATGTCTGAGAATAGTTTATTTCTTTGAAGACGATGCTATTCTGAGAGTAGTATTTATTGATTGAAGAGAGGATTCGAGGAGTTATATGAATCAAGCTATTAGTCACCGTGAAGCATATAAAAAGGATATCGTCAGACAGCAGCCCTGTCTGGTTAGCACAATCGATAGCTGCAGAAATTGTCTTGGCGTCGCTGCTTTTCTGTCGCTGCTGCTTTTTTTCTTCTTCAAAAAACTTCGAACCGCTTCAAACCAGAACACCAGTTTACCATACAATCATACCTCCATCATAACCTACAGACGATAAAAAAATCTAATAGACAGGAGAATCGAAGGAAATAAAAAATGGCAAAGACAAAAACAAAATCCTCCAAGAAGACCCGCCGGAAAGAATCCCAAGCATCACTGGCCTCCGTCCTCCAAAACATCGCAAAGCACCAGGAACACTCCGCAAACAACATCGACACCCTAATCTCCAAAGCCTCAGCCCAACTAACCGAAGAATCAAACCCTCAGCAGGCGCTCAAAACCATAACCTCAGCACTATCCAAAAACCCCACATCTCTAAAAGCCCTAGAGCTAGCCGGAGAAATCAACATCGAATTGGAAGATGTGGATACCGCTATTCGATGTTTTGGCACCGCGGCGGAGTTAGATCCCGAGGGTGAGAGCAGCGGAGCCGAGAAGTTCCTTTGGTTGGCGCAGATTTGTGTGGAGGGCGGAGAGGTGGCTATCGGGTGGTATGAGAAGGCAGTGGGGTACCTGCGAAAAGTGGTATCGTCTGGTCGGGATGTCGAAGAACAGAAGGAAAAGCTGTGTTCGGCGCTGTGCGGTATGGCGGAGATATACATGACGGATCTGTGGTATGCACTATCATATTGATACCATCATGAGAAACCACCTTCTAACTAACGGGTTGAAACAGCATGAAACCGGACGCAGAATCACGGTGCGAAACATATATCACCGAAGCCCTGCTAGTCAGCCCCTCATCGCCAGAAGCTCTATCCACCCTCGCATCCATCAGAATCTCACAATCCAAGCCCGACGATGCGCGGGCCGCACTCGCACGGTCGTTAGAGGTCTGGAAGGACCTGGAACCGGGCGACGATAAAACACCCGCCTACCCCTTCCGACTGAGTTTCACAAGACTTTTAATCGAGTGCGAGATGTACGAGGAGGCTATGGATGTTCTTGAAGGGTTACAGCAGGAAGACGATCAGATGGTCGACCTGTGGTACATCGGTGGATGGTGTCTGTTCTTGATCGGTGCGAAACTTAAGGAGAAAGAGAGAGCGCAAGGGAAACTACAAGTACCGAACGGAGGGGAGGAAGATGCCGAAGACTGGAGGGATACCTGGGCCGCGGCGAGGGAGTGGCTGTGGAACTGCGAGAAGCTGTACAAGGCGTTCGACTGGGAGGACGAGGGGATCAAAGATCATGCGCAGGAATTGCTGGCGAATATCGCCAAGGAGATCGGAGATGCGAAGCCGGAGGAACAAGGGGAAGGAGAGGAGGAAGAAGGGGATGGAGAGTGGGAGGATGAGGACGAGGACGAGGAAATGAAGGACTCGTAGCCGCGATCTAAGCTATGATATTCATACTTATGCATGCCATTCGATGTATTCAGTTGGATTCCGATTGGGAAACATTGCTGGGAACGGAGTTCAGGCGACAGTCGATTGCTTAATCTACCTCTTTCTTGTTATATATACCGATAGACCAAAAGTACCTTTTATCCATCCCTTCACGAATATAAATTCGAACGTTGAATCCGGGTATGATATAATATATTGAATGGCCAAGCATTTGGCGGGGCAAAAAGCTTGTCGCCCCACCAAAGCGCCCGCCCGCCAATTCGGTCGCATCCAAAAGCCCGCCATGCCCGTCCCATCCTCGTCCTCAATCCCACACCTTCACAACCATGTCGGCGTCAGAAGAACAGGAGCAAGAACTCGAGGTCCTCGAGTCCATCTACCCCGATGAGCTGACCAGTAAGATCCATCCAATCCTAATTCATATTCAAGCAGAAAAAACGAATTATCACAGCTAACAAACTAATCCACCAGAAATCTCCGACACGGAATTCACCATCCGCATCGCTCTCGAAGTGCCCGACGTCGACGTCGACGCCGAGGGGTATGAAGCTCGTACGTCGCCTCCATAACCCACATACCTACTACACATCTAACGAATGCAATTATAATAATAGCCATAATCATCCTCCGGGTAACCTACACCCCGAACTACCCAAACGCCGCCCCAGGCCTCACCCTCACCCTCGACTCACCACCCACCCACCCTCTCACCTTCCCAGACGATGAACCCGCGCTAGTTTCCGCGCTAGACACGGCGGTGGACGAGAACATGGGTATGGCGATGGTATTCACCCTCGCAACAACATTAAAAGAAGCCGCGGAATCCATCCTCCGCGAGAGAGCCGACGAAGCGAGAAGAATACGCGATGAAGCGGCAAGGATAGAAGAAGAAAAGGAAATGGAGAAGTTCAGGGGGGAGTTAGTCACCAAGGAAGTTTTTGAAAACTGGAGGTTGGGGTTTCTTCAGGAGATGAAGGAGAAGAAGGAGCAGGAGGAGAAGGAGAGGGAGGAGGCTGAGGCTAAGGGGAGACGGAGCGGGAATGTTAGCGGGGTTGGGGCTGCGGGGAAGAAGTTGACTGGGAGGGAGTTATTCGAGAGGGGTCTTGTCGGTGGGATGGATGATGAGGATGAGGGGGATGATGCGGAGGATGGGACGCCGGATGTTGGGAAGCTGGAGATTAAGGCGTAGCTGTGGGCTGCACGTTATCATGAGTTTTCTTATGACAATGATGAGTATGATAATACTATCGTCGATGGCATTATATAATACGGTTGCACAAAAGACGGGACAGGTTGCAGACACCGTCTACCGAGCCGCGGTCTAGACTATCCGATATGTATGATACAGTATGCCTGAGCTCTCCTTCACATCCTTCGAGGGAAAAACCTGGTCTCTAGCCTGCATGAGCATGCATCGGATCCCGTCCGTCAACAGCCTCGTCGACGGTATCCGCACTCCCTAGGCCTCTCGTAACGACCATAACTTTCCCCCTTCTCGGGCGATAAACTTCCCAAAGTAACATTTAAACTCTGCAGAAACAAAATAAAAAATAAAAATTGAAAAATGATAAGCTGTGGGTCCCCGTAGACATATCCGTAAATCAGCACGGACAATGCATACAAACCGCATACTGCCGCCCCAATTGTATACTTCACAAAACCGGGAACTTTTCAAACCCTTTTTTCGGGCACTCAGTCCGAACCGCTAGTTCATCGAAACCCTCTTTGCCTCTTCGAATCAATCCATTGATATCCCGTCCCTGTTAATTCATTGGCATACATGGATCCGTTTAGCTCAATGCGACGCACTCATCCCGGCGAACACGATAGTTTCCCGTCGGTGGCCACGGGAAACATAAGTAGTATACTAAACCTTCAAGCGAAATATCCACAGGTACCTGTAGAAAGTCACGCCCCCCCTCCCCCATCCTCCTCACAAAGCTTCTTTTTTGATCATATCATCCACGCGCGGAACTCTACCGAAATGCACTATAGCTGCACTATACTTTTGGCTTCTTTGCAATTAATCCACCGGCGGGATATCAATTGAGTAATCGGTTGCAATTCATGTATCGATATCCCATCGGGCTCGTCATATAAAAGGGCATCGATATCCATCGAAATCATGACATCCTCACCACCCCTCTCTAGAAGCATCAAGAGCAGAAGAAGAAGCTCACATCTTAACCACCCTACCTAAATACCCAAGTACCTTATATATAAAAACCTCACAATGGTCCCCTGCACCGACCAAACCACCCCCTCCCAAGACCCAGAGGTCGACGAAGAATCCCTCCACGCCGCCGCCAAATCATGCCTAATAAACTACGGCACCCCCTTCCACAAGCACATCATCGTCCGCGCCGAAGGCCTCTACATCTACACCCCCCAAGGCCACCGAATGCTCGACTGGACATCCGGACAAATGTCCTGTCTCCTCGGCCACGGAAACCCCGAAATAGTCTCCGTCGTCTCCCACCACGCCGAGAAACTGGACCACCTATTCAGCGGGATGCTGAGTCCTCCTGTTATTAACCTGGGTAGAAGGCTTACATCCCTAACACCTAAGGGACTTGATAAAGCTATTTTTTTGAGTACGGGAGGGGAGAGTAATGAGTTCGCGATTAGGATTGCGAAGTTTTATACCGGGAAGTTTGAGGTTGTTGGGTTGAGTGCTAGTTGGCATGGGGTTACTGGCGCGGCGATTGCTGCGCAGTATCATTCCGGACGGGCGGGGTACGGGCCTGTGGTAAGCTTTCCTTTCTTCTTTTCATTCATTCGTTCGTTCGTTCTCGCCGCCGAGGGGTGTAAGCAATGCACTGCGGAGAAGCCCGTTCGTTATAGCCCAATTAAGCATGCAAGCCCAATTAAGCTTATACCTCCCCAACGCACAAAATCCAACAAAACACCCATACTAACCCATGCATTTATATGAACAGATGCCAGGCAACTTCGCCCTCCCGGCCCCAAACGCCTACCGCTCCATCTTCCGCCACCCAGACGGCACCTACGACTGGCAAACCGAACTCACCTACGGCTTCTCCCTAATCGACCGACAATCCTGCGGTTCCCTCTCAGCCGTAATAATCGAACCGATCCTAAGTTCCGGCGGAATGCACCCCCTCCCGCCTGGCTACCTAAAAGCCCTAAAATCCCACTGTGAATCCCGCGGTATGTTACTAATCATCGATGAAGCGCAAACAGCCATCGGTAGAGCGGGTGATATGTTCGCGTTTCAACATTATGCGGAGGATGAAGGTGTTGTTCCTGATATTTTGACGTTGAGTAAGACCCTTGGGAACGGGATTGCACTGAGCGCTGTGGTTGTTAGCGATGAGATTGCGGAGAAGACTGCTAGGGATGGGTTTATGTACTACACCACGCATTTGAATGATCCCTTACCCGCGGCCGTGGGGGATAAAGTACTTGAAATAGTCGAGCGAGACGGGTTGGTAGAACGATCCAGGGAGTTAGGAAAACTGTTGCAGAAGGGACTATTGAGATTACAAGAGCGGTACGGGTGTATCGGCGACGTCAGGGGTAGGGGACTCATGGCCGGGGTGGAGATAGTGACCGATAGGGTTACCAAGACGCCTGGGTTTGAATTGGGGAACAGGATCGGAGAACGTATGGCGGAGTTGGGGGTTTGGGCGCAGTTGGGGACGCATCAGAGTTTCGCGGGGGTGTTTAGGATTGCGCCGCCGATTACCATTACGGAGGAGGAGTTGATGGAGGGGTTGGAGATCATGGAGGAGGCGTTCGCGAGCACGGAGGGGTCGTTGCCGCTGTATTGACCAATCTGTGTGTTTGTATATGGATGGGAATGTGATTAAGATAACGGTAATGGTACATAAGAATCGCTTCAGCAGGTATAATGAACGCCGCAAACACCGCAAAGACTAGACTCGCTATACGTCATCATTTATTAAAAATATTTAAAGTATCATAAAGAGGGCCCTGTAACAGGGATACCCTCCACGACAGCCGGCGGAATGTTTCCGAACAGACTCTGCCAGATATCATCGATGGCATCGAACCCTCCCAGCGGATCAAACGGCATTAGAGAAGTATCATTTAAGAACTGGAACGCATCCTCGTCGGCTAACGTGGTCGGCGTGGGCGCGGTGGGGGCCATAGTGTGCGGAGCGGCAGCCGTCATGGCAGCGGTAACCGGAACCTCAGGCGGTGCTGGCGCCGTAGATTGAACCCTGGATATCAACTCCGCGCACCGTTCCAAACACAACTCTCCGAGCTCCCACCCGTGGTTATCTCTGTGAGACTCCAGGTTGTCCTTCAGCGAGATCAGGGTAGCCGCGCAGGCCACCTTGATCGCTTGGTTTTCCGTCTCGACGGCGCAGCGTAGAAGTATCATCGTCGCGACGACGAGTAAATGACTCGTGTACGGTAACCAAAACTCCTGTAGCTGCTGTGTCGTTAAGTTTGAGATAAACTCCAAAACTTTGGTCGCGGCGAGTTGTAGATCGACCAAGCAGTCGTGGATGATTACATTGCCAAGGCTGTTGGTGTGGGACTGCTGCTGCCATGCGGCTCTGAGGCTCAGCCTGCTGAACAGCAGTTTGACGGATAAGTAGCAGAAATGGAGGTTGCTGCCGGCGTTATCTTTCATTGTCGTATTGTTCGACCGCCTGGCCATCGATTCCGGGGTGTGAGCCTCCTCCCACTTCCTCAGCATCACCGCCGCCGTTCGTAAAGTTTCCATCAACACCCTGGGATCCGGGTCCAGGTGGTAGACCATGGGGAGTATCTCCGCCAGAATTTGGGTTAAAGAGCACAGCGAGTAAAACGACGACGAACAACCCGACGATATGTATCCACCTGTAGAACTCGTCTTGGGACTGCACCCTGCATTGCTCCCCGCGTACTGCCCCTCCGGCAACTGAACATCGTAACACCCCTTCGCGATATTCGGCGGCGTGCCATAACTCAAACTGGTCCAGGAATCGACGATAAACACGCACCACCACATCCTCACCCTCATCTCCTTCTCAACAGGCGATTTGTTCCACTTCCTAGGATCCCGATGAAGCCCAAAACTGTGCGCCAGCGCCACAACTCTGCTGGAATTCGCAATGTTACCGACGTACCACGACGACGGTCTACCGATGACATTGATCCCGCAGATGAACAACGTCGAGAAGCCGGGCGAAGCGGAGTCCTCCTGCATGGCTCTTATAGCCAGGTTCCAGATGTAATCCGCGTCCGGGCGGGGGTGCAAACGTAGGATCTCCGATCTATCCCACAGTGAGACTATGCTGGCCCAGATGTGACAGAGTAAGGCGGAATTGACCTCGGTCCACCGGGGACCCAGGAGTTGGGACCTGAGGTCGTCGCCGATGATGGGGAAGCAGGGGTGGACGAGTTCGAAGTACAACCTGATGGCTTCCTTTTTGAAAGGGCCGAATATCTGTTCGATTATCTCGCGCTGTTTCTCGCCGGTGTCGAGTTTTGGTTGGACGCCGCGACGGTATTTGGGGATTGTGACGTAGACGACCGAGCCCGTGGAGTCGCCGGTGGCGTAGGCCGGGCCCGGACCCGCTGTCCCTGCGGCGGTAGCGGTGGTTGTGGAGGAGGAGGAATGGTGGTTGCGGGATTGGGGAGTGATGCTCATGTGCCTCTGGACGATTTCGACGTCCTCGGCGACTGAAGGGCCGACGATGATGGATGACCGGCCGTTGGATTCGCAGACGGCGGATGCGGAGGAGGAAGAGTGACCGGGGTCGCCATCGTAGCGTCGGCGCTTGAGGGGGTTCCCGGGGACGGTTGAGGATGATGATAAGGAGTTGTGTGAGGAGGAAGCGGTGGGGATGTTTGAGGGGGAGTCGTCGGGGCTGCAGTTGGAGGACGGGATCTGACAGGCGACGCCCTTTTCGCGGCAGAAGAGACAGGGCTGGTTCGGGAGGTCTGCGATAGCATCACGATTAGTAATTGACCAGAAGTAATATCAAGATGAAGAGTAATATAAATTATACGGACCGATCTTGCAGCGGATCTTGCGCTGGCGGCAGCGGGCGCAGGCGGGGACCTTGTGGGATCGATAGGGCCGGTGTTCCATGGACATGTGCATCGAGCCCATCTTCTCTCTTCTCTCTTCTCTGTTCTCTCTTCAATTGAATTGATTGTCACTTCTATCTACACGTTAGAGGTATACTGGCGGTAATGATTTTATGATTACAAGATCAAGATGGTATCAAGGGGGTGGGGAAGAGGGTCTCTTTTATGCATTCGGGTTAGTTAGTTTGAAAGAGAAGCACGCTGATGTCAAGAACGCCTCAGCTTAGTCAAAATTACCGTCGAACGGCCTCCAAAGAACGGATTCGAGGAAATGGGAGGCCTGGAGAGCCCGCACTGGGCGGTAGTTGGGCAGGCCAAGGTGCACTGCCGCTATCAAATATCCTGATTCGATTTCCCACAGACCCCAGACTGTAGATATAAGTAAGTATCCGTCAGAGGAAAAAGAACATATCCCGGCCAGACCGTCGACTCTTCAATAGAAAGGTCGCACAGCCAAAAGAAAGCAGCCGTTTGATTGCATTTAGTAAGTTTAGGCGTGTGCGAACGGGCGTGCTGACTAACTGACGAAGGCCCGTGAGATTGGCTTCGATCCATGGCCTGATATGTTTAAACCATCAGCCCTGCGGCGGTGTGTCTTGGCTTGAAACTGAACAGACATCTCGGTCCATTCATATGCGTATACTGTATACTGTATGACTTGGGTGTGCATCATGGTATGGAGTGTACCTGATAACTAAGAGAGGCCCGCTGATTACTATGCAGCGCATGTCAGCAGAGTCTGTAACGGCGGTATAATCCAGCGTACCCGAGTGTGTATGGAATATTGCGAAGAGTATCGAGTGTCCAGCTGAGGCCGGCGGCGTATCCGCCTTATACGCGTATCCGCAGACACACGGTAACCCGTTGAGGTAGTTGGATAAGTCGGTGACGCCCGGTCAGATGTCAATGTTTGAGTCGGTGAAGCTGCTCAGCTGCGGTCTGGTGCCAAGCCGGCCTCTTAAAGCCCCCCAAACCGCACTCATCACCGTCATCACCACCACCATCTCCATCATCTCTCCCCTCGCACGAACCACCTCTCCATCCGATCCCGAAATAATACACCGGCATTACGTATCGCCTGTTCATTCCATCTTATTCCCCGGATCCAACGAGCCCCGATTTTCTGTCACACCGGCTGGCGAATCCTCACCATGGCTTCCGGCTCCGCTTCCGCTTCCACCACAGCCGTCTACCACATCGCCGTATGCCTCATCCCCTCTATTCACTCATAGTATAGCTCATGTATCCTGTAAACTAAAGACTGCCTTGCCAGATCTATGACACCAGCGAGAAGCCGGCCAAGAAGCTCATCTCCGAAAGCAACCTCGAGAGCTTTGGCTACTTCACGCGCAGCAAGTTCGTCTACTCTTTCTTCTAACACCCCTGCGATCCAAAGCTAACCATACCGCTCCCACAGTGTCGAGCAGTTCATGAACTTCACCGCCTTGACGGTCGCTGAACGGACAGCCGTCAACGTAAGACAGAGCATCCAGGAGCAGTGTCAGGACCACCTTCCCATCCGTCTGCGTTCGTTCGTCGATCACTGACAGGTACTTACAAAACAGCCTACATGGTCCACGCCTATACCCGTCCCGAAGGCGTCACCGGCATAGTCATCACCAACGCCGAGTACCCCCGCCGCGTCCCCCACGAGCTCGTGAACCGCTTCCTCGACGAATTCGTCACAAAGTACCCCCGTACCACCTGGGCCACCACCAGATCCTACGAGTTCCCGCAACTAAAGGAGTACCTGATAAAATACCAGGAACCCTCCCAGGCAGACAACATCTCAAAGATCCAGAGGGAGCTGGATGAGACCAAGATCGTCCTGCACAAGACCATCGAGAGCGTCCTCGACAGAGGCGAGAAGCTGGATACCCTGGTGCAGAGGAGCGATAACCTCAGCAGCGCCAGCAAGATGTTCTACACCAACGCCAAGAAGCAGAACAGCTGCTGCGTGGTCATGTAAAACCATCACGCCCAACAAGTTCTATATTAAAGGGAACAGGGGACAGTATACAGTCAAGGTAGACACGGACACCCGGGGACTATTTTTTGTAAAACCCATGGGATAAACCAGTCTCGTAACCAGACAATTTTGGGATAAACAATACCAGACCTGGAGATGGGAGGACGAAGAAGGGAAGGGAGAGCAAATGTAATATGTGCGTCATTCGCTTCAATTAGCAGTCTAGACATGCGGTCTTTTTTTCACTCGATTCGATCTTTCTGATATATCTGGTTTGGATTCTTTTTATTGCGGCATTCACAGGGACAACTTGTTAGCTAGTCTTTTTCCATCGATTCTTTGGCCTTGGTTTTTTTTCAATACACTTTTGAGAGCTATTTGGAGATATATCGAGCTAAGCACCGCATACATATATGCACATACGTATACTGCAGGAGACAGATCGGGTGGGGTTACACAGACCCGGCCGCCGTGCCGCGCGTGAATCTCAACTGTCATGCACGTCGGCGCCTCGGATTGGCCGTCCCCGCAGCGTCGACTCATCCTCGCAGCCTTGCTATATCAGATCCTACTCCTCAACTACCTCTGAACCGATACAACATCAATCTCCAAACACACATCTACATTACATAAGTATCTACGATATAAAAAGATATAATATAAATATAAATATAAAATGTCGGCACCCATCATCACCCTCCCGCCCGAACTCATGGACATGCTCCTCACAAACCTACGCCACGACCAAGACGACCTCCTCAGCCTCCGCATGACCTGCGCCTCCCTGAACACCCGTCTAAAACACCACCACCGCCACGCCATCTACCACCATCGAAACATCTTCTTCACCCCGACCAGCCTCGAAAACTTAGCAAAGATCTCAAAACACCCGTCTCGCGTGAATACGCTGGTCAGACACTTAACCATCTCCTGCCGCGTACCGCATATACACACCGACGACACGACGGGTATAACATCATGGAGCCCATCGGCGTTTTACAAAAGTTCCATATCGGTCGTCAGGGAATCCATCAAACACGACGAGGAGACCAGACAGATGCACCGCACGGACTCGAAGGAAGCAGTGATACTCCTAACCCTTGCCTTCTCAAATCTTCCAAATCTAAGGATCATAGAGTTTAAAGAGGTAACCCTCCCACAACTTAATCGTGCAGAGGTAGACCTCTTCTTCCCATCCCTAGGTTTTCGACCTGGAGCCCTCAACTTCCACAGTAAACCCGGCACCCTCCACCGCGCAGCGTTGATAAACCACTGGGAAACCAGAAACGGCGACCAAAACGCCCTAAAATACAACGAATCACGCGCCTTCACAGATGTCATCTCAGCGGCCCACGTGAGTTCCGGCTCAAACTCCATCGAGGAGATCAGAGGTCTGCACTCCTACTCCTGGCCCTGTGAGATCCTCTTCGGACAGTTCATCCTCCCGGGCCCACAGTATAACGTCCTCCACCCACCCCCAACCCTCACCCGTCTGAAAGTTTTAGAGATCGCATTGAGAACCAGGGGCTGCTCCGCCAGAAAGAATCATCGCCGATACGTCGGCTCCCTGTTTGACGCCTTCGGTCCCGATCTAGAACTCCTGCGTATCCGCGGCGCAGATGAACTTGATCTGTTTACCTCCATTCGAGCCTTTCATCTCCCCTTACCCCCCCTGGAAAACTCCTTCCGTCTGAAATCTATACACTTGGAATCCCTAGACCTTAACCCCGACAACATCGGCCTGTTCCTGGAATCCCTAGACCGGACACTGGAAGAGATAACCATAACAAACTGCCAGTTCCCATCGGCCCTCAGGCACTGGTCTGAATTGCTGAGGCGGGTGCTAAAGGGTGATTTTAAACAACTGAAACGGTTCGAAATCTTTCCCGTGAGGTTTACTTCCCGCGGGGCCTTTTTGCCCAGAATAACCGCGGAGAGGAGCCGGAAAGAGGATGATTTCGTCTACACGGTCTCAATCGACGAACAATCCTACCGCACAACTGGCAAAGACGTTGCGAATGAGCTTGGCCTCTGTAAAGATGAGAGCGAGGGAGGGTCTTCCATGTTCTGGAATTCGATAACGGATGGAAATTGGACGGCTTCCGGGTGGTCCGGGGGACGGGTGTGAATCACGTTGGCTGTTTAAATTTAGCTGTCGACCTACGCACACCTCTGATGCTGTAAAATCGGATAAGATTGTTTGTATTCTATCCATGTATTAGTGTCGTAAATTCGTGACGTACCCAGGTCTCCACCGGTTACGAGACCACCTCTATCTATAGATCAAAGAGCATGCGGAAGGCTCAGAAGATGTCTATACAAGAGCAGCAGCAGCGGTACACCATGACAAAGGCAAAAACGCTCGCACGGTGTATGGAAGCAAAGTCATATCGAGTAAAATCAGAAGGATAGGGTGAAAAGTCAGACCAACGATTACGCTCAGATCCTTCATCAATCCCAATCAGTGATCTCTGCCTGCTCCGGAACCGGCGACTTCAAGTGACCCTCAGTAAGAGCAATTTTGGCGTTTTCGATGTTCCAGACCTCCATCTTGGTTTGAGTCTGTGGCAAAATACAAATTAGAACCTTCCCTCGTAACTGGCTCCAAACTCGAAGCTTCTAGGCGGATCAGAACGTACCTCAACGGTAAAAGTACCCATGTGCGGAATCAGCATGACATTGGGGTTATCCAAAAGCCCGGGGTGGACGGTTGGCTCCTCCTCAAAGACATCCAACCCGACGCTGCGAACCTTCCCGCTCTTGAGCGCCTCAACCAAAGCAGCTTCGTTGATGACCGCCCCTCGAGCGGTATTGACAATGACAACTCCGTCCTTCATCTTCGCAAACTCATCCGTCGATATTATGTGACGGGTGTGAGCCTAGAAAGCAGCAGAAATATCCATCAGCTCCGAACCTTCTCCCCTTCTCCATTTCACTTCACCCAAAGCTTTACTAACATTCAAAGGAAGATTCAAGCTGATGACATCCGATGTCGCAAGCAACTCATCAAACGAAACGTACTTGGCACCTTGCTCTTGATCAGGGTCCAATCGTTTACGGTTGTAATATTGAATTTTCATATCGAACGCCTCAGCTCGTCTCTTCAAAGTCTGGCCGATGCCTCCCATCCCAAGGATCCCGAGAACCTTGTCCTGTGGGTCATTTCCCAACGTCGCAGCTCCTCGCCACTCTACCTTCCTCAGGGCTGTCATTCCTATGTTGAAGTTCCGGAGGGCACCGAGGATGAGGAACATGTTGACGTCGGCGGTGCTATCGTCGACAGCGGTGGGAACATTGGAGACTCGGATTTTACGGTCTGTGAGGGGTTGGATATCTAGCTGATCATACCCAGCACCTAGTTTCGCACACCACCCAACAAACAGCAAGTGTCAGCGTAATGTAAGTCTTTCTGTTTGAAATGGAAGCTCAATCATGGGAAGCTAACCATTGTGACAGATGAACTTGAGGCTCTTCGGCAGCACTTCAGCGAGTTCGGCATCTATCCTCCCAGTTATGGAGACGCTGGTGAACGTTCTGAAGGCGACGACGACACCGTCGAGTTGCCCGGACTTGCACTCCTCGATGAATTCCTCCCGATTGGTAGATTTCGGGGTCACGAGTTCGGCATACTCGGACAGGGCGTCGTATTCTTTGAAGGCACTGTCATTTTACGCGAGAGAGAGCAAGGTTAGCACGATATCGGTTAGCTGATAAGAGCCGCGAGAGAGCTCTCTGGTGAGCGGTTTCGGCCGCTGTATCGATACGTATCGATTGCGATACGAGGGGCCAAACCGCGAATGGCGACACGCGAAAGAAGAAAAAAATGCTTGGGTCAAAGGGTTCAATTGAAGACGAGAGCCCGTGGATCTGGGTGCCCTGGTCTTCTGCTCTCGGAAAGGGTAATCGGGCTTGTTGATCGTGAAAGGAAAGGTTGCAATGCTTACTGCTCGATTTCGCCCAATAGCAGGCACTTTGGTTTCTGCGTTGCCATGATGGTGTTCGTGACGAGGTTACGAATAGAGAATTGGAGGATTTCAGGTCTGAAGCCGGGCTGTCCAGTGATATTTCTTGGTCGGATGACGGTGGAAAGATGGGACGGAAAATTTGGTTGGGATTGCGGTAAGTTTGGCAGGCTGAAGGAAGGTTTGGGAGTCAATTGGGAAGACTCCGCGGATGGTGGTACAGCAGCGGACGAGGTTTGCGAAGTTGGAAGTTGAGCAGGAGGCGGGAGGGAAGAGAGAGGAAGAGGAAGCAGAGAGCTGAGTTAAAGAAGGATTGGACGATTCCAAGGTACGACGATTGGCCCGAACAATTAATTCCACTGATATAGACCGAGATCATAGACGCAGACGAGAGAGAGAAAAGAATTTCGAATCAAGAAAACTTATCAATTGCTCGGTTCCTGGCAGCCGGGTATTTACTACCTACATCTCCAGACCCAGAGATCCTGGAAGCTTAACCTGGTGGCGAACAGTTCTAGGGTCGGGGAGCCGCTATTCACTGGTCGAAAGAAGAGCTGTTTCCGAGGTGTATATTCGAAGCTTCGACCATTCGAGGTTAAGCACGGTGACCAATCTGAGTCGGACTTCGAGACCAACCGGATAAGCAATTCGGAGGGGCCCTGGGAACTTCGATACGCTGATATAGCTCCACGATTCGATCGAGCTAGGACTAATGAAGTCCGGGACTCCAAAGAAACGTCAGGTCATGTCCATTCGGGAGACATTTCTCCACACGGGTTCCGATTTACGGAGGCTACTCGAGGAAGCACTAAGCAGCAGCAGCTTAGCCAAACGGTGCCCACCATATCTCCGTCTGTGGCCTGCAAGGTTAGACGAAAAACTGGAGAAATCTGGAGCCATTGCTGGAGAATTCTGAGCTCGCTTCTGAGCTAAAACCAACATGGTCAGGAACCGAGCCAGTGATGGATACAGCTACAGTTGCAGTGCAGCGGCCTAGACACGGAATAATGCCATCCTTTGCTTTTTTGCGTACGCCGACGGTGGCCAATGACCGTTGGGACGATTTGGATTGAGGATTCGAATTCATCCGGCCAGTTAGGCTGGGTGCATGGACCTGGCCCGGCCGAAGGAAGGGAGGAAGGTCAACGGCACTGCAGATGCATCAGAATCTGCAGGGTGAATTGTCGGGTATAGCAGAGATACCGTTCGATGTCAGCCCTTTCTCTCGATTGACGCTGAGGATGCTGTCGAAATGTTATATGGGAAGGACGGCATCTGATATCACTGGACTCGGTGGGTCCCAGTTCCTGAATCACTTTGCATGAGGCCTGGGATGCACCAGTCAGCAGCACCGATCCGATACGCCGGATGTAGCCTCGCAATCAATGCAAACTCGTCACCCATCCTCATCTCGAAACAGCTCCAGGCCTGGTGGGATGTTGGACGGAACCTGCTGCAAGATGACGCCTGGATGCGGCAATCTAGCCGACCTGTCGGTCATTCAGGAACTACCCCTGCTCCACTTGATAAAAAAAAACTTCGTATCCGCTAAGGGAAGTGGCCGTTTTTCCTTTCCTTCATCGGCGTGAAATCGCATCGAGGGACGCTAGAAAACTCGGCACGTGGTCAGCTTTGAGGACAGTGCAGTGGAGAGAGCTCGCCGCTTCAGGGCCTGGTCTCCAAGGTACCTGCTGGTAGGGTTAGCTCTGTTCCAGACGGCCATCTGCATGGGGGTGATGGTGGAGGGTATGTTGGAGGAGGTTAGGTACCGCCCAAGAGACTTTAATTTTTTTCCCGCTTACAAAAGTAAAATAAAATTCTTTCCACCACCTCTTAATCCTTCTCCCTCCTCCACCACCGGAAGAAAAAAAAGACACTTTTTTCAAGAAACATCATGAACACGGTTCACTCCCCACACTCCACCCCTTCTCCACCGTCCCAATTGACCTCAAGGCGTCGGCAATGTGGACGTCATCGCGGTTCTGCTAATCGTCTACCGTCGCTTCTGCCGTGCAAACCTGAATTGCCACCAACTGGCAGCTTAGCCGCTGTTGGTTGAGGCCCCGAGCCAACCGGACTAAACACTTCAATCCTGTTGATTAGAGGAAAAACCTTCTTTTACTTCTTCCACGGATACAACCATCATCGTTCATCTCTTCACTGTAGATGAGCCTTTTGACCCCCACTGCCCAACCGCCACGACAGTTTGACTAGATCGCCAGGCACATCCTCAGCAAACACCTGCCCGAAGTAGCTCCTTGGCCATCTCAACGAACTTGTCTCCGTGTCAATTCGACAATTCACTCCGTCAAGGTTGGTAATGCTTTTTTATATCTTCTTTATCGATGGCTTTTCCTATCGTTTTCGTAGCCCTTCGGGGTACGACTGTGGCTTTCATGATGATACACATATCTTTAGATGTTAGACTTCCGAGAAAAAATTCTGCGGACAAAAATATTATGCATGGCTTGCTGATCTCTCGCCCTATCAAACTCTCTCACCCTTCATACCCATCGTCATTCTGATTTTGGTGACACCGAAGCTAATGTTGATGGCAAAGACCTCTCATCTCTAGAATCCATCTCAGAAGAAACAAGCCGTCAAAATGTGTGGGATTCTTGGGGTCCTGCTGGCGGATATGAACGGCTCCGCCGCCTACGAGTTGCACGAAGCTTTGTATTTGCTTCAGCACCGTGGTCAGGTAAGCTTCATCGCTGATACGTCGATATTTTCAGTACATATCAGCTAACATGAACATCAGGATGCCTGTGGTATCGCTACATGTGCCCACGGCGGTCGTATCTTCCAATGCAAAGGAAACGGGATGGCATCCCGTGTCTTTCAGGACGGAAGCCGAATCCCTGAGCTCCCGGGTTTCATGGGACTGGGGCATCTGAGGTATCCAACTGCTGGCAGCAGTGCCAACTCAGAGGCCCAGCCGTTCTATGTCAACAGCCCGTACGGAATTTGCTTTGCTCACGTAAGTTGATTTCAAAAACCACGGACAAATGGATATCCACTAATTCATAATTCCTAGAACGGGAATCTTATCAATGCTGCTGAGCTGAGAAAGTACTTGGACGAAGAGGTCCACAGGCACATTAACACGGACTCTGACAGCGAGGTTATGCTTAACATCTTCGCCAGTGCGCTCCAGGAAACTGGAAAATTCCGTGTGAATGAAGAGGATATCTTCAACTCCCTCAAGGCAATCTATTCGCGCTGCCAGGGTGCCTACGCCTGCACTGCAATGCTAGCGGGTTTCGGTATCATCGGTTTCCGAGACCAGTATGGAATCCGGCCCCTAGTTCTGGGCGAGAAGCAAAATCCCAACGGAGGCAGTGACTACATGCTTGCCAGTGAGAGCGTCGCTCTTGACATCCTCGGGTACGGAAACGTCCGAGATGTCCAACCGGGAGAGGCTGTGTTCATTAAGAAAGGAGCGAGGCCTGTTTTCCGACAAGTCTGCCCCCAAGCTGCGTTCACGCCGGATATCTTTGAGTTCGTCTACTTTGCCAGACCAGACTCCGTCATCGATAACATCTCGGTCCAGACGGCCAGAATAAAGATGGGAGAGTTGTTGGCGGAAACCGTTACGGCGATCTTGGGAGAACAGGCGGTCAAGGAAATCGACGCCGTTATCCCGATCCCCGAAACGTCGAACACTTCGGCATCGGCGCTGGCGGATCAGCTGAATCTTCCGTACGTCCAGGGATTTGTGAAGAATCGATATGTGTTCCGGACATTCATCATGCCCGGCCAATCGTCCCGGACATCGGCCGTCCGCCGAAAACTCCACGCCATGTCAACGGAGTTCCAGGGTCGCAATGTTCTCCTCGTTGATGACAGCATTGTCCGTGGTACCACCAGCCGCGAAATCATCCGTATGGCCCGCGAGGCCGGGGCGAAGAAAGTCTACCTGGCCAGCTGCGCCCCACCAATCCGCAATGCTCACATCTACGGTATCGACCTCGCCGATAGAAAGGAGCTGGTGGCGTTTAACAGATCTAAATCCGAAGTTGCCCAAGAAATTGGCGCGGACGAGGTTATCTACCAGACCCTTCCGAACCTGATCAAAGCGTGCGCGTCCATCAACCCTTCAATCAAGAATTTTGAAGTTGGTGTTTTCAACGGAGAGTATGTTACGGGGTGTGACCCGGCGTATTTCAAGCACCTCGAGGACCTGAGAGGGGAGAAGAGCAAGGCTAAACGAAAGGAAGCTGCGATGCAAGCCGTTAACGCCGGCGTTGCAACGAAAGACGACGTTGGCCTTGTCCTTGAGACCGCTCCGTCGGCGGCGAATGGACACCCGGTAGTTAATGGCGCAACCGCGAAGATCCAACAGCCGAGTCCTAACGATGTTAGTTTGCACAATCTCTATGAGAACGGACGATAGTAGCGTTCGTATTCTCCTTGGAATATTTGTTGCGATACTATTCACACCGAGGATCCATCGGCCGAGCGGAGTCTTTTTTTACTTCTCCTCTTCTCCATTTGTAACTTGCCCCCTGGGAAGGGTGGTATGATTCCTCGGATTAATCCTCCTGCTTTTTTCTAAAATTGGCACTCTTTTATGTGAATATTGACGGTTTTGCTTGTATCCTTTTCTCAGGGGGGCCGGGTGGGCGTTTGAGATTTCTTGTTCCATAAATTGGAGTGGGGAGGTCTTTGCCAAAAGCTTTTCTCTTAAATATTGCTCGATAAATGTTCGTTTTAGATACTGATACAGCAATGCAATTATACCTCCACAAAACGTCTTCATTAGATATATCATCGGCCTGCAGGTCTAGCGGTTGGCACTGATAAGTCTTCTATTAGATGGTGCTATGGTGGCTAGTACACAGGCGGTAAAAGTAAATAAAAGGTAAGAACTTTTCAGGCAATCTACAGGTGGTTCCGGCTTCCTAGTTCTTTGCAGCACCGGCCTTGAAATGAAGGCTATAGGAGAAAGCTCTGTTAGTATAAAACGGAGATGACAATTGGAATCCGGGTGGTGTGGAAAGCTTACATATCACCGTCTTCAACGACGTAATCTTTACCCTTGGTTTGGACTTTTCCTTTCGCCTTGACCTCGGCCTCATCACCCAGGTCTACCAGATCGGCGTACTTGAACATGACGGCCTGGATGAAAGTCTTTTCGAAGTCTGTACCGGGTTGTTAGATAAGGTTAGTTCCAGAGCTAGAGTAAAGACTTACCAGTGTGGATGACACCGGCCGCCTGAGGGGCTTTGGTGCCATTCCTGATGGTCCACTGTCTGACTTCATCTTCACCGCATGTGAAGAAGCTCCCTAGGTTCAATTCTTTTCTCATGTTGACTACCAGCTTTCCAAGCGCGCTCTTAGCCCCGTTCTTCTCTTCCTCGGCCTTCGCTTCAGCTTCCTCCATCTTCGACAGCTTTTCTTCGTACGAAACGGAGAGCGGGATGATCATGTCGCCGGGAGACTTCTCCTGCACCCACTTGAAGATTTTCGGGAGATTCTTGTTCTTCTGTCTGATGTAATCCTTCTCGCTGAGGTTGACGACGTAGATGACCGGTTTAGCAGTTAACAAGAGCAGACCGTTGATGGTCTCGACGTCCTTATTCCCCCATTCTCCCTTTCTCACGTCCTTCCCTTCCTGTAGACAGGCGAGCACCCTCTCAACGATCGCTTGCTCTTCCTTCAACTTCTTCATTTCCAACGATTGACCGCCACGCTTCGTCTGCTTTACGAGTCCGTCCAGGGCCTTTTCGACGAACTCGATATCCTTGATCCTCAGCTCCTCGGCGATGATTTCCAAATCACGGATCGGATCTACGTCGCCTTCGACGTGGATGATGTCTGCGTCATCGAAGCAGCGGACGACTTGGAAGATGGCATCGACGGCCCGGATGTGGGAGAGAAAGGCGTTTCCGAGACCGGCACCGGTGGAGGCGCCTTTGGTTAGACCGGCGATATCGTAGACTGTCAGGTGGGCTGGGACTTTGGATTTGGGTTTGTAGTGCTCGCAGAGCCAGTCGTAGCGTGGGTCTGGGACGATTACGCGGGACTAAGTTTTTCATTTTTTAGTGGTGAATGCTTAAGAAGGGAGAAGGGGGGGGGTTCGTACTTCTTCAGGGTCGATAGTGGCGTACGGGTAGTTCTGGTTTGAGAGGGTTAATTGTCAATTCCGGTGCTGTTAAGGTTAATATGGCGATGAGAGCTATACCGCTGGGTTGCCCAATGGACATTTTGTGATTGCCTGTGGTGGTGGATTAGTGTGAATTCGAGTATAGATCTATACAGGACGGAGATATACCTGGAAGAGGGTCGATTTTCCAACATTTGCCAGTCCGACCTACAAATTGGAACCACTAGCGGTCAGCAATTCCTGCTACCATAGGCACCGATATCCGAGCTGCATGGTATTTTTGGAGCGAAGAAGGATGAACGCACAATACCACTCTTGAGATTGTTACTGGGTCTCCCCAGCAGGATCTTCTCCTCCTTAGCACCTTTTTTTGGTGGCATGTTTTTGTTCTTTTTCGACTTTGCTAGTTGAGGAGCGGTGGAGGTGAATGCGCGGTGGAGGGTGAAGGCCGAGTTTTGAAGACGGTGGCGGTGATGGTGATGATGTGGGGTGGTGTTTGTGGGGTGAGTTTGGTGATAAGAATTGCAGCTGGGAGATATAAAAAGTATGGATGAAGATGAAAATGGTCGGCGGACGAAGCGCACTAGCAGCCTGCTGCCGCAGCTGACGGGAGAGATCTGAAGGGACGATATCGTGGTGATGTTATTTATAACCGTCTATGAGAAGTATATGCAGCATCATGGGCGTGAGCGAGCAGGAAATTTTTGAGGGTGATTCCGTGCAACTTGGCAGCCCCGCCCCGGACACATCGCCGGTAGCACCGGGGCCCCGGGATATTCTCCCCGGAAGTCGGTCTTGGCAGGGCCCATTGCTCCCAAATATAACGCTAGCGAACCCTCTCCCCAATTCATCTATCCATCATCCTCATCCCCCAGACTACATCCTCATCATCATCATCATCAATCAAAACATCACCTAATACACCCACAACCACCTACCACCGCTCCGATATCGCACTCATCTATTCTTCCATACGACAGCCGCTGCTTAGCTTTCGGCTGTCATGGCGTCCTCGCAGGATGCCCGTCGGAATTCAGAGGCTGGTGCCATGCTTATCGGCGGCCGTCGCAATTCGGACACACCGTCGACAGCCGTCACAATAAACGTCTACGACCTGCTACCGGTACGCCCGATCCTCTCACACCGGCGCACATGTCTTCGTAATCATAAATACTAACGGAACACCCCAGCCAGGCAAACTCTCAACCGTATTCTGGCACCTCGGAGTCGGCCTCCTGCACACCGGGGTCGCCATCGGTGATCGCGAGTACGCTTTTGGCGGCCACGACAGACGAGGAATCACGGGGGTCTACTATCTAAAACCGAAGCAGGAACCGCCAGGCGCTACCTTCAGGACGAGCATCGTTCACGCCCACGTCTCCTACACACCCGACCAGATCCACGACATCCTCGTCGAAGTTTCCCAGGAGTTCCTAGGAACCTCGTACAACGTTCTCACCCGGAACTGCAACCATTTCACGTCCCACCTCTGCGGGAAACTCACGGGGAAACAGGCGCCCAAGTGGATCAACCGCGCGGCGAGTATCGGCGTCGCTCTACCGTGTGTGGTTCCTCAGGCGTGGGTTCGGCCGCCTGAGTGTGAGGAGGAGGATCAGTTGAACCCCGAGGACTTTGACGACGAGAGCGAGTGGGAGGACGGTTTGGACGATAGATTCGGTTTGGATGATAGCGATGTTGAGGATGCCAAGAGTGCACGGCCGCGTGCCTCACACGGTCTTCCACCGGAGGGACACGCTGACACCATCGAGACGATCAGGACGAACGGGAGCGGTGGTCATAAGGGGGTGGATGAAATACTAAGAGCTTCAGTAGAAACCGACGAGGATGGGAGGATGCTTCCCGAGAGTGAAAGGGCGATCCTTGGTCGGACAGTCGACTGCCCCTGATTTCTACTTTTGGAAGAGCTGTAAGGTTTGGAGATGATTTTGATCGATATCTTTAGCGGGTTTTCTCATTACGATACCCTTCCTTGTACGGGGTTGGTTTCTTGTTTTATCTAAATTTTCGAGTAGCGGGCGTTACGGGGGAGGTCGGTTATCGTCATCTAGAGGCGACATATACACTGCTGCTATCTGTCACATATTCATTTCCTTTCTTTTCTTTTCTCTTATGTGGACGGATATGTTTTAATGAAGGGCTGCCATTACGATTCTCCGCAGAGCGAGGGCAATTGCATTGTCAGAGAGCGAACCAATGGCAGCCAGCATTCGATTCTGAGTATCTAATAGCTAATCAATCCTCCAGGACAGTGGATTTCACCCATCTAGCGCATTTCCCCCACCAGACTTGATCCGTACGATTCACCTTCTCAGCCAAAGTTGATGTGGGTGCACGTCCCGGCATCGTCGACGTGGACGTTCATCCTGCAGTATCATACGTATATCAATATAATATACGGTATTGATATGTGTGGGGATTAGGTATATTACCTGCTGGGACGCCAGTCTTTGGTGACCATGCTCCCGGGAGGGATGACGCGGTGGGCCTGAGGGCCCTGCGGCAGGTCCTGCTTGCAGAAGTGCTGTTCGAGTCAGTATCTATCATACCATATAATCGATAAGATGGCAGATAGTGTATGGGTGGTGGGGAGTACCTCGGGGTGGTCGGAGGGCGAGTCCACGATCTTCTTGCCGACGAGCTTGTCCTTCCACTCCTGCTGGACGTGTTCTGGCGGTGGGTCCATTCTGACTTAAAACTTTTCTTCTTATTCGACGGGAATCTTATTGAATCTTATCGTGTGTTTTAAGAGTGGGGAATAAGATATTAAGATGCAGGGAGGACCGGCCGGGCTATCGATGATTCTTTTATACAGCGGATCCGGGGCAAATGACGTACTTTGTCCGCCCTTTTAGCGCCAATCCAATCACCACCGCCAGGAATGCAGACCATCCTCGAAACGGTCCTGCGCTGTCCCCGGTGTCGATGTTTGTAGGTGGAATTGGCCCCCGGGGAGGCGTGGGAGGGCCCACCGAGCCCCGTGCTGCGGGAACATCGTCACTTCTCCCAATCCAGCGTCCGTCCGCATGACAGTGTTCTCCAGTAGACAAGACAGGATATCGTCGATAGTAGTATCCATACGTAGCGTGCATGCGAAGGAAGAGAAATAACAGAAGAGGAAGCCTGCGAACGAATCTGAATGGCTGCCGTCCACCGGGATTGTAATTAACATTAGCGAAAGCCGTCCTCTCTCTCCTTCTTCCTCTCTCATCCCCCCCTTCTGCTCCGACCTCATCTTCGACATCTTCACCGTCTTCAGTCCCCCATCTCCAATCTCATATACACCGAATCGCCGGACAAAGACATCCTTATGAATCTTAATGCCGTTGAATCCGTTCCTCCGTGCCTTCTTCCGGAGCACAATACCCACCCACTGCTCCCCGATCACGGACTACATCCTCCTCGTCCCCACGACAGAAATCCTCCTCCACTCGCGCGATCGTGAATCCAACCAGCTCTACACCGACCTCGTCCTCTCCGAGGAGTTCCTCGGCAGCCATGTCATCCGTGCTCCCAGGGATGAGATCAACGGCGCTGTCGTCGCCGCCGCCAGGGAGAACCGCGGCAAGGCCAGACAGTACAGCACCAGTAACGGGCGCACCGTCATTATCAAGGACACCTGGGTCTACACCAACAAAGGTCGTGCATACTTCGTACCTACTACTACTCTACATATATCAACTATATGCGTATTGCCATATATAACTACGTTCCTAGATCCGACAATGCTAACATGCGACGACGACGGACAGGCTTCAGGACCCTCAACCAGGCACAGCTCCAGAACGACATCCTCTTCTGGCCAAACTCCATAGAATCTCAGCCATGGCTCATCTACTACATCGCCCGCCCCCTCATAGGCTCCCCGGAGCACATCCCACTCACAATAAAGCCCAAGCTCGACCCTCCTATCCCGGAACCCTCGTCCGCCCTCGTTCAGAAGAAGAAAGTGGTCAAGAACTTCGAGGAGCTGCTCACCACCTTCCCCATGATCGCGCGGCAGCTCCAACCAGGCCTCAAGTCCCTCTTCCAGGAACTTGAGATGTCTATACCAGAGCTCGCAAACGCTGGATCAGGCAGCGCCGGTGCATCGTCCGTCTCCACACCCCGTCTATCCAGTGTCGTCGCCCTCAATGCTGCAGCCGCAGCCTCCTCGAACTCGACCTCAAACTCAGGCGCCTCGTACACGAATCCCAAGCCCGCCAGCACCCCTCCGAAACACATATACTGGGATATCCAAGCTTCCTTGGACGAGGCCACCATGCGAACCACTGTCGAAACAGCCATCATGGCTGCCGTCGAGCTCTTCCAGCGGGTCGACCAATCCCAGCTCCAGCTCCTCGCGGCGACCACTGACCTTACAGGCACCAGCATAGAACACCTCATCGAGCGCTACATCTGCGAACAGCTCCATGAGTCGTACATCTTCCCGCGCCTGATGGCGCTGAAACGGGACGACAACGAAATTCTGGATCAGAAGATCAAGGAGATGGAGTACATCGACATTGCGCAGGTAGGAATCCAGGTCCTGGACCACGAGACACGACAGAATCTGGCGAGCAGGGTCGTGCGCGGGGTTGAAAAGTTCGAAAGAATGGCGGAGGCCAGGTCACCGACGGAAATGCTAGATATCCTGCTGGAGACGGCGCAGGCGCTGACGCAGTCCGAAGAGGAAGCGAAGAGGTTGAAGGAGCAGCTCAAATCGCCCAAACCTAACGGCAAGGAAGGGGTCTCGGAGAAACCGTCTGATGATGAGTCTACAAATCCCGTGCTTACTATGAACGCGGACATGTTGGTTTCGTTACTCCTGATCGTGGTTATCAGGGCACGGGTTAAGGGCCTACCGAGCTGTCTGGCTTATATGAGGGGATTTGTGTTTGTGGATGATATCGAAGCTGGGGAGAGGGGATATGTGCTGAGTACGCTGGAAGGCGTACTGTTTCACATCACATTGGATAGCGAGCACATGGGGAAGGCGAGCAAGAGAAATTGGAGGCTGTGGGATCGGATCAGGAAAGGGAACGTAGGCGGGGTTAGGGACCTATTGGAAAAGAAGGAAGATCTGGCGGAGCTTGATAATGCGGCCATGAGCCCCGTGGGAGAGCTGCCGGATGTGCGATTTGTGGGATTTGATGACGAACAGAGGGTCAATGGTGGGAAGAGGGCGGCGAGGAAGAAGAAATCCGCAGATGAGAAGAAGAACGGTGTGAATGGGGGGTTGAAAGTTGTGGAACCTGATATCAACGGCGTGTCTTTGAGTCCGAATATGGATGCACCCGAGGCCAAACTTCTACCGGAGATATTTGCAAAAATCGAGAGTCCGAGGGATAAGCTGCCGGAGTTGATACCTGAGCTGGAACTGCCGGAGAGCGAAGGGGATGATGGCGAGCAGAGAGATTTGAAGGTTGATGAGAAGGAGATGGAGAGTAGCGGCAGTTGCTCTGATGGCGCCAACGGGCACCCTATTCCTGCAGAGGTCGTTGCGACTGTAGAGGAGACGCTGCACGAGACTGAGGTACACCTACGGAGAAAGCCCGATGACGAGGATTTACTATCTGAATCGACAGAACTTAGTCCTAAAGAACCTGCAGAAGTCAAGGAGAAACCTGCGACTGAGGACGGGGTGGAAGGGGGCGAGATGGAGACGGACGCTGAGACAGAGACGATAACTGATGGAATCTCACTCAACTCCACGGAGGCTACCGAGTCGACCATAACCCCTTCGGTGAACGACGATGCCAATGGCGAAGATCTTCAAAAGTCAAAGGCCGCCGTCAAAACCAAGTTCAACCCCGAGGTTATCTTCGAGGGAATTCCCACTCGCCCTCACCGCAAACTAACCCGCTCAACATCCGTGAGAAGTGACATGTCACGTCACAGCTGGGCTTCATCGTCCTATCAGTCCCTGGAGCACCTCTCTCACTCCGCGATCTCGCTTACGGAAGATCTGATGTCCGTGGAGGTTTTATCGAGGACTCAGAGTTTGAAGGGAGAGTCTATAGTTATGATGGCGGTGAACCATCAGCAGCAGGATGTCCTCGAGTATTTGATTGATGAGTCGACGTACTTCCCGCTCGTGTGGCTTTTACAGGATAGAACTCACGACGGGACGACGTTGCTCTCTGCTGCTATCCAGGGTGAGAACTACGATATCGTGAGAGTAGTCATGGAGGAAGTTATGAAAGCCCCGGATGAAGAAATCACGGAGTACATGAAGGCGGTCGATATCAACGGCAGAACGGCCGGTCACTATGCTTTCAAGTTAGTATCCCACGCAGAGCAATACCCTAGAAAAGGTCATGAAAATGCTAACCTTTGAGCTAGTCAGCCGACATTCCTCCGCCACTTTGGTAGACTAATCCACTGGACGATTAAGGACAAGAACGGCCAGACACCACTGTTTGCACTGTGCAGATCGTACGACCACCCGAGCTACAAGGACATGGTAATATTGGGTATTCGGTCCGCTGAAACTGCGCAGGCAGACGGCGAAAGATTACACCTTGATGACCATGTCGACAAGAAGGGAAATACGCTCTTGCACATTATCCATGATCAGCACATTCTTAAGATGCTCCTTAGAAGGGACGCGGATGTCAATTCAGTCAATGAGAAGAACCTGAGCCCGTTGATGCTGGCTAGCAAGTATGGCAGGGTGGATACCGTTCGGACATTATTCAGCGATAGAAGAGTTGATATCTACGCGAGGGAGTCCCGAGGCCTGACAGCGGTAGAGCTAGCGAAGGATGACGACGTAAGGAATAAGTTTGATGGTTAGTTGTTCCTCTCCACCCCCCTTCTGAGACGATAGACTGCTAACGTTTTAATCTAGATATGGTGATGTTCTCGTACCCTCCACAAGCCGATGGTAGGATTACTGCCGTTGTTCGCGGTATCTTTGTGGAAGATGCGACAGTACGACTGGTTCTCAAGAGCGGCATGCCGTCCAAGGATATGAAGTATACCATCACGACGTGCCGGAGATTACTCTCGGACTTTGAATTTCTCGCCTACTGGCTTTCTTACGAACATCCGGCTTCATGGTTACCAGCCCTTCATGTGAACCGCAGTCCATTTCAAATTCCTTCGAAGCCTTCTCGCGCGGTACTTCGAGATATACAAACGCAACTAGACAGCTTCCTCCGAACACTGTTATCCCATAGCACATTCTCGACTCACGAACTACTATGGGAGTTCTTCCTCATGCCGGACATGCAACCCGACGGCATGATGGAGCGGTCCAAGCGGAAGTCCGAGATTCGCGGGGAGATGGTACAGGAGGACTTCGAGCCTTTGCAGAATACGAAGGACATTGAGATATTCATGGCACATGCAAGGGATACCGTCCGAGCGATCAACGTACACACCAAGATTGTACTCCGGCGAACGAATCAATTTCTCCAGAATGCAAAGGATTTAGGAGATACATTGACGGAAGCCAGGAAGCAATTGAACGCGTGCGAGTTCATGGAAGGTAACCAGCACGTCCGGGGGCTGTGGAAATATACGATAGCAATATCACCGAATGATTCGAACCCTATTGCGCACTTTTTGGACGACTTTAGAAGTATCAATTCGAGCTTGCAGGGTATGATGACGGCGCTGGAGCGGCCGAGGAAGATTGTGGGAGAGATTAATATGCTGCAGAGGGAGATTGAAAAGCACACGATCTCACTTAGAAGGTCTGATCGGTGGCCTCTGGGGCTGATGGATGAGACGCGGGCGAAGATTCATCAGGGAGCGGCGGACAATATCCGTCAGACGAAGTCTAGACAGGAGGCGTTGAGCCGAGAGTTGAGGTACAGCCAGAGCGTGGCGGCGGTAGAGCTGGCGAGTTTCCATGAAACGCACGGGAAGTTCGCGAGGAATGCGGTGAGAAGGTTGGCGAGGAATCAGGTGCTGGTGGAGAAGGAGCGACTGGAAGGGTTGAAGAGGGCTCTGAGGGTTGTGAGGAATTCCTGAGCGGAAGAGTTAGAGTTTGTTGTATTTTTTGAAGATTTAGATGATGGAATTGGCGTTTGAGGGTGTATGGCATGCTCGTATGTAGGTGAAGAAAGAGGTGGGCATTATATGGCGTTCTTTCTTCGTCCTTCTTTCTTTCCTTCCTATTTTCCTACGTCGATGACGTCGATTCATTTCTGCTTCTATTAACCCATCCCCGTTTCATTTTCATTTCACCAGTTTAACGGGACTACGGTACGTATTAATATCCAGAGTTGAACTTAGCTAATACCTTCATCTTCCTCTCATTGTTCATTTCTACCTACACCTTTGTTTTTGTTCGCTCTCAAGCCCGCTACAAAGTACTTACTCGAGTAGTTATATTGTAAATATCTTCCAGTGTCAAAATGTTGCATTTTACTTCCCTCCACCGTCGAAGAGTTTCGTGTGAAGTATTTACTTTTGCGGCTAGATATAATTTAACTTTGGCCGTTTCGAACTCGCTTAAAGTTCTAGAAGGTTTATAGTTGGATGCATTGATAGCGACGATTTGCGTCTTTATAAAACTCAACTTTATAGCCGGACGAGGTCAACCTTTTAGACTTCGCATGGCTGCACGGGCGAGCTATCAATAAGGTTATCAATGTGAGCACTCGGAAGCTTATATAAATTCAATTGTGTATAGACCAAATAAGCTTATAAATCGACCAGAAACTACAAGTCCTTCCATCAAAAACTCCAAAATATCCCACCCACATCACCACAATACCAAATATAAAACATAAAAAATGGGCTACACACACTACTGGCACGGCCTCCTCCGCACCCCACAATCCCACCCCCTCCCCTCCGAAATCCGCAAACTCATCTCCAACACCCCAGCAAAGATAACAGGCCCCCTAGGCACCGGTCCCCCCCTCATAACCGAGCACCTAATCTCCCTCAACGGATCGGCGGAAGACGACCAACGTCACGAAGCACTCACGCTGCCACTGGGTATCGAGATCCCTTTTGCATTCTGTAAAACCGCCAGAAAACCTTACGATGATGTCGTCTGCGCTACCCTGTTGAGGTGTGCGTTTTATAACCCGGGGTTTGTGCTGGATAGCGATGGGTGTTGGGAGGAGTGGTCCGGGGGCAGGGAGTTGTATTTTAAGACTTTTGGGGTGGAGGCTGTGATGCCTGAGGAGATGGTGCCGTCGTGGGGTCCTGGGTGAGGTTTTTATATATAGTTGTCTGTATTCTATAACTGGGTATTGGGGTGTGGGTACATCTTGACCTTCTGACCCTCCTTGTAACGTATATGTGTAAATACGGTATTTAAAACCTCTCCGTTTATAAGAACGATATATATTTAACCCAAGAATGATATTTGATAAAAGACCGCATCCATTGTTCACTGTCTCTAATAAAAACTACTACTAAGAATAAAAAAGGAAAAGCAAAAACAACATTTCAAAAGCAGTCAAAAAACAAGAATAACCATAGAGCGGGGGACACCGTTATAAAGTAAGGACGTCAATTGAAAAAAAAAGAGACTCACAGAAATCAGAGGAGTTTGGTGGACGGGAGGATGCGGTGCGGGTGGGACATGAAAAGGGGAAGACTAAACAATAATACTTAAGAGCTTAAGAACGTATATATGTATTTCCTTGGAAAACAGAAAAGAGGAAGGGCCAGGACAGGAAAAAAGAATAGGAAGAAAGTTTGTACAGAGAATATAGAGCGGACTTAAAAGAACGGTGGGGGATATCTCGCCGTCCTTTTATTCGCCTACGAACCCTGTTATCCCGAATTAAAGGATACAGGATCGGATTTTTCAAAGGGGAAAAGAAAGGGAAAAAAGAACAATTTTGGGCGTATGTGCGGAAACAGAACAACCAGGATATCGATATTTGCAGAGGACCCCCCGGAATTCATTCCCCGAGGGGCGTCATAAGAAAAGTAATATGCCGTGGAACAGAACAGGTGGTTGAAACCAGGCAGGCGAAAGCGAAAAGGCAGAAACATCAGAATAGCCCATCTCCTCTATAAGTAGCACGAAAGCAGTACCGAGAAAGCTATTGCAAAGGGGGGAAGGGAGAATAAAGCAAATGAGTTACGGAAAACTCGTAAAGTCGTTCTTAGAATAGAGTAGAAAAGGAAGAGGCATAAAAAGTTTATTGGAGGAAGAGGGGTGGAGAGGAGGAGGAGAGGAAGCAAAAGATAAGCATCTCGAAGGACTTGAAAATCAAACCTGAACCCCGATTTTATGAATGGCTGAACCACTGTAACCGCGTAGAGAAAGAGAATGAAATCGAGAGTAAGAAGAAAAAGGGAGTCTAATTGGGAAGCAATCTGGTATATTGCCAAATCAAGCATCCTTATTCGCCATTCCATGCAAATGCCATGAGCAACTGGGGAAGATGAGGAGGGGAGTTGGTTCCTCCAGCGGTGATACGAAAAATAACGTCGAAGGAAACACGTAGAGAGCCTAAAGGAGCTTGGACTGGCTGGCATCCTTGCTCTGGAAGAGAGCCAGTGCCCGAGAACAGATCCGTCGGAAGACACAGGACACTTCCCCGGAGGGACTGCGGGCCATGCCTTCGATAAAGCACTTGGCGTCATACAACTGGCCGTTCTGCTTGTGCTTCTCCTCCGGATCGGGGTAGGTGTCGTCTCGGGAATCCTTGAGGGCCGCCTGAAGGTGTCGAATTAGCGCTATCGAGAATATGATATCCCTGTTGTCACTATCAAGACTCTTCTTCAAGTACGGTCTGCAGGCTGCCAAGATGTCGCGGGCAGCCGGGGAGCCGGGGTCGGGAAGCCTAAGGAACATCTTGATTGCGCCCCAGAACTTTGTCGAACGAACGTCGGGCGATTCATCCTCGGGATTGAAGTCGGCCAAGGAAATGTTGGTCGAGTCGTCCTCATCCTCTAGACGCTTATTCATCACCAAAGTCTCGATGATCCTAACCCTATCGAGAGTTTCGGAGATGTTTTCAGCTCTTGAAGATTGTGGCGGGATGAGAGGTCCATCGCCCTTCCGACCAAGCCCGTAAAGCAGATCCATCACAGTGTACAGGATGAGGGCGGCTTTCCCAGGTGGAAGGTGGTCTAGAGTCGCATCAGCACTGGAAGGAGCCTCTCCGGAGTTCAACCTGTCAAAGACGGTTCCGAGGAAATTGACAAGGTCGATGTTGAGCGTCATGATGGAAATGCATTCATCCGAAAACCAGCCGGTTTCGAAGAGCTGGTCGAGAGCCGGAGCATATTTGTTGCTGTAGAGGGCTTTGACACCTTCGTTCCCGGGCATATAAGCGTTCTCGCTTGGAGGTGGGGTCGGTGGTGGTGGAGCAGACCCAGCAATCAAGTCGTCAATCTTGATTCGCTTAGCAGGGTTCCCGGTTGAAAGGTCGTCTCGAAAGTTCGGGTAACCAGATGCGCCAGGGGTCGACGACCTCGGAATCGGCGTACCAGAAGTTCGCGGGGTGTCGGAAACAGATCCGTGGAATGGGCTACCACGATCATAGGCACGCTTCAAGTCCCTAAAGCCGTTTGATTCCGAGTGCAGAGTCATCCTTTCCCCGAGCATCGGACTAAGATTTGGCGGAGGGAGGGTCGCACTCTCCAAAGCCGGGTCAATCGCGGAGTAAGGATCGAATTCATATTGAGAGCGTGGAGAGCTCCCATTCGTGGACAGGGCGTGACTGCTCGTCATGTACGGCATAGGAGCCGATGTTGGCATATGGTGGTGTGGCATAGACGGTATCGGTGGCATGGCCATGCTCATACCCATTGGCATCTGGTGGGCGTGCGGGTGAGGCATCGGCAGAGATGGACCCGGGGAGACGCCATAGCTGGCGGGAGCGAGGCTGGGAGGGGTGTTGACGGGAGCCGGCTGGATCGGGGGAGGTCCCTGAGGAGCCTGTTTGAAGATCGGGTCGTATCCAAGACATTCACGCTTTGATTTGGCGCAGTTCTTGCACGTAGGATGAGCCTCGTCACACTGGTGGGGGTTTCAAGGCAGTTAGCACGCACTGTTACGCGACACCCAAAACCGCAACAGCGACAACTCGATTTTTCGGGGCTTTTATTTTCGTGTGTTTCTGAGAACAATTTTTTCAGGGGAGGGGTTATCGCGTTACCTTGATTCTTCGCTTTCGGCAGGTGAGGCATCCGGTCTTCGTTCGACGCTTGATCTCTTTTTTGTGTCTGCCGCCGGACATTATTCGCTCCGAGGGCTGCATGACGGAGGGCAAAGGATATCGCATGTTAGGCTGATGTGGTGAGCCTCCGAGGTGTGGGCCACCCGGCATTGGATAGTAGCCTTGCATGCCTGGCAGTGATGGCGATGGTGCTGGGAGCGGTGATCCTACTTGGAGAGGTTGCGGGACGGGCGATGAGGTCGGAGGTGGTGCCAATCGGATGGGTGGGAGAGAAAAGTTTGAAGATCCTACGCCAGGGAGCGAGGCGGACGAGTATGTTGGAGAGTCTCGGGCGGATCCTGGTTGTTGTGGGTAGGAATAAGATGACATAGACGGAGAGGGATAGGAGCCGGGCGATGGGTAGGAGGTGATGTTTTGTCTGTTCTGGAGAGGAGGCTGAGCGTAAGAGAAAGTGGGAGAGGGAGTCGAGTGCGGCGAAGGCCTATGCTCAAGATGCCCGAGATGGGGAGAGGAAATATGCGGCTGGTACCGAGAGGAACCATGCACGCTCGTTGGCCGGCTGTCAGGGTGGGTGCTGTTGTACTCGACCATGATCATACCTGGAGAGTGTGAATGAAACGGGCGAAATGGAGGGGGTTTATTCGGCTCGTCGTCGTCTCCAGGTCTATCTCAGCACCGGGGAGCTTTCGAGTGGCTTCTGTGACTTCTTGGTCGGATAGATAAATGTCAGTCGCAACGGTATCCCCTTTTGTTTTAATTTTGCTTGAAGGTCATTCTCCGGTGGGAGATAATTGGGGGGAGGATTGGGAACGGAGAAAAAAAAAAAAAAAAAAAAAAAAACGATGGCAGAATTGGCGGCGCAAATGGTGGTGTGGGCGGTGTGGGATGGGAATGATGTAAAAGGGTTACAAAGACGAGAGAAAAATAAAATAAAATAACATAAAATAGAAAATAAAAAACAGTGCAGGCTGCTCTCGTCTTTTTCCGCTGTTCTATTCTTCTTTTCGCTGTCTTTAGAACAAAGAAAAATGCGGTGAGGTGCAGGGCTAACCAGGCCACTCGGGGTCTTTCGGATTCCTGACAAACGGCAACTGACCTGAAGAAAAAATAAAAAATAAAAAAGAGGCAAATTGGGCGCCGGAAGAGAGGGAGTCGAGGTGAGAGTGTGTGATGGGGAAAAGGAGAACCAGGAGACGGCGAGGGGAGGGAGACGGAGAGTGGATCGTGGAGAGTGAGACGAGAGATGAGGATGAGGAGGGAAAGGGGACAGGAATGGGAGGTATAGAATGGTTCTGGTTCTGACCCGAGCGGGTATGACGACGGCGATATGGAGATGGGAGATGGATATATGGATATGGATATGGATATGGATATGGATATGGATCTGAATGGATGGAGGGCTATAATCAGAAGCCGTCTCGCTTCCCTGGTTCAGAGGTTGGCCTTGCCGAACTGTTGGTTTCGAACAATTTTAAAAGGAAAAGTGTCCGAGGCCAGAATGAACGGGTCGGCTAAAGCGTCACGCCCACGTTCGAGAATAAAAAAGTCAAACGAGCATTAAGATTGACGAGGAGTTATCGACGTCGCTCTTTTGCTTTTGACGGAGACCTGGGTGTGCAAACGATGATGGGGGGGGATGAGAAGTGTAAAGAGGATTCGGGGGAGAAGTTTTTCTCCATTAAGTTTTTTTTCCACCCTTTCCTTTGAGCGGACATGAGAAGGAATGGAGAGAGTATACGGATCCCTTTCTTTTGCCTGTGAATGACGACCCTCAAAAAAAATAAAAATAAAGCAAAATAATAAAAAAATAAAAGCGTATATAAAAAAAGTAATACTGGAAAGAAAACCCACCTGGAAGGAAAGAAAGAAAGCACGGAAAAAGAAAAACACCGGAGTACAGGGAAGGGGGAAGCCTTCGGGGAGGTGACTACTACTACTATGTATATACGCACATGCGCATACAATGCAAACGGACAGAGCGAGAGCGCTGACGCTGGGCTGCTGTCTTGTCCGGCTGTCCTGGCTGGGACTGGCTGGTGGTGTTTCGACAAATTTTCCCGTTCGGCCTGACCCAAAAATAAAGAAAAATGCGAAAGGATATTGGGAAAATATCGGCTACGGCCAGATAACCGGGCGACCCAGATCTATTTATGACTTGGGTCTGTGTCGTAAGCCGTAAGTAATCCCGAACGAGCTTGTCGAGGGACGGGCACTCTGGCAGGGCAGGCACGAAACGACAGGGCAGCAGACAGGCGAGAGGGTGGCACGTAACCGAGCTCCCTGCTCACTGGCTCGCTCGTCCTTTTTTCTGTTTCGCTTGACTGCGTGGTGACCTGAGCCTGACTCTTCGGTTGGACAGACGGACTTGGCTTCTTTGGCCCTAGCCGGAAAAGAAGTTTTCCAGAAGACCATGCAGAACAAAAGGAAAACGAGGGTATGATCTGATGGTGGGTCGCCAAAATAACTGGACTGAACGGACGGAGACACTCACCCTTCGTATTCTGTTTGCTCTGTTTGTCCTCTCTCTGTGCTGGCGCCCTCGCTGATATATGCCCTTTTTCGTTTTTGTTTTTTCCCCGTATATATTGTGCTTTATATTCCGGCCTCGAGTTTATTAACGTAGACTAGGTTTTTCGCCCCTTATCCGTGTGCTGGCCGGTAATGTATCTATTTCCCTCGCGAATGAGACAGCAGAGCGACTTCGGACAGCGGTGTCGTTTGGATTCGAGAAAAACAATAAAAAATAAAAGTCAAAGGCCTCCTTCGACAGGGTTGACTCCAGGGAGAAGAGAAAGAAAAGGCTAGGCACGGCGAACGAACTAGCCAAGTTAGCGAGCGAGAATCGAATCCTCCCAACTTTAAACAAGGAATTTTAAACATGGAAGGAAAAAAAGGCTGCCATTTAAATTCTCCAAAGCCAGAAATGAAAGGATCATGATACCAAGGCCACTCTTTCGACTCGTCGGTACACTTCAGTACTCTAGCAAGTACCCTGTACCAAGTCTGCCCGCATATCTGCTGGCGATAGTCGGTCCCAGCTGAGGATGTGTGCGAGGGGTACATGCAGCGTGGTTAGGTAGGCGATGGTGGCAACAATCCGACGCTAACCCTGCACACCCACGAAAATTTCAAGCCCACGATCCTTTTTTTCTTTTTGTGCATGGAGAAAAGGAAAAATATTGGTGCCCCGACGATTCCAATCCGTAGATGAATAGTAACCTTCACAATCCCGGGCCCAAAAACAAAGAAAGTCTCCACAGAGCTTGTTTGACCATGTGTCGCTCTTGGGGACAACCGAAACATATAGGATCGATAGCGGGAAAATAGAGCGAGAGACTTCCAACTGCGTGGGCTTGGTTTGGCTGAAAAAAGAAGGAAACGTGAAGCACGAGATCCAATAATGCAACAAGGTTTCCCGCAGAGCGCACCAACCAGTCCCCGAATCCGTGACCATCAGAAGAGGAATTTCGAAACCTTCCGACTTGCGGTGGCCGGCGCCGGGGCGTCCACGTCCATCGAACCCTCTAGCGGAGAGTTAAATTTCCTTTAGATTTTGTGGACACCTTGGTGACATCCGCACGCCCCCAATAGTCGGATACCAAGGGGTACCGTGAATTCGCATAACTGGCCGCTTTCTCTCCTTTCAACCCTGAAAGTCGATATAGCTCGAATTGTACCGCTATTGCTTCTGGGAGGTCGGATTCAGTGCGCCTGGAGCCGAACTCCTACGCGAGAAGAAACGTCATTGTGTCTGATCCCGGAAAAAACAACCAAATCTCGTCTATCGCCCCTGTTGAAGCGTGGCAGCGGACGGGCAGTTGCACATTATGCGTGTGGTTGCTCGCTCCTGCTGTTCCTGTCCTGGAATTGAGCCATGGACCCACCCCTCCGTTGTTTTCCTTTTTCTCATAGTTGGCAGCTTGGGCGCATGCAGGAAACGGAACGAATAGGCGACGGAGCTGAGAAGGTGATCCGAGTATGCACCAGATCTCTGAACGAAGTGACTTCGGGCTTGTCACCCCTGCAGTGGGTTTCATTCAAACCAAAGGAAGCAGCTTAAGGCAACGAGAAAGTACGACAGAATATCGAGACTTACCGAGGTTCGGACCAAGTTGCCCTTTGGTGACGAGAAGCGTAAGCGCTTAACTTAATAACGGACCAGCGGCTAGCTTGAGGTAGTTTTATCTTTGCAAAAGATAATGGATAAACGGCGATACGACGTGTGGGATGCCGAGGACTCTGAATGCTTTATCCGACAATGTCGTGTTTTCTACCCAACTATTAGCTCTCCCGCACAGCTTTTGGCCGCTCGCAGTATAATCGGCCTGGGATTGGAAAGGACCCGTAAGATATATTGTAGGACGGCGTGACTATGATAGAATGGGAAGAGGAAGATGAGGAATCGGCAAATAAAAAGCCGACGGGATAACGGGTTTTTGATCGAGAACCAGGTCACAAAAACACAAGTTGGTTCGAAACGAGGCTGCGACACCAGAATACCAACGGGCTTTATGTTTCTCCAGAGCGGGTTAATCGATTGATGTGATAGAGCCAACATAACCCGACGTCGCCAGTCGTTGCCTTAATTTTCCGACGTGGGAAAGGCAACCATGCACACCCCCAGGTATAACCACGGACAGGAGTCGTTCTTGTGTAATGGAAGACGGGCACAAGCCTTCTAGAAACAGACACCCACCCACTAGGATCCTTCGAATATAGGAAGCAAACAAACTACAGGAGTACAACATGCTTGCTAAGGTAGGATCCTGGTACAAGGGGGAGTGGGGAGGAAGGCTCTAGCAAAGCATCGGCCAACGAGGGAGGAATCGGAATGAATGATATGGGTTCCAACAGACACTCGCCAGCAAGAACCAACGGGTAGTTGCAGAAACGGGTGATGCTTAAAATGCACGAACAGCTCTCAGTGGCTGGGGAACGTCATTTCTTCGCACAAGATGATTGCTTCTTACTTACAGGGTAAATTTTGTATCTGTCCTTTGACCCCCTCGACAGTCTTCCTGTGTAACCCCAAAGGCACGATAGATGTTTGCTTAAGTGTCTGCCAGCTGTTGACCTTCGCACAGGATCTTTCCCGTTGGTCGATATATTTTGCACTAAGGCCGTTATGGTCCGTGACCGTCTAGGTTGTCCAGCAGGAGGCGATGATCCTAAGTCGCAAAGTCCGGACTTCCTGGAACCTCGAGTATTGTATAGTGAAAGTACTTTTGATTTTGTTGGAAAGGATTTTGTCGTTCAACCATAGAAACAATTCTGGCCGTGAGAGATGTTAAACTTTAGTCCTCTTCGATGTCTGGTCGGAACCGAATAGACACAGTGATCCCTCTGGGTTCCCTTCTGAGCGAGGTTATTAGATGGTTGTATCGAGAGTCCGCCGAACCCTGCGATAAAAATTTAAGAATAATGTAACGAGAATGGTCTGGCCAACGTCCTGCGTACGTGTGGCTGTCAAGTGCAAAACTCAGAGAGCGGAAACCCGAAGACCGATGGCCCAGACAGATGATGTTGAGAGAAAGGGTAGAATCGAAGGCGAAGGAGAAGAGTCAATCGAGATGAGGAGAACAACCTTGCAATATGCAGTGGGAGGGTTCGAGGCAAATGCGGGACACCGGAAAAATAGCTTGCTGTTTAAATTCCCTATAAAATATTTTTTGACAGTGTCGACAAAGTGGCGGTCTGCCAGGCCCTTGCTAAGCGTTCGAATCCCGTAAGCTAGGGTATTAGCGTCAGATGCCGGGGAATTGATGAGAGGGCAGGTTGCGAAGCCGAACGATATATGGGGCTGCGTCTTATTGGGTTTTCGTTAAACTGGGGTAGTTGGGGGGGGTCTGCTCGGGATTCTCCCTCGTTTCTTGATCTTGGGCTTGCAACCTGAGCGAGAGTTTTTTCCCAGAGTGTGAGGACTCGAGCGAGAGTTCAGAAGCAGGAGAGAATACAAGACCGGCGGCCCAGGATTAATATTTGGTTCTGGCTTGCGGGATCCGAACGATATACAGAAAAGGGTGATTGAACGTCTGAATAGAATGGCTGGAAAGATAGACCAGCGAGTGCACCTCCCATCAAGCTAAGCTGAAACTGGAGGATGCCTATTGAGAAATCGCTTCACAGGTTGATGCAGGAACAGGAAGGGCTTTGCAGGAAGCTAAACCAGAGCGAGGGCTGACCGAAATGTCCCAAGCCCAGCCGGTGACCTACTTACTCGCCTAACCAAGACAGTGGCTTTCGCGGAAGACTGAAGGCTTCGAGAGTCTGAGGAACTTTTTTTATATACGGCGGGCGAAAGAGGAAAGTCGTGAAGCTTTTGGGAAGTTGAAGTGTTGCAAATTGGAGTTTTAATTAGTTCAGATGGATTCAGCCAGAGCACTGTCACTAGCCCTCAGGTCACTAGGGATAACATCCATGCATGCATCGATACCAAGCTCAATTAACCTTGGGACAGGAAATGCGGTGGATCCACCAAGTACGGTTTTTCAGGAACGAGAACGATGTGCTGGAACCTCGTATTACGGCGCTGGTATCTCCTATCGACGATAACTCTCGAACGGGTCGAAGTCTGCTCTCGCCTGAGGTACCGAGTACCTTAAAGTGAATTTAAATGACGGCAATATCAGCGCAATGTATCTGCGGATTGCACCGTCGGCTTGGGCTGACGGATTTCGTAATGGACGTGGTTTGGGGTGGTCGGAGACTATTTTCAGTGGCTGACAGACCAAACACACTGGCAGCAGTGGCATCCCATTTTGCGCCGCCAGACGTCCTTCGGCATTACTTATCGTGTACCTATTTTAGAAGCACACGGAATTACGGAACGGATTCGTTTCACTGGTTCGTTTCCCTCACGAGCGTTACGGGGGGAAGCTTCCTACCATTGTTGGATGCGAGCCTAGACGTCGAGCAGAAAAAAAAAAAAAAAAAAAAAAAGAAGACGAAGAGGCAGAGGGTAGCGACGTTCTAGTCGACGAAGACTCGACTAACGAGAGTTTAGAGCCCTGCAAAAAGTATACGCAATGACGCCCGGCACTAAACCTGGCCTTGCCCACGCGCTCTTACCACCGACCGTTTTCCCTCTTCCATCCGCCTTTCTAGAACTGCATTTCAACGTCCGACGGCTAATCATCCGGTGCAAAGTTACATTTGGGGGTCACCCAGATAACATCAAAGCTACATATACACACCTAGATGACAATTAAAGCTCAAGGTTAGAGGTTATTGCCATCGTCCAGCCCGAAAGAAAGAAACAATCAATCAATATCCAATCTGAGACCTCTCATCTTCCAACCCTTAGCAAATCATGCAGGGGGTCCCTTTCACTGTTGGCTCTCGATATCGCTCGTCTTCTATCTCCCAATCCCTGTCCTTCTCGAACGAATCAAACGTTAAACGGCACGGGAGACGTGCCCAAACCTGCAGGTGTGAGCATTTATCCCTGTCCACCTTGCAGAAAAAGGAATGCTTCCAGAAGGCAAATAGAAGCCTCCTTTGCTTGTGAGAAGTCTCCAAGGTTTGGCTTCGGCTCTGCTTGACGAGTCAGGAAGCCAAACGCATCACGATACGAAGGTTATTCCCAACAGTTGTCTCCAAATTAAGGAGCGCCGTGATTGGGTTCCCTTCCGCCCCTTATTCGACTGTCTGTTGGTTCCATCAGCTACCGCACACGTACGGTTCCATGTACATGTACGTACGTACATCTCAGAGGTCTGGCACCTCGCAGGCACTAAACGACCTGTCAGAACAGCAGATCGAACTGCAGACTTTGCACTTGCGCTTGACAAGGGTCGCAGGTGTGGAGGTCAGCTCTTCATGTTTCGAGAAGAGACCGGATAAACCTCCCCTGTCGCACTCTCTGAGAAGAACCCCCCAAAATGCCCTCAACAAATTAAATTCTGGTACTGAGGGCAGACTGTTTATACGGGCATCCAAGGCGGGGTGGATCCAATTATTCCCTCATCTACAAAATTACTGAAACGGCAGAGGTGGGTCGCGTCGTCCCTTAGCTAGCGGGCTGTGTTAAAAAGTCATGCAAGGAACGAACTTTGTGGTAGTCGGGAGCTCAGATCAATTCGAGCCTGCCCCGCTTAGGCGAGGGCTAATTCTCATCAAGAAATCTCGGTTCGGGCTTCACGAGATTCTAACCTTACCTTACATGCGAACGAGAAATTTTGACCTCCTGTCAGAAATCGGTCCGCAACCGAGGCATAAACGACTTGTCCGAACAAAATGTCGCACATTACCTCATTGAAAGTGTCGAACACGAGGAGTGGGTATTGTTTATGCAGGCTCGGATTAATTGGATAATGTTAATCGAACTAATCCATTGAACCTCAGGAACAGAATCCTGCGTATGCGCTTCAAATGCACTGACATACACCAACTTTTTGGCTATCAGTCCCCACCCTCAAGGTTCTCCCGGAACAGATAATGGCGGTTTCCGAATCAATTTGCACGACGAGGCCAGGGACACACGCAGCCGACATGTTTCGTAATAGTAAGGAGCTTTCCCATAGTCATGCGATGTTTCATGTCAAATAGATTGCCGTAGTTTCCGAAAAGGCAGTTGGAGAAGGAAAAAAACCATCCTAAATTTTGCGTACCTTGATCAGGTTATCGCATCATCGGTTGTGCCACGTGCCGCTTCTGCTCGATAGTGAGGTCTTGTTCCTGAGCCGCTTCGAATCTATGATATCACTATCATTATCGTGAATAATACGCCGCGGTTTCGCGGGGTTCACTAAATAGAACAATAGTCGAAAACGAAAAAAAGGAAGGAAAGAAAAGACAGCCCAGGCAGTTGGCTCCGACCAAGTGGTTTAGTCCCTGCCCGTCTAACGACGTATCCTTTGACAACAATGCTGCGTCGTCGAAGTCGTCGTCCCAATGGAATTCGCATTTATTTACCGCATTCGGGCGGATACATGAGGCTGAACACGCCGAACTAGGAAATCTTCTGGAAAACTGCCATGGAAATCAAGGGGGGGTGGCGCGAAACTCTCTCTGAACAAGGGTTATCCGTGCCTTCTAGAAGGTTTCCATGAACGAGTGGAACTGGAAAAAGAAAGATTTAACCAAGAGCCGAGGGGTGGAAGCGGGCACCATTTTCAATTAGGCTCCCAGCATTTTGCCTATGTGCAGCAGAATCAGGTCTGTTCTCCGTCCCCACCAGGAACCGCATTTTCGGATGTGTGGAAGCACTTGGCAGGTGTTCTGGAAAGGACTCTGATGCGAGGTGTGAGCGCAATCGCAGAGTCCGAGATCCTGTCAAGTCGCAGGTACTAATCAAAGTTGGGATATGTTGGCTCGACACTAACGAATTCATGAAGTCATTACGAGAATTATTCCAGGCTAGTCCTGCAGAGAGAACGCTTGGACGCCAGTCCAACTTGTCGATCTCAAGCCATGAGGTTATGCTTTAGCCATCACGAAGCGAATGGGATAAGATGCACTAGATTCGGCTGCTTCTCTCGTTTGAAGTTATGCACTATTTATCAGGGTGTCACACTTGTATCATGGGCTGGTCGCTCCAACAGTAACCTGGATGACCATCGACAATACAGACACAATCACTAGGAGTTCGCCGACCATTGGCGTTTGCTAGGCTGACCATCCAACTTCTTGATTCACAGTAGTCAACTTGTGTGAAATAAGCCCAAGACTGCCACACTGCCGCCGACATGATATGATACGAACGGTTCTTGCGGTTCGTAAACAGCTATGCCTTGCGAATGGGTCTCTGTTGGAGCACTTATCACCAACCGGTCACATGCGCATGGTCGAGAGGCTAAGAATTATCTGATGCACTTCCGGGCTAGTCGAAATTAAGAAGCTCGTTTATTGCCACAAAACTTCGAATCGAAAGCCTTTCGACCCGATATTACCTTACTCTAACCACTATTATATCTGTTTTGATCACCCTATAAATAAGTCAGTCAGTCCAGGTACCGATACCATATCAGCCGTGCCGACTCCGGGGTTTGAGCGAAAAAGGAAATTCGTCTGGGCTATCGAAATTGGAAAGTTCCAATGCATCGCGCAATTGCGGCGTTTTTGAAAACTTGAGTGTGCACGAGGGATATTGCAAAAGGTATTCCGCGAGCGCAAAGAGTTGCTCTCCGCACGATAGATCTCTCTAATCCGAGCTTAATGCACATGTGTATGTAATAGTGCCTTGAGTTAAGGAACTTCGGAAACTTTTCCTGCACCATGTCGAATGCAATCGATCCGTGAAGCCTAGGGTTTCCTTACGGAAATAAAGTTGCACTGCCATGTCGCATACGCACTTGCAGGCTTGGTGGGTTTTCAGAACCAACCCGATCCAGCGGACTACGACAAGTTCATGACAACTTTACTTTTTTGTTTATCATACCATCCTAGAAATGAACATTGATCCTTCGTCTTCTGAATTCGTTCTGGGTTAACGTTATATACTGGAGATCATTGTTTTAGAAAATTTTGAACTGTCAAAGAAAATAGCCCCGCTTCGATGGTTGATTGCATCGGTTGAATTTTATACAGTTCCGTGCACTGATGTTGTTTTTCTACCGACACCGCGATGTTCTATCCCAGAGCTCTATAAGAGACCCATTTATACACAGGGCCTGCCAAAGAGTAAACCGGGTTAATGGGCACCTCCATCTATATTTAAAAGGGATCAGCCGTCGTAATTAATGTGGCATCAGCCACAGATGCACATAATTATAATCGGGATGAGCCAAGAAGGTGGGATACTCTGTCAGATGTGGATTCTGGCAGGATTGAATCTTCCACCAACCGGAGCCCACAGGCACCGACGGCCTAGCGTAGGTCGACACCAAAACCCCATTGATAGCTGTATTCTTTGAAATTCCCACACCGCGAATTTTTTTCTTTTCGACCATGGGAAAGAAATTGAAAAAACTTGGAAGCGGGGAATTAGCTATCTCGGTTCTAAGCAGTTATCTGAGACCCCTCTCTGACTGCATCTCGTCCCGCTTGGAGGCGAGTTACCTTGGTACGTATCATGTACATGATCTCCGTGGGGCTTCTAGAAGGCGGTCAGGGTGGCACAAATTTGACGCTTCTGGCGTAGTACGTGGTACAGGAAAAAGTATACTTAGGTGTCATTGTGCTCGTATGCTGTATTTTTTTAATTCGATCCAATTGTACATTGTCACCCCTTTCGAGGACGGTAGTATCAGCATTAAAATGCATGCGACTTCACACTCCACACTCACAGGCTGATGTCGAGGGAAGCAAAATGCCGAACGGAAACATGATGATGATAATCTCGCCTCAGTCAATCCGTATCGTCTCCATGTGTATACTCTTCCTTTGGCGCAACCTTGATACCAAGTCGTAGGCTCATTGGAGTGGTATTCGGGTCACAATCACTCTTCTCCAGACCGTTATGCAGCCCAGAAGGAACTGTCGGGAAACCATTCATATCCCTTCCGGTTTGTCATGCTTGGATCAGCAGATACTAAATAATAAGAATTATTCCTGATATTAACATTGCACTATACACTTTGTGCATATAGGCTTTTGCCCCGAGTAAAATTGAGGGACACGAAATCAATTTGTATTTAGCCATCTGTTACCAGTTTTATAATCTATAGTGATAAGCACGCTATGAGCAGGGTGTGCACGGACGCTACCACCTTACCAATTATCTCCAATGCTATCTCAGGCTCTCCTCCGTACGACCAAATGCCTCGGCCTGTATATATCCGAACTAGTGCGTGGCCGTGCGGTTACGTTCCTGGATATTCGCGTAGACGAGAGCCTTCCTTCAGACTTCAGGCGAATCACGTCAATCCTTTCTTTCCCTGAACCTTTATCTACTATAATTACCGGAACTAAATCCTAGTCAAGCACTTATATATGTTATAATATTCTTCAAGAGTCCTTAGAATGTTACTCCAATATATCTCGGTCAAGGCAAAGCTTGAATAGATATGCCTGTCCATAACCTGTATCCATGGAACCCTCGGTGCTGAAAGCATCGGCCCATTACGAAAAGGGCGCTGGGCGGCGTCAATCTGCGCTCGATCGGGCCGAAATTCGTCTGAATTGAAACGAAATCTTCGTCAAAGACCAGGCGATCCCCTTGATGAATTAAAGAACGAGGTCACCTGCAGTGCAAGCCCCCATCCGGAGCGCTAGAAGGACGTCTGTTTGTTCTAGAAGTGATAGGTGATCAATCTGAATTTATCCGATGTAACGAATCGGATCCTTTGCAAGGTTGTACTGGGATTCGCAACCTTGGATCATGCAAGACAAGCTAAGCAGCCAGAAGCAAATAAAAGGAAAACCTTTAAACCGCACTTCGCGGGATGTTGGTTGAGAATTCGTAAATTTCGCTCGGTTGGACCAATGGGGCCTAAATATACGCTCATGACTGACACAATGCTGGGATAATTCGCTGAAAAGGGGACCTAGAAAAGGGCACTGCCACTCGGTAGATATCTGGAAAGATATCTCCTCTAATTTATCGGGTTTGCGCCTTGTGAAATATTAACGTCGGAGAGCGTGGTGACAAGTCCGCGGTGCCGGTGGAGCATATTCTGCTCTTGTCACCGCGGAGCACCAAATTGTCGTCTAACCATCCAACAGAACTCTGGTCCAGTCGAACTTCTTCCAAACTTTTCGGAACTCGTCCTCCCTTCGGTCTTTACCTCTTGCCCACCTCCCCTGCCTTTTGATCACGTCGGGCTCGCAATCCAGCATCCCTCCGATAATCTCTCGGGCGAATAGGTCGCCTTTTGGCCACCTGTTCTCGTTTTCAACAATATGCCCCATGCCCCCATCAATTTCGAACCACACATGAAAATATGGCGCTTCCTTCACCATGGATTTTCGGAAAGCTTGTTTCCCAAAACTTTTCCGCGATAACGATGCGGTGTCGATGATCTTCTTATGCTGCGACCACTCCTCGTCACTGGACATAAATGCTTCCTACAACGCGAAGTCAATAAACGGCACAAGACCTGATAGGTGATATGGGAACTGACTTTGAAAAATGCAGGAGCTAGTTCACCCTGTTCGAGCGGGAGAGGAATAGCCTCAATGGCGGCATGTCGTTTCCGGTGTGGAGCTGCTGCATTTTCGTAGAATATAACGTCCTGGCCTCGTTCATGGTACATTCTGATGAGACATTTCATAAAATTCTACCCGGCAACCGAGTTAGCATCCGTTGTGAGAAAAATTCTAGAAGTGGACCTTACCCGGATCTCCTCCCATTCGTCGTCGTCACATTCTAGGGTATTGGTACGATGCTGGATTGGGACTATTGTCGCGCCTCCCGGAGACAGCTCGGGTTCGGTTGGTAATGTCAAGAATACTCGCGTACCAAGCGATACCACTGGGGCAATTGGTTGTCTGTCCTCTTGAGAGCACAAGGGGCAGCTGTCCAGAATGCGCTGTTGCCTCTTGAAGTCATTGATGGCCATGTTTTTGATATCAATCTCGCTTTTCTGAATCCTGCTTGCGAGCTTGTTTGCGTTCTCGTCCATGTACTCGAGATCGTTCTAGGTTTTCGTTAGCAATGGGCCTGTAATGAAGCGGCCACCGGGGGGTACATACATCAAATTTAACGTCTTTCGCTATCCTTTCGGCAGCAAGACGACCCTCGTTCGCGTGTCCTCGCGTTCTCTTCTCCTCTCTCACCATGTCATCAAGGGTGATATCCTCGTTCGCCTCCATCTTGCCTTTTCTTCTGCCACTGGTAATTTCTTTCGCCTCGCTACTCTTCCCTCCGCCCGCGAGGAGCCTCGAGTCCATTGCGGACAATACTACAACCTCCGGCTCTTTCTGGTTGGCAAATGCGGCAAGTGCCAAATTATATTCTGCCTCAAGTTCTGCAGCCTTTGAATCACCCCGTAGTTGTGCCTTGAGCAAGCTAGCGCGTAGTTTATTTAGGGCCGATTGGTCAAGAACCTTAGTAATGTTTCCCACTGGCTGATTCGACGTCTTGATAATCTGTGGTGATCTTGGCGATGGGCTTCGTCGTTTGGTATCTTTAGTCTCTTTGATATTGCGCTGGGAGTATAAGTCACCTGTGGGGTGCTCTTTGTAATCTTTACGGTCCTTGCCGTATGTCTCCCGTCGGTCAAGCTCAATTCTCTCCTCACGAACTTCGTCGAAGCTCTGAAGGTCTCCGAAAACTTCAGCCCCAACAGTATCGACGCTGCGCTTCTCCTCTTCTGCTCTTGCATAGACATTTTTGAGCTTTCTCATACGCCATTGTGAGCCGGCATCGCCAAATGTAAACGAGGGACCTGTTGGTTTTGGAGGTTTATAGTCGTCCATCGAGATACCGTCCCGGAGCAGCGGGTTCAATTCTTTGGAGGAAACACTGAGCTGGTAGTCCTTGACTGTTTGCTTCGTCCTGGTCGATGTATCTTTGGGTTTCGTTGCGCCCCTTTGTAAATATTCAATATCAATACCCGATTCCTCCATCCAAGCATCTCGTTTTAAGACCGGTCCATCTGGTTTCGGTTTCGGATCCTCCCTTTCGATGGTATCATCACCACCAGCTTCGGCCTTCTCAACCCACATCCTTTCACCCTCTTCGGGATCTTCTTCGGGTACATCGCCGGCTTTATCCTCCCGCTTCCGTTTCTCTCGCCTCCGGGTACTATCTTCATCGTGATGAGAGTGTCGGGATCGTTTACTGCTACTATGATGTCTGTGTCGGTCATGGTCGCGATCCCTATCATGTCTCGAAGATGATGAGTGGTGGTGATGCCGGCTCCTGTGGTGTCCGTCCTCGGAGTCACCTTCACGATGCGACCGTTTCCTGTCCCCTGACCGATCGCGGTTCTCATTATCGCGCCGCCTATGACGTCTTTCCCCGTCATCATCTTCGCGTTCGCGATGTCGCTTTCGTTCGGAATGGTCGCGATGGCGGGAGTCGCTATGCCGGGTAGACGTGGACTCCATTATAAACGTCAAAGTTTCCCTCGACAATGGGTACGGCCGAGATTTCGTTATGCTCCGTTGGTCGAAGTGGTTGAGGTTGTAAGTTTTAAGTTGGGTTTCGCGGTCGGATCTAACGATTTCTCGGTGGAAGTTTCGATGACAAACCCTGCAGAACAGCCCTGCAAGCTTCAATGATCAACTAACCACCATCCAAGCTTAAACAACCACCACTGCTGCCAACATTCGAAATATCTTCCGGTACCCGACATACGACCTTACGTCACGCATACAACCGCAAGGGATCCCGAACCAACGACTTAAACCAGGCTCGTTCTATCCGGAGCTCTTGGCTCGTCGCTTGACACGATGTCGCAACCACCAGTTGTCATGGTAGTCGGCATGGCCGGGTCTGGCAAGACGACCTTCATGCAGCGACTCAATGCGCATTTACACCAGAAAAAGGAACCGCCATATATCGTAAATCTTGATCCGGCTGTCAAGAATGTCCCCTTCGACAGGCACATCGATATTAGAGATTCGGTCAATTACAAGCAGGTTATGAAGCAGTATGTGGTTTGGATCCTTGCAGTCGACTAGAACTTGCGCATCGCGAGGGAGAGGGCCTTGTGAATGGATACTTACGACCGGGGATTTTCGATAGATATAACCTTGGTCCAAACGGCGGTATTATGACCTGTTTGAACCTGTTCGCGACAAAGATCGATCAAGTAATGGGAATACTCGAAAAACGAGCACCAACAATATCTCGAATCCTGGTCGACACGCCCGGACAGATCGAATGCTTCGTTTGGTAAGCAGGGCGCTATAGTACGAAAACACCGTGGCGAGACTAACAACGACATCAAGGTCTGCATCAGGAGCCATAGTTACGGACGCTTTGGCTTCATCGTTCCCAACGGTTCTCGCGTATGTCATTGATACCCCGCGAACAACGTCAACTTCTACTTTCATGTCCAACATGCTTTATGCCTGCTCGATTCTCTACAAGACAAAACTTCCAATGATTATTGTCTTCAATAAAACCGACGTCCAGGATGCTTTGTTCGCGAAAGAATGGATGACGGATTTCGAGGCCTTCCAGGCTGCGCTACGAAAGGAAGAAGAGAAAGAGGACGGAACGAATAGCGGATACATGGGAAGTTTGATGAACAGTATGAGTTTGATGTTGGATGAGTTCTATAATCATCTGGATGTAGGTATCCATGCTCTGGGGTAACATAGTCATTGATAGCTGCTAATACGTGAACAGGTGGTTTCGGTGTCGTCGATGACGGGTGCTGGTATCGATGAGTTCTTCAAGGCTGTTGACTCAAAGGTCGAGGAGTACAAGAAAGATTATCTACCAGAGCTTGAGAAAGCTCGAAAGGAAAGAGAGGCGAAGAAGACAGCCAGCCAAAACGAACAGCTGGATCGATTGATGTCGGATATGAATGTCGCCGGTTCATCTTCCTCGTGGAAGAAGCCAAAGAAGGAGGTCAAGGTCCCCGCGAGCGAACCAGAGATTGACACTCTTAGTGACGCAGCGGATTCTGATTCTGATGAGCTCATGGAGGGAGAGCCTGATGTCGATGATAATACAAATGATGGCAGGATGGGCGACGACAGCTTGATCGATCGATACGAACGGGCTCTGCATAGAGAGGGGAAGGAGGAAGACGCCGCAGGTGAGAGCTTCATGAGGTACCTCAATGCGCCAAGGTAAATCCTCGCCGATTCTTTCAACGGGTCACACCGCTACCTCTTGTATCATGATTTCTAGCATAGTAGGAGGCGTTTACGTATTGATTTGATAAAAGTATACCGCTGCAGTAACTGGAGCGTCTGATGGGACTTTGATAATGTCTTCGTACGAAAATGAATAAAACGTAGCCTCTAGATATAAAGCTATCTGCTCGCAAGCGCAATAATTCAGCTTCTTGCCAAAGATTGTGCCTTGACTGTTGTAGACCAACTATGTCTAGGCGTCTACGCAGTGCAGTGCTGCTGCAACACGGAACCCTGTTGCATTGGAGTTCGTATCCACGTGACACAGACCTAAGACAACATCCCGGTTTGCAGCTGTTCGCGAAACTTCATCGTCGACTCACCAACCACGCGATCCCAACCATCCATTCATCGGCCTACACATACTACACTCTACCGGTTCCGTCCATCAATTCCGACAAGATGAGTGCCGCAGAGAAGTCTCGCGGGACCCCTAGGGTCAAAAACAAGGCCCCATCGCAGCGTCAGTATACGATCGCTCCATCGCCTCGAAATGTCCACTAACACCACACGATTGTACAGAGCAAATCTCCGCCGAACAGCTGCTGCGAGAAGCCTTCGAACGACAAGAACCGGGCGTCCAAGCACCCACCCAGCGTTTCGCCGATCTCGAAGAACTCCATGAGTACCAGGGAAGGAAACGGAAGGAATTCGAGGACTATGTCAGGCGGAATCGGATAAACATGAACAATTGGATGCGATACGCCGCCTGGGAACTAGAGCAGAGGGAATATAATAGGTGAGTCTGTCAAATCGCAATTCATTTCAGTTGATCCATGAGGCTGATTGCTGACGGTAGAGGTATCCTATAGAGCACGTTCAATCTTCGAGAGAGCGCTCGACGTTGATTCCACATCTGTGCCGCTATGGCTACGGTATATCGAGGCGGAGATGAAGACCCGAAATATCAACCATGCGCGAAATCTTCTGGACCGGGCAGTCAGTATCCTTCCACGAGTCGATAAACTGTGGTACAAATATGTCTACATGGAGGAAACCCTGGGGAATATTCCCGGTACCCGACAAGTCTTTGAGAGGTGGATGGCATGGCAACCGGATGAGGCTGCATGGGGTGCTTATGTCAAACTCGAAAAACGATATGGTGAACTCACGAGGGCGCGTGCGATCTTCGAGCGATTCACTCAGATACATCCGGAACCGAGGAATTGGATCAAGTGGGCAAGGTTTGAGGAGGAGAACGGGGACCCAGACCTTGTGCGCGAGGTTTTCACGGCGGCAATAGAGCATCTGGGGGACGAGTTTATCGACGAGAAGCTCTTTATTGCGTTTGCGAGGTTTGAGACAAAGCTCAAGGAGTTCGAAAGAGCTAGGGCCCTCTACAAGTTCGCTTTGGATAGACTGCCGCGGTCGAAATCCCAGCAGCTCTATAACAATTACACCACCTTCGAGAAGCAATTCGGTGATAAGGAAGGTGTCGAAGATGTTATAGCTGCGAAGAGAAGAGTCCAGTACGAGGAATTGATTAAGGAGAACCCCAAGAATTATGATGTTTGGTTCGACTACGCTCGACTGGAGGAGGCGCAAGGCGATGTCGATAAAGTTAGAGACGTCTACGAAAGAGCTATCGCCCAAATACCCCCGACACAGGAGAAGAGACATTGGAGACGGTACGTGTACCTGTGGATAAACTACGCGCTATACGAGGAGTTAGAAACAAAGGTACGTTTGCCCTTCACACTGTGATTTCGAACATAGCATCTAACAATCCCATAGGATAAGGAGAGAACAGGCCAAATCTACAACGAGGCGCTCAAGTTGATCCCGCATAAATCATTCACATTCTCTAAAATCTGGTTAATGGCCGCACATTTCTATATTCGCCAGATGGATGTCACAAAAGCCCGGAAAACTTTAGGGACCAGCATCGGAATGTGCCCCAAGGACAAGTTGTTCAAGGGTTATATCGAACTTGAAAAGAAGCTGCACGACTTCGTCCGCTGTAGAAAGCTCTACGAGAAGCATATCGAATTCAATCCGGCGAATACACAGGCGTGGATTAATTTCGCAGAGTTGGAACGGGCGCTGGATGATATGGACAGAGCGAGGGCGATTTACGAACTAGCCATATCGCAGCCGGAGCTTGATATGCCCGAGCTAGTATGGAAATCTTATATCGACTTTGAAGAGGAGGAAGAGGAGTGGGATCGGACGAGAGCTCTCTATGAACGTCTGCTTTCGAAGACTGAGCATGTCAAAGTTTGGATTAGTTACGCTCATTTCGAGATCAATGTGCCGGAGGACGGCGCTGAGGACGAGGAAGTAGTCAGCGAAGAGGCGAAGGATAGAGCAAGGGCTATATTCGAGAAGGGCTACAAGAGGCTGAAAGACAGTGGTCTGAAAGAAGAAGTACGTATTCACACGCTTGACATACTATGGTTATTACGACGGTTACTAACTCATTCGAACAGCGTGTGGTTCTGCTAAATGCGTGGAAATCCTTCGAACAAACTCATGGCACGCCGGCCAGCATCCAAAAGGTCGAGGCGCAGATGCCGAGGAAGGTTAAGAAGAGAAGAAAGCTGGATGATGATAGCTTCGAGGAGTACATGGACTACTTGTTCCCAGCTGATGAGGAACAGAACGCAGGGATGCTTAAGTTGCTACAGGCTGCCCACAAATGGAAACAGCAGCAACAGACTGGCATGGCTTAGCAGCATTGTATTTCTAGCTGTATATTTATTCGGGATTGATGATGGCGTGATAGTGAATCCGACATTTTTTCAACAAGGATCTCCATTCCATGACTAAAATGATTGCGGCAGTTGTTGTATGATACGAGGTGCTTAGATACTGGTGAGAAGAGTGGGTGCCGGACAAGCGCCTAAAATGCTTAATTACTTAACATGAACAGTTAAAAGGCTCAAAACCGTTAATAATATGGTAACTGGGGTATCATATAAGCTGGAGCTAAATTATGAAACTGATGGGTTATGCGGGTCATGCATGGGACGGGGCCGAAACGAAGGTGTTTGAGGCACGATAAACTATGAGGAATAATTCTAATCTAACCGACCGAAAAGACGGGGCCGTTTAGAAATCATCATCATCACTCTCGTCACCGTCAGCGAGGGAATTCTTTAGCTGGACAATCGGCTTCCCCTTGCGCTTATTCTCTCGCATCTGTAGAATCTAGTGATGCGGGGAAATCAGCCTGTCAGATAATCGGAAATCCCCGTGTAAAGTTAAACTTGGCAGTGCTAAGATCCGCAGGACTCACCCGTTGTCTGATATCTCGCTCTTCCTTGCTTATGGTCGAATGTTTTTTTGGATCCTTCTTGGAGATCGGATTAGAGAGCTTGGATTCCGAACTGCCTTCCACCTCCCCGGTGTCAGCGGACGCGTGGCTACGCGAGCGCTTCCTACGCTCCCGTTGGTGCTTCCGGCGAAGGGCACGGGAGACGTCACTGGTTGGAACCTCAGCGGTTCGGGCCTGCAGCAGCGAAGCCAGAGCGGTTGAGGCCATCTGCTTTGTGTGGGTGGCTGAAGACATTGGTGTGGATATTCGATTCCGCGGCTACCTTTGACCAGTACCTCTGACCTGACCTCGTACTGGAATTAAAAAACTGGAGATGTGGCTGGCTTGGTTCCTTTTGAAAGCTTGGATGTCTTGGGAATCCTGCACGGGGATAATTATAAATACAAAGTACGAAGTGTACCGATGAAAGTCTCGTCGACGAGGTTGAAAATTTCCCAAAGCAGAAAAAGCCATCAGATGGCACAGAATGGCTCAGCGCTCGCGACCGCAACGCAAACAGAACATGGCACTTCTGCCTTCCTGTTGCAGTAGCCTCTGGCAGTCGACACCAAGCTAAGGTGAGAGTACCGTCCAATGTCGACGAGCGAAAGTCTGGGTTGACTAGCATAGCCCCTGCGACTTGCACTCGGGCGAGAATGTACTGACGATTTGGACCCCGGTAGTTTTTGACAGGAGTTCTCGTTCTCGTCTGGTGATATCCACGACAGATCAGATCTCCCTGTGACGACACCCCGGCATTTTCGCTGATGCTATCTTTGAACCCGAGCTTTGGCAGAAGTGGGGCCTCTGCGCTGAAGGGATTCACCCGGGGTGCATTCTCTTCACAATAGGGTTTCGATCATGGGGGGATCCGCTGCTTACTAGTATTCTGTGGGCTTGTCAAATCATACCGGCCTAGCTCAAGCATATTGGTCGACTTCAAGCTCATTCTCATGCTTGTCTTATCATGAGCCTCGATCAAATACCTTCGGCTTGAGAACTATATTTACATTCCCGCCTGATAACGCGTACGAGCATCCTGACAGCCGGAACCATCCTCTGGCACCGCACCCGAACAATCCGGTACCTTGAAACCGGAAGCCCGGCATTCCAAAGTTTGTGTCTCTCGTTGGTACCTCAAAACTTTACCAAGAGAAATTCCAAATTGCCAAGTTTGACCCAGGCCGACGAGCAAACCGTGCAGCAAAGTATGGGGAAAATTGGACGAAGGGTCACTCACCATGAGACGGCAAACTAGCTTGGAAATTTCGCCTGAGAGCGTGGTCGAGGTGGTCACACAAGGCTGAACAGGCGGCATCGCAGACGAGTTCAGAGGCTCAATCGATCGCACATTTTGACTGCTTTCGACTTTGATACACCCTTGCAAAACACCCAGTCCGACAGGGGCGTTCCAATTTCTACCCGTCGCCGTCCTCTACCCTTTCCGTATCATCTTTCCACAGCGAACGAATACTAATTCAGCTGCGCTTTCGGGCTGTCATATTTCGCAATGTGGCTTCGTGGCCGGGACCCTCTACAGATTACTAACGCTATCTATGTCCGAGTGGAGGCCGACGCCCAACAAGTTTTCCGGCACGGAAGGCCATGGATAGGCTAAAGACCTAGAGCATCATCGTATTCAAGGCGCGATCCGAAGCCAAGCACTCATCGTATGTTCGCAGCTTAGTGAGGTGTTATACCCCGTTTGGAACCCCCCAGCATCATCGTGATGGTGATCCTTACCGCCGTGAGCATAGAGCTCATTCGTCGAGTCCGGTTCACCTGTGCCGTCCCGGCCCTGGTACTCTGGTCCATGGTCGCCCCGTGGTAATGAAAGGTGGGTGCCGATTAGATGGACGAAGGGTGGGCCTAAACAGGTCTGAACATGCAAAGCCCAGCCGCATAGCCTCCCTTCAAGCTGCTAATTTCAACGCACAATCACGAAACTGACAAAGCTAAAGGGGACATCACAATTAACTATTCCGCTTCGGGCCAGAAGCAGAGAGGGGACCTGACTGACCTCTTGGTGACTCTCTGCCCCGGTCAGAGTTTTTTTGTCATGGTCACCCCTCTTGCTATTAGGAGCCGCCTTTGGACGAGCCGGCCCTATATGCACGATGGGTAAGGAGTCGCAGGAGTCCACGAAGCTATGGGCTCCTGTGAAAGCTGGGAAGTTCCACGCCTCAATGATTATAACCACACGGATGGAAAACGTGGTGGGCTCTCTACTATAAACACAAGGGAGGCCCTCCGTCGTCGGTTTCAGCCTTTGTTGCTGTTAGGTAGCTAGCCGCGATACATAAACCTGCTGGTCCCCCGCCTTGGTTATCTCTCCCACCAACTTCTCTTGATCTACAAGGGACACTGACTCTAAAATTAAGAATAGAAATCCCATTACTTACTAAGCTATTAATTTGCAGCAGCCTTTGATATAACTGGTCATCTGCGACAATCAAACCTTACATTTCGTCCAACAGTTTCACAAAGAAGTTCCGTTGTATTGGGTCTTGCTTGTGTTACATCTCGTTGCAACTTCGGCTTCGTTGTTTTATATTATCCTTTTTCTTTTATCCTATAAATACACATTTCCGACCAACCATGCGGATCTTTACATTGGTTGCGGTTACTCTGACCGCATTGCGAGGGGTCGCAGCCGTTTGTAGCTGTCCAGAGATAGCAGCGAATGCCGTCGATTGCGACCTCGAGGACTCGGAGTGTCTTTGCAGCGCTACCGGAGATAGATTCTTGGAAGTCCTAAATTCCTGCGCCAGGTTTCGAAGAGGGGAAGAGTGCTCGGAAAGTGACTTACAAAGAGCCACGAACTCTTACATACAGGCCTGCTTAAGACAGTCCAGCACCTCAGAGGCCCCTTCTTCGACAACTGAACCACCAAGTACTACCAGCTCGTCTGAGCCTACCACTACGAGCGAATCCACAACATCAACCTCTGACCTTTCCACGTCTACCTCCTCAACAGCAACTATGTCGCCTACCAATACGACAGCCCCAGTTGCCTCTGCCAGCGGGAATTCCGGATTGACGACGGCACAGATTGGTGGTATTGCAGGTGGCAGCGCAGGGTTTATACTCATCTTAGCATTCCTCGCGATCTTCCTCAAGTTCAGGAAATATAAGAAAATCGACAAGAAGGAAGACGTTGAGAGGAGCGCTGAGGCAGAGAAGTTTATGGACGGTGGCAGACAGATGCGCGCCGCTTCTATGGCACTTGCTAGTGACCGTCTCTACAGTACCCAGAGACCACTATCCCACGCCCTTGGGGAATACGATTCCACGAGGTACGACGGTGACGAGGAGGACGATAGTCCGAACGGCAGCTCACCTACCACTGGCGGCTATTTCAACAGGTTCAGCGGCAACCATGTCGAGGATTCTGCCAGCGCATTCTCCGGTGGCAGTCCTCAGGGCCACAATCCACCTTCAAGTTTCCGCAACAGTCAAAGATCATCTTCAGTACCAATGTATGGCCCGGGCGGTCCAACATTACCCACAGCTTCATTAAGCTATGAAGAATACCGAAGCCAAGCTCAGGAAACCTCTGGAGAGAGATCCGGTCTGGTATCTCCCTCCACACCACACCGATCAGTTTCCGCTCCAAATAGTCAACTGCTGCATGCGCCTCGGATTTCAAGAAAACCAATCGGCAACTCGTTCAACGAGGGCTCATCCTCGGGTCCATACCACTACTGAGTCTTTGGCGCTATCACGGATGAGCAAACTTGGGATCTATCTGATTTCCCAACATCCTACACAATCGTTTCACGACCGTAAATAGGCCCTACCAGCTCAAATATCTTACATTCGCTTGTAAAATAGTTACATCGGTGCTTTGTAGTCGCACCTACTTATTCTTCACATGATAATATCTTCCTCGGCGTTTCTTACGGCGTTACTAGCGGCATGTCTGGAGTTTCTATTCTTTTTTGCAATTTGAGGGTTTCATAATTTCAAGGCTCTTGTTCCTTTTGATACCACCATAGAAAACCATTCGTTCTTTGTATTTAGATAAACTTATTTAGCTGGCCGACTGGTCTGCACATATCTCAGAGATCATCGAAAAGAAAGTTTATAGAACACGCACTAGCAATAACTTCTCGACCAGCCAAGTCCGCTAGAACACTTGATATCCACTCTTTTCCATTCTAGTCGAACGGCACAGATCCAAAATCCTTCGAACTGGTTTCGCCGCCTTCGTGCATCAGGCAGTAGACTCTCCAACGTCGTCATTAACCCTTTAGACCACTTTGTCTAACAATACATTCGAAAATAGCAACAAAAGCTGGAGTTGGGGGGATCAAAAAGGCCCACCTGCTGAGCCTCATTCACGTCACGCCATTGGCTTTTCGATACCCGAGTCAGTCCGACTTGAATCCCCTTCCGAAAAGGATCCCACATGCATGTACGGAAAAACAAAACCGCCAAAGGGAGACAAGAAGGATTTCGAAAATCGCAAGGAAGGTTACAGCCAATTCTTCCCAAGAAGCTTGTTTGTTTCGCGAATACGTTGCAATTGGGCCGCAGACCTAATTTTATTCGCTGAAAGGGCGAAAAAAAGCTTTTTGGTGAAAGGATATGCAGGACGTATGATCGAGAATATACCTCGATATAGAAATTCCGTAAAATTGGTTGGTGTTTTTGCAAGTTGGCAGAATGCGGGATTGCGAATACAACAGGAATTAAGATTTCAAGTTTCAAGGCCACGATCCAGCCGGCCAGCGGCTGTTCGCTGTAAGCCGCGCCTAGATCAGGCTAAGACCCTTAGCATACTAGCAGCTGCTACCCCCTAGAGCGCCCCAAATCCGCTCATTCAGCAAGTTGACGATCCGGCCAAGTGGGTTCAATCTCAGGCGAGAATGCACGATTCTAAGATTTTTCCTTGGAGTGCGAATAGACGACAGCTTCACAGCCCATGCTTACTTAACTCTTTCGCTGTCGATACCCACTTTTCTCCGACAAACATACGTGAGTAATCAATGTGATGGAAATATATTTTACGCAATAAATCAAGCAATCTCGTTCGACGTCCTGACAGGGCTTGGTAAGAGCGAACAGAGAGCGGGCCTAGGTACCTGTAGGGCCTTTAAGGCCTGCAGGCTGCGCATGGTGGCAGCCTCCCGACGGTTAACATACCTCATGTGCGTATGTCGTGAGCTCGAGTGGAGCTGCCACGACTAAGCAGGTGGCCTCGTCTATCCAATTATAATCTGGCAGAACCGAAGAAGCCTCTCTGAATTTTTCGCGATCCCAAAGACCCACTATAATATCAGCTTTAAAGTTGGCAATAACAGCTAAGGTTGTTGGATTATAATCCCGAGTACCCGGGGGATACTAACCCAGGGACTGTTGGTCCCCGGAATCTGGGAATGTCCAGGAAATTAGTTCCAATCCATGAGGGTTCTTTGTTGGAGAGGCATTGTTGGATGTGTGTACAGGGCCGGATTTTTTATATACAACGGGCCTAGCAGGCCTTCAGTAACGCCGATATAGAATATGTACATTGCATTTGAATGATTTCTTTTCCCTTTCAGGTCGCCAATCACTGGCTTGGAAATAGAAAAGAAACCTGAGATGAGAGTAAATTTGTTCATGGAGTTTTCAACCTTCGCCTCGGCTTGCTCCGTCAGTTTCACGATGCAGTTTTTGACGGACCTAAAACGCATGCTGGTCGAACCCATGGCCACGTTCTTGCACAGCCGAATTTCCTGCCCTGATACTTGCTCCACAAACTCAAAACCACCATAACGAGATCTTCAATATTGCATTGAGCCTAATAGCGAGGATGACAAATATTCTCGCCTCCAAAACTGCATGAAACCTTTATTTCGCTCGTCGGGGCTTCGGTTTCGTTATCGATAGAAGCACTTTCGGCGTCGAGAAGAAATCCGACTTTTCGTACCTTTTGCCATTGTGGTCTGCAGCAATTGACCATTTGCGAAAGAAAAACGATTTATAATTCAAAGAGCTCGTCATGTGGACAAATCCAAAGGGCGAGGGTCGTCGATGCAAAGTGAAGGGTGGGACGGCCAAAAACTCAGTCGAGCCCCGCCGTCGATATCGGGCCTTCGGCACCACTGTCTTCCGGTAGGACGAAGCGTTTCATCCTCTCTACAATCCTCCCGTCGACGTGTAGTTCTTCCACCATTGTCTTTTCACGCAATGGCTCGTCTTTGTTATCCTCAACGTCTCCCGTAGTCAATCGTTCGACCCACTTTTTGGGCCAATCCGCTTCTTCGATCTTGTAAGCGTCTGCGACGTCTTCCCGGGCCTGGTATGGTTCGTAGGCACCCATTGCGATTGATGCGACTTCACGGGAGACGTGTTCCATCAACCGGCGCTGGGTGAGATATCTTTGGATACGGAAGGGAGTGTTTAGGAAGCCTAGAAGGTGAGGAAATGGGACTACTCTCGAAGGCTGGAAAGACGCCGGTATCGACGGCGGTAGTGTCGCGGATGGGTATTCGGATTGGATGATCGCAGGTGGAGGGAACTGGGGCTTCCTTGGCTTTTCTTTTTCAGCTTCCTCAGTTGTAGATTTCGTCTCTTGTGAAGGTTCGGCGGGTATAGCATCTGATATCGACGAAACAATAGGCTGCGGTTCGGGTTCTTCCTTCTTTTCCTTCACAGGTTCGTCATCGATGATATCAGGGGGCCCTAACCATCCCTCATGTAACCCTCGTACGTACTCCTTCCACGTATGCCTTCCCACAACGACCACTCCGCCGGGCCCCTCCTCCCGACTAACACCCGCCTGCTTGCCATGGGCCAAAATCACCGCTTCCTTCTCCGTTCCCTCCGAGTCATCTTCGCCTCTCCGAAGTCTCCGTGTCCTCTCCGCAACCTTCCACCGAATCTCTCCCGCCTTCCTTCCCTCTACAACCTCGTAATCCACCGCGGCCGAAACCAGAACGGGCTTCACATATTCCTTAAAATACTCTCGCGCGCTCGTAATCCCGTCCCCGGGGGGAGAAGCAAGGTAGATCGTAACTTTTCGGGGTAACTGATGCGGCGACAACGGCCTCTCGGCGAGGTGGGAGACCCTGTCGCACCAGTACTGCTGTGCTTTCTTCTTTTCGCGACGGTCGTAGACAATTAGGCCTGTCCATGTGGTGACGAGACCGATGAACACAAGCCAGGGTTTGGACGGGAGCTTTGCCTTGAACCTCGGGACGCCTGTCGATACCAGAGTATTAATTAGTACGGACACAATTAAATCCGAAGGTATTTGGAAACGGGAACATACCCCACATAACATGTTCGAACGCCGGGTTCGGCTTCTTAGGGGCGGGAGCATCCGCCATCGTGGATTACAAATAAAGGTTGTCGGTGATTTGTGTTCGTGGTTGTGAGAGCTGTTTGAAATTTTTATGTAGAATTTTAATTAAAAGTTAGCGACGCCTATCGATATGCGAAAAAAAGTTGACAAGGGACCCCACGCTACCCTCCAACGTCATTGCATCGCCCTATAATGTTTACAGGTCTCTACAGGCAATATCCCAGCTGGCTGTGGACGTCTTTCATTCATTGTATAGTAATACTATCTAGGTATCGACCATCATGCGTATTGACAGATGCTTTTGGGGGGGTTTTGGTTCACCATAGCACACAAACGCAACGCCAAACAAATATCAAGCCCAGGACTCCGGAAGACGATGCAATGTAATATCTCCATGACATCGGATGAATAATTAAGAGAAAAAAACGTTACAAGGTCGTGGTATTCACGTGAGAAAAGGTAGAGAGGAAGAGGAAGAGGAAGGAGAGGACGTAGGAAAATCGCTAATCATAAAAAGAGCATCCATAAAGTTCAAACCCGTTAGAATCTGGGTATTCCACCGTTCAATGCAAACAGTTTCGCGCTGCTTGTCGCTGTGACTCCGTCGACTTGTCTGGCGTACTGCTCGACTTGTCGGGAGATCAGAAGGGCGTCAAGTCGGCTAGGTTCCTGAGGAAGCTTGAACAGTTTCTGCCATTCATCTTCGGGCAGAGGTGGAAGCTTCTGGGCCGCTCGACCTGCGTTCTCAGTCTTCCTCTTCGCCTGCCAGGCAGATATCTTTGTTTGTTCACGGGCGAGAGATCGCTGGTAATACGCCGCATTATTGGCTTCGGTATTATGAGCTTCTATCGCCTCAAGAATAAGGTCGCACGACTTCTCCAACACTGGGTCGATGGTGAGATCGAGAGCGTTGAAGTTGGTGCTAATCGGGAAGTTTGGCTGGGGATAAGTTGGTGGGTTGGTCAACGAGGAGACGGAGACCGGTACGTTGGTAGGTGGCTGAGGAGGGATGGAGAGCTGGTGGAGAAGAGATGTGGCCAGATGAGAGTTGTAGAGTGTCAACGGAACTTCTTGAAGGATATCCTTGTAGGTAAGGTTATGCTTAGTCAAGCTGCACATAAGCTTAAGTTAGTAGCTGTTCATGTGAGGCTCGTGGCTAAAGCTTCATATATGCTTACTTCTCACTGGTGAACTTGTTCTCCTTGTATGCCACCATAAACTGTGCGGTTAACCGGTACGCCTTCAAAGCAAGGCCACCCTGCGCGCTTCTTGTGCTATCGTAGACCAACGCTACTGTCCTCTCATTCATCTGGCTCTGGTAATGAGCTTGATTCTCAATGAAGTTAGAGTTGATGAAGTTCCCCAGAGTCGTGCTCTGATACCAGCCCACATTGTTGGCGTCGACATTAACCTCCCTCAGACATTTGATCATCTCGTTCTGATACCACATGACACTCTTGTTCTTGGGTGTAAGAGCAGATGAGCCGCTGTCATCGCCTTCAGCTGAGGTCGGGAATGGGAAAGCATTTGTGATCTGAAGGACACCGTCGACCTCCATCCCAAGAAGGGAGCCGTAGACAGTTGTCGGATAGGCACCGGTGGCATGCTTAACGATACGGAGGGCGACGAGCGCGTCGACGCGAACACCCTTGATTGTCGATAGGTCGGCCATGTTGTGGGGTATAAATATCGGATTTAGAGAAGGGATCTTATAACGGAACGAGGTGAAGTTGGAAATTTGGTGTGGAAAAGAAAAGATAAGCGATAAGATCGAAGCAAAAAATTGGTGTTGGATTGAAGGGCTATTTTGCCCTGTGCGGTCACGTGAGAACAACCTCATCTACAACACAGCGACAACACATCCGCCCGACAATCATCGCGTGTTGTCGGGTCTGGCGAGATAATCAGTGCCGTAATCATAAGGTGCACTAGATTGGCCGGGAATCGTCGTCCGAAATATTAATTCTCTGGTCGTTACCGAAGTATACCTGCGCCGGGCTGGGCATCATGCTTTATCGTCACCGACCTTCCCGAAACCAGCCAAGTAGCCTCGGAATTGAAATGTCAAACGTTGAACTCGACGGGCAGACGTGATCATGTTTCGGGGCGGATTCGATTCACGCTGAGGCGTCGGATCGGTACCTCTCAGACGCGCGATATGCCGCCTCTGCTAATTTCTAGAACACTGCCGCTCTAAGGAGGTGGACCTGCCGCATGTCCGTATGCAGGATGCCCTTTAGCTTCTAACCAGTTAGCTTCCTTGAAATCTCGGGTTTGCGGCAACACTGTCCAGATCTCATGCAGGTTCACGCGACACATTTCTCGAAGAATGAACTGGATTCGAAGTCGACGGCCAGGCTGCATTCTCTGTTACACGCACATGCCAGGTCGCCTGCACTTAGGATGAATGTATCATAAGCATGCCAGCATCAATACCTTCTCACCACTGTCCCGATTGCCGCATCAGGACCCACACTCATCCATGGCAGAGTGAGACCCATCGACAAACGGGGAAGTCGAAGCCGTATCTGTAAAAGCCCAAGTATCGCCACCAAGAGAAGAAAAACATCTCGAAGATTACTATCAAAGGGCCAAGGCAGAATTCGCGCATGAAAAGCAAAAGATGCAGGGCGCGGGGACATCTTGCCGTATTAACCCAGATCCAGGACATTCGCCGCCTGTTCGCAACTTCCCAAATCATACTACCAAGACCCTTCGCGAGATGTCTTGGAAAAACCTGACCCCTTCGCTACCTCCCACCTCCAGACATTCCGTTTTACGGCACGCTCCCTATCACCAGGAAGAAAATCATGCAAAGCAAATCGCCCGGAAATTGCGGTGTAACGATGAGGATCTCATAAATACAGCGGGATCCCCCCCCCTCGTCGTTCTCAAGGAGTGTTTATCGACCTTGAATTTCTCGCCCAGGCCATGCTATTCCTATCTTCGCTGCTCCACTAGCTTGTGCGCGCCGCATCCGCACTTCTCGAAGGCTTGGTTAAACGTCACGACCCTTTTCATTTTTGTATTTTTTATTTTATTTCTTTCTCCATTCCTTTTAATACCGTTGGTACGCCGTAGGCATGTCTGAAAAGCACGCTTCAGATGATACCTTCAAGGACATCTCGCAAGATATAGGAATCGCTTGCACCTCTTCCTTCTCGGACAACTGCTCGTCTGGCACGGGCTCAGTTGTAAGTCAACGGATTTAGTGACAACCTACTATGTATATAAATAAAGAAGAATAATATACTAAAATTTAAACTTGGGGTAAATAACAGGTTGAACTAAAGAAACGCTTCAACTTATGGAGTTGCCTTGCTATGGAGTTCGCCTCTATGGCGACTTGGGCTTGCCTTTATGTGACTATTGGTGTATGTCTACAAGCTTTGAAATCGAAATCCAAAACAACCATTTGTGAATGAGTCTAATTCGGTTTTTCCTCGATACAGACTTCAATTGATTGTGGTGGCCCAGGTATATATACACTTCATATCTTTAGCCCCAAAGATAGTGTTACTGATTATCATATTAAATAGTTGGTCTCGTATACGGAACGGTCCTCGTCACAGTCATGAACACATGCATGGCGATGTCACTAGGGGAATTCGCTTCGATCATGCCTAAGGCTGGTGCGCAGCAGCTCTGGACACTGGTAGCTGGTGGAAGATACGGCCCAGTTATCTCTTACTATACAGGATATCTTAACCTTCTAGGTATGCTCATATATACCGCACACTCTACGCTATACATTAGTAAAGGATGGTAGTAGTTAATCGGTATGATCTTATAGGAGAAATCGCTATGTCTGCATCTTGCGCGTTCAACTCCGCACAACTTACTGGTGCGGCCATTGAATTCACCGTCGGGACAACTTGGACTCGATGGATGACCGTCCTGCTATACTGGGCCTACCTCGCTGTCTCTCTTGTCGTAAATTTCTATCCCCGATACCTCAGCTCCTTCAACATCCTCGGATTCATCTGGTTGCTCGTCACAATGGTCGTCACTATGATACTATTCTTAGTCCTGGGCGAGAAGAAACAGTCAGCTGAATTCGTGTTTGCTACATTCATGAATACTACCAATTGGCCTGATGGTTTTGGGTTCTTACTCGGGCTGTTGCCGATTGTTTATTCCATGGTAAGTTTCATAGGATCTGGATATCGAGGTATTCGACGATTTCAAGCTAACAACTTCACCAGTCCGGCTTCGACAACGCCGCCCATTTAGCAGAGGAACTCGAGGAACCCGAAGTCAACGCTCCAAAAGCCATGGTCGGCTCCGTCGCCATCGGCGGGCTCAGCGGTCTAATCTTCAGCATCATCATGCTCTTCTGTATTCAGGACGTAGAAGCCGCCCTAGCCTCCTCCCAACCATATGTCAAGATGTTCATCGACCTGTTCAAATCTCCCATGGGCGGCTGTCTATTCGTCTGCATCATCGGTGTTCCGATTAACATGTTCGCGGCAGCATCGATTACTGCGAGTTCCTCCCGTCTGGCGTGGGCAATGGCGTGCGACGGTGCGCTTCCCGGGAAGAAGTATTTCAGCAGGTTGTCGAAGGAGAAGGCTGTCCCCGTCAGGACTATCATGCTCTCCGCTATCTGCCAGGCCTCATTGGGAATTATCGCGTTCGGAAACGAAATGGCGTTCGAGGCTATCTTGTCCGTTGCCGTTATCGCGCTTAATCTCTCTTACGCTTTGCCAGTTTATTGTCTCTGGGTCAAGGGACGGGGTATTCTGGATACCATGGAGCTTAGGGGCTCGCAGCCCGGCTTGGGTATGGACAGACGGTGGAACCTGGGCAAATGGGGATGGGTCATCAATATCGCTGCGGGTATCTGGCCAGCTCTTTTGAGCATACTCTTCTTGTTCCCAGTTTACCTCCCAGAGGTCGGCCTCGTGTCCGCAGAAGAAGCGAATTGGTGTATTGCGGTCCTTGGAGCGACTATGATTATCGCCACGGGTTATTGGTTTACCTATGGCAAGAAGCAATATCGCGGACCGGTTACGACGCACTGACAACTCCGGTCACATACTCTTACCATGATACGTATAGTATGTATATTAGTCAATTGGCTATGGCACTTCGGGAAGGAAATGGATGGGAAGGAATATCTGGTGGTGTTAATGGGGAAGGAGGTAGCGTTGGGTATTGTCGAGGGGGTAATGTATATTCTAATGATTTGCGAAGCACTGCTTTTGGGTTCTGGCGTTTTAGAAGGTTTGGACTTTTCTTCAGCGACAGCTTCTTGTATCTATATTTTAGCTTCCCCGTATTGTATATATCTGAATCTGAGCGGCCTGATAGATCATTTCATATTTTGCATTCAATTCGTATTAATTCTCACCGTGCACACTGAAAGAGGAAAAAAATGATAAGAGTGCTATCCAAGTGGATTTCGCTCTCAGTGATATGTACAGCCCACAGATTGTCTTTTAGGTTGTCTTCTGTGGTGGATTAGTATCGTTTTCTATCAAAAAACACCAAGACGCCGGTAAATATTAATCCCAAAAGATAATTCGCCCACGTTGAACTCCAAGGATAGATCATTGGTCTCATAAGACTCCCCCCCCAATCTTACATCACGTAGCCTGCTTCGTTCATCGCGTTTCATCATCATGTGCCGTGACATGCTTCGCATCGTCACCCAATTCGTTTTCGATGACCTTCTCCAACAGCATTTCCTTCTTTACCCACGCCTGGCGTCTCTTCTCCTCTAGCATCTTCTTCTCGGCTTCCAGCTCCACCGACTCCTCCTGTGCCCAAGCTAGCTTTCTACGCAATAGCTTGTACAGTTCGGACGGTTGGAGCTTGGATTCATCCGCGTCAAATCCATCCTCGGGATCGTAGTAGTTTACCTCCTCTTTGATTTTCTTACCGTTCTGGACTCCGTTCGGACCGCTAGCGGAGCCAGGGACGGCTTCGTCGTCTTCGTCTGATGGAGGTTGCGGAGAAGGCGAAAGTGAGGAGTACTCGTCTTCTTTGTCATGTTCAATGTGGTCGTGCAAGTGAGCCGAGATATTTAAAGGGTGGTTCGGGTGTGACTTGGGAATGGGGTCGGACGGTCGCAGCGCCTCGGTTTCGTGGACTGTCCTCATGTGCTTGGCGAGGGCGTCAGAACGGGTGAAGGACCGGTCGCATTCTATTCGATTGTAAAGTCTTATACATTAGCATTCCGTTCGATTCTACACGTGCTTGGATCGGAAGAAGGAGGAGGGGCGGAACCGCGTACCGGGTAAAGTGCAGTAGAACGGTTTCTCTCTCGTATGGCTTCTCATATGGGCCTTCAGAGCGTAACCGCTCGCATGCGCCATCCCTTTCCTCGTACAATCGTCCCACTCGCAAGCGTACTTGGCTCTCCTGGTTCCGATGTGTTCGTCGTGGATGTGTCGGACGAGGTCATCCATGTTGCCCATGTCCTTCTCGCATCCTTCCCAGCGACAAACGGTCACCTGTTCACCGTGCTCGTCATCCTCGCGTGGAGTTCCCGGGACGGAGCCGGAGGTGTCCGAGGAGATGTCGGAGACGGCGATGGATTCGGGGGACTGTGGTGCTTCTTCGGTGGCGTCGTCGTCGGCTGGGCCCTCGCCCTTGAAGGCGGTGGAGGCGGATCGTTTGACAGGGAGGATGGATTCGGCGGGAGGGGAAGGGGAGGCGGAGAAGCTGGAGAGTTCGGAGGAGGGAGGGGAGGAAGCCATCTTCTTCGCGTGACGGCGGGTCATTGGTGTGATGGGGTTCCTGGTGATGGTTGATGGTTGATGGAAGGATGCCGTTGGTTAGCGTGAGGTCGGTGGTGTTTGAACGAGTTATCGCGAACCCGTCGCCAGCCATTTTTCAGGCTTGGAGGCGCATAAAAAGCCACGGGCTCAGCACCATTTAAAATGCAGTATAAGAAATCAAGCCGTGCATCTTCCCAGCAATACTTTATGTCTTTGCGCCAGAAGCAATAAAAATAGAAGCCCTTCAGAAAATCGAAAGCATCGCGATCCCATTGCGGTGTGGGAGGCTTGATCTTGATCACGTGGTGGCGCTACACCGGAGCGGCGACAGTCAAAATACCAACGTCGAGTAAGAGGGTTGATTGGGTTACCACAAACAGGGCCCAGAAAATAGACTGAGGACCGGCCCGTGGTTAGTTGGTTTGTATACTACTCGAGCATCAGTTGCATCGATATGCTGGACATATATTATCAACTTGACATGGAAGGGAGACCATTTGTCTTTGAACATTTGTCGATATCCACTTAGATCCAAGGGCATGTACTGGGCCCCAAGTTACTTCAGATATAAATCCCTTCGGTTTCCAACCTAAGAAAATGAATATAAAGTGTCGGCTTATACCTCACAGAATTTTGGGATGACGTGTGAAGTATATGACTTCGATCGTGTGTGTATCATTCTAGCCACAAGGCATCCACGGCCCTGACAAGTGGAACCACTTCTGGTGCACGGCCGTTCAGAAACCCTCATTCATATAGACATAAAGAATCGTTCTACGGCGTTATCATAATAAATGATGTGGCGAAAAGGGATGCCGCCACGTGCACGTTATCCGTTCTTCAGGCGGATCCACAATGCGACTACTAAATTTATAAACCAGGACCGGTTCAGGGTTATCTTTAGGTTAATTCCGTGTGAAACGAAACGTGAGTGTACGGTTTATCTTCAGGCAGGGTGTTTAGATATAGCGCTGCTGAGTCGACGCTTTCCTGGATCGTACGGTAATATAGCCTCGGTCACGCGCGTTGACTCTGTTGCAGTTTTCCCAGTCGCCAGTCACCATAAATTTATAAAATATAAACTTGATCATGCAGTCTTTGGAAAAGTACCTATTCTTCAATACTACTCATACAAGATAATACTAACCCTCATCTTGGGCCTGATTTCTGAAATAACCCAATCTCCTCCAAATATGAAGCGTAATCCTCGCCACCGCCACTTGAATATCAATATAGAGTGGCGCTCATTTGAGTTAGCAATTGAGCCTCGTCTAGCTCGAACTATGACGACAACCTGCATGGCCTACAGCAGAGGACCCAAGCTAGCCATACCATAGTAATCAGGATATCCCGCCACTTAGACGGTCCCTTTTAATTGACGATTCCTCCCGTTCCCGATTATAAAGCGACATCGTCCTTCCTAATATATATAGAATCGCGCGCACTTATATTTATGTTTGCATCCCATTCAACTATAATTGCAACGCAACCTTATATTATAATAGATAACGGAACCCCTCGCCGAACCGAACCCAGGCGCTACCGACAATTGCAACTTTGACCCCGCAGCGACATCGCGTGCGGTTCAAGATATCCAACTTGCTTGCGTAGGTCAAAGGCAATCAGGATTGGCCTTTTCAGCTCAGTAGCCGTCTTCACGACTTGTAGCATTAGCCATAATTCATCTGCGTAAGGTCCAGATCTAAGTTAAGTCTGGACCACGGACTGGGTATATACCTAGGTATACCGACGCCAACATGCAGCCACCCCTCCGCATAGCCATCCTCGAGACCGAATCTCCCACTCCGGATTTCCAGTCAAAGTATGGCACTTACGGGGATGTTTTCCTCCGTCTGCTGAGCACCGCGGGCACAACTCTTAACTTGAACCCGCCGCTCCGCCCCGATGACCTGCAGTTCTCGAAATGGGACGTCGAAAGGAGCTTGGACTATTACCCTGATATTGAGGAAGTAGATGCGCTTCTGGTCGTCGGACACCGTATGTTTTCCTGAGAAACCCACATGGATGTTATAGGGCGCGCCGGCTGACATTCTCGCTCGAGAGGACCACCTGGGACCCACTGCTATGGATTCAACCCCGTGGATTCTCAAACTTGTCGACTTCGTTCGCAAGGTTCTGATGGAACAGGATAGGGTCCGCGTCATTGGCATCAATTACGGGCAGTTGATTGTGGGCAGAGCGCTCGGGTGTGCTATCGACCGGATGCACGGTTGGGAAGTGTCGTCGACGACAATTAACCTGAGCGACGTCGGAAAGAAGGTCTTCGGAAGAGATACTATCGTACGTTATAATCAACAGCTTGTTTTTCGATCTAAGTCGTAAATCTATTAAAGAGTTACTAACATGACATCCTATCCCAATCTTAGAACCTTATGCACCTACACAGAGATCATGTGGTCACGCTTCCGGTCAACCCTTTCCCGCAGCTCCCAACCGCCGTGCTCGAAATCCTGGGTGACTCTGATCAATGCGCCGTTCAAGGTCTCTACACTCCGAGGAAGGTTCTCACTTTACAGGGTCTTCCGGATATTGAAAGCGCCATGATGACGCAGTTGGTACACGAGAGGCTACGGCAGGGACAAATGTCGAAGGACGTGGCGAATGATGCGGCTTCACGGGCATCTTTGAGAAACGATGGAATTCATGTTGCAGCAACACTCCTGCGATTCTTGTTGGAGCCTTAGACATCTGAAAGAAGTGTATGCGGCGTTAACCTGGGGGGCCGGGGTGCTAAGTGCTAGGACTACGGTTCTTCGATTACATGAATTTATGCATATATATATTCCGAACTCTTCAACTTTTTCTCCACCTACAGTCACCTCCCTGTGATATATTTCTACTTGATAGCACTTCCGCATTTTTTTCATTAAATCGCTTTGTTTAGCTATTTATTTTGGTTCTATATAGTCGGATTTACTTCCTGTACATGCTCGAAGCCCCGCCCTGGTGTGAAGGGAAGACCAAGGTATCCGCAATGACGACGTTCTCTCTCCTCCCCGCCACGAAAATGACAATCTCCGCGATATCCTCCCCAGTCAACGGTTCGACACCCGCGTAAACAGCGTCTGCCTTTGCTTGATCCCCTCTGAACCTCACAACCGAGAACTCCGTCTCCACTTGTCCAGGATCGATGACCGCGACGCGGATTCTAAACGGGGAAAGAAAAGAAGAGATAAATTTTAGCGGTGTAGAGTTACAGCATATATAGGCTCGATTGTTACATACCTTGTATTAACCAGCTCCTTTCTTAAAGACTCCGTAAACGCCCTTACAGCGGCTTTGGTAGAACAGTATATCGACCCTCCAGGGTACGGCTCCCGTCCTGCAATCGAGCCGATGTTGATGACCGTACCCGCATCACGGGCCTTGAAAAGCGGGATAACGGCTTGTGTCATCTGGTGCCAGCGTAGAATGTTAGTATTCATTTTTATTTTAGTTCGAAAACTACTGGTTAACTGCATCCACTTACGCTTATCAGCCCTGTCACGTTGGTATTGTACATAATATTGACATCCTCCTCAGCAATATCACCAACATGCTCCAGTCCTTTCACCAGACCGCTAAAACCACAAAATTAGTTAAAAGACCTTATCACCCGCACTTACAAATAAAGAATTCCTTACGCATTATTAACCAAAATATCAAGCCTATCCTTCCACTCCTCCTTCGGCAGCTCCGCCCAAAACTTCTTTATGTCCGCAGGATCACTAACATCCAGCCTCTGAACAAGTACCTCAGCAGCACCCGATAAAGTTCCAATCTCCTTTTTCAACTCCTCAAGTTGCTCCTGTCGCCGCGCGGTGAGGATTAACCGAACATCCGGGGCGGTCTTTACGAACTCCAGAGCGGTGGCCCGGCCGATACCGCTGGACGCTCCGGTTATGAGGATTGTCTTGCCTGATAGACGTTTGGCGACTGCAGAGGACATTATGCGGGAGGTATGTTTAGACCAGGGATTGTAAAGCGGGAGGAACGGTTTGTACGGAGTATGAGGTTTGGGGAGGATTGGGGATAAGGTTCTTGTCGCGCACCGAAGGGTGTTTGTGAAGGGTGGCATGCAGGTCGGTTGGTATTAACGTATTATAAAGCAGAAATATTGGGCTTCGTATAGAAAAATAAGACTAGCCTGGAATCCAATATCGCAATTGAACGGGGGTTATATCTGCAGTATCAATTCCACTGGGTCCGGTTCGGCGATATCGATACGTCCGTCCGCTAGCTTATTAGGTAGGATACTCTGCTGCCTTTTATCGTGTCGACATTTCGGCATTCGGTGACGTTTTAGCTTTCAAGCTAGGCTGCATCTCGGCACGAGGACAGCCAGACCCCCACCTCTCAGCAAGATGGGTCCGATGAGGGGCACAAATGCTAGCGCTATCTCGGCTACAAGTAGCGGGACATCGTCCGGAGATTGTCCGTAAACTAATGTTAGTGTTCCCAAAGGCGGCTATAGTGCAAGTCAACGCACAAAAATGCAACAATTCCCAGAAACTTCCTGGACTCTCGAGGCCAGACTTGTCCGGTGACGAGACTGATTTGATGACGGGGCAAGTTGGGCTTTTACCCGTCGTTGTAATTTACAGAATATATTTGGTGGAGACCCTTCCCTTACCCTTCCAGTTAAAATAGGCATCATGATTGTCGAAGATTTGGTATCGAAATAGAAGAGGAATTTCTCACGGTTCTACTGTTATAACGTATCCTTCACCTTGATTCCAAGGTAGAGGATTCGATTCATCAGGCCTGAAGGCATCGGATAGTCAGGTCTTCGTCAGTAATGTAACTATTTAACGGAAGGTTCGAATGTTTGGTCAAAGAAATAGTAGCTCAGAATGATTACCATTGCGAATCTGGCCCATTATGCGTGGACTTCGAATTCTGCTGCAGCTATAGCTATGAAAATACCTATACTTTTGAATATCTAAAATGAAAATGCTCGCCAAATGACAACTTTATAGCACCTGCGGCGTTAAAAAACGAAGGTTGAGATGAAGATCGAAGAAGAATAAATCCACCCAGTGCGCCGGTTGATGCATGAAAACCCTTTGTCTAAAACCCAAAACACCGGTACACGTGTATACCCGTAGCCTCAAGACTTGCACCGCTTACTCGTCCTCAAATTATCGATCCGCTGTCTCATCCACCCACTAGTAACTCCTTTTGTTTTCAATCCCAACGTAATGGTGTTACCCAGCGTGCACTCTTTACTAGTAACCTTCCACTGAAAACAATCCCTCCACTTCTCGCACTTCTCCCGACAAGCCTCGTTGATATCCGGGTTCCCATTGCCGTCTTTGGGGATTTGGGGGTTGCTCTGGGCTTCTTTCAGTAGAGATTTGATGTCGATGGCTTTCCCGGGCCCTTTCGCCATATTGTCCCAGTCTTTTTTGAGGTCTGCGGTATCTCGGTGAACGAATTCCTCGTACAGGTCACGGTAAAGAATAGTATGCTAACAGACATATATATTAGCAAATGATCAAGTATGACCGGGCCGATTACAGGACGGCTCAGAAACTCACCTTAGGACTCAACGTCATCTCCCATTCATGCAGCATCTTAACTTCCCCGGGCGACAGATGATGTAGCGTAAAGATCGGTTCACACCACTCAGCAGGCGAATGCCTAATCCCCCACGTCTGTTCTCCCTGAAATCTCGCATGCAGCTCCCCCCACATAGTCACCCCTTTCTTCTCCATCGCATACCCAAGTAACGCATCCCCACAGCAAGACCGTATAACGTCGTCGTCATAGTCACTCAACTTGAACCCTTCACCGAAAGTCTTCTTCATAGCTCCATGACTGACCACAACACCGCTTCCACCATGACCGAACAGCGTTTTACCGTACATGTTCCTACTCCCCATATACCACAGATCCTCGCTGTTGAAGTTCTGATTAAGCCACCGGTTGAGAGAGTTCCAGAATGCAAAGCTGTCGGCTTCGTAGAAGATATACCACTTCATATCCGGATAGTTCTTATACGCGTGCTCGAACATCGGTAGCCATTTGTATTTATCCAGAGTCCACCCTCCCTCTATATGCGCACCGGAGAGTGATACCCCTGTTTTGTGAAGTCGCTGCTGCTCATGGTATGTTTTGAATTGCTCGTGCTTCTTAAGCTTTTGCGAGACGTTCGCGAGGATATCGATTACTTGGCTTCCCTCGATGGTTTCCTGAAGATCGCTGTAGATAACGTGGTTCGGAGCATCGATCTGGTTGAGCCGGGCAATGTGGGCGGGTAGTCGGTCCCAGATGACTTGCGCGCCGGTCTTGATCATTAAAAGGGAATCTTTGGCGCAAGGGACCGGAAGGGGTGTATGGGTTCGTGTGAAGAAGTCGGCGGGGATCGTGTCATCTATCCAGGACGGCCATGTGGCTATATGCGCTGTTACATGCCGCAGTCGAGAGGTGTAGAGGGATGTGAAGGTGATGCATGTTATGAGGATTATTACGAATACGAAAGGGACGATGCGGAGGAATTGTGTCTTTGGACCTATATCTAATATGTTAGGAAGTTTAAATGGGGGGTACGAGCGTTAATGTGTACTTACTTGCTCCCCGTGTCGATGCTCCAAGTAATGTGTATGAATACTTCTCGGACCCGCCAAAGATATTCATGTTGGAAAATATATTGGTAAGCGACGGGCATCTAGATCCCGTCTGTATATGTCTTCGATATGTTATTATATGGTGATGTGCTGTATAATAGATGGGTCCAGTGAATAGTAATCCGGGAAGAAAGAAGAAAGACGTTTCCAAGAGCGAAGTGGTAACGAGATGTATAAACGGCCTTGAAATGCTAGAAGGATCTTTTCATGTCAGCCGTAATGCGATGTAAGAAAATCCGTGCCGTCGAATAGCGAACTATAAGCGTGAAAGAACTATAAAAGGAGACTCGCACTACAGCGACTAAGACGTGTCGAAAGACGTGGTCTGTGGTAAAGACCACCCGTTGAGCGCTGTCCCATGGATATCAGGAGCTTCGACCGAGGTAGGTAGGCACGTAGCATCAATCATTCGATTGCAAACCCAATTTCGACCAGGACATTTCAAAATTAAGAAACAAACGACCCATGATCGAGCAAACGGGTGGCCGGCTTCTCTTATAATAGAAGCTTTATTATACCCGCTATGCACCAGAAACGTCGTACCATCGGATCAATCCTTTTCTGCACAGCCATTCGGTTCGCGAATCGCCGTAGGATGCATAAAGGCTGATAACACGAAGTGCCGGTTCTCGCCAATGCGATCTTATTCCCAAATATGATGGGGAATCTTAAAACTGGAGGGAAACATATAAAAAGGAGAGCTCTAACTGACCAGCCTAACCCATGTATATGTAACTCAAGGGCGGGCGCAAGGTTCGAGACTGTTTACCGGGATAGGCTCTATTGCACCGGATTTTTGGGTACCGATTTGTATCACCGAACGAAAGTTCGACCGACGCGAATTGGGCATTGTATTGTACAGCGAAAGAAACTTACCGAAAAATTAAACAATCATGAACAAAAATAAGAAAGAGGCGGCAGTTCAAGTCCAGTTTTCCATTGGGTGGTGGGCCGTGAACATGTATCACGATATAATATCTTGATATAATATTCCCAGGCCAGGAGCATGCGCGGTGTTGCAGAACTCGAACGAGGCAGCCAGTTAGAATTCGAGGTTGCACTGCAGTATCCACTTCAGATTTGGAGCCAAGATGTTTGGATGTAACTGGAGACGGGAGGGCTCAGGGTTCCGAGAACAAAAAGTGCTTGCGTATACGTAAGCTCAAGGCTGGTGAGTTTTCCTCGTATTCCGAAATATTAGTGAAGCCTTGTATTCTTTAAATCCAGATCCAGATTTTTATTAGGTAAGTATCGAATCGGTTTGCGAAGACGGTAGCCCAGACGTCAAAGAACAATAAGCACCCATAGAAAAGCGGAATAGAATACGCCAGGAAAAAGCTTGAGGAGGGTAAGAACGGGTGCATGGAGCCCAAGCTTCCACTGGGCGATATTTAAGGATTCCCACCCTCAATTTCTCGAAATCTGCCACCTCCCTCCAACGTCCCCAAACCATGCATGATTGACAGGAGGAAATACTGCACGCAGGAGTGCAACGCGCGTAGCTGGTACTCTATATGGCGGGTAGCAAGTCAAATGTGATCTCTCAAACCGAAGAAAATCGCAAAAGCAACATGGGCTGAGATATCATTTCCCGAAATGTCAAAAATCCCACTTTAGAAGTCGATAACATTATAGGTTGCAACCTTGGGCTGATTCTCCCACTCGTGGCCTAGTGGTCGATCGGGGTGAGACTGAATGCAATTCTGCGGCGAAGTTCTAACATGACGCAGCGCTTCGAAATTTATAGAAGCTGACTCGACCAGGTTGTGCTTGCGGCCAACCCAGTGTGAGCGGGCGGCAAACTGGGCCTGCTTCTACCTGTTAAAGGTGTCCATGTATACGCAACCATATCTGGCGCCGAAATATCTCATGTGCTGAAGTCTCTTAGCTTAGGAAATCCGGAGAATATTACGATACGGTAGGTTTCAGTGGCTGTGCCTGTCCAGGGACTACTATAAACTTACTTCTAGAGAACCCTGGAAGTATCTGAAACGGAAAACCGTTCGATCGTTGACGCAACCTTCCCAAGTGCGGAACGAAGTGCTAGTTCAAGACTTGCACACTTCGTACTGTACCGAATGATATAGCCCTGTCAAAGAACCCGCTTGTTCCTACGGTGCCACGTGAACGCGATTCAAAGACATATATGAGCGTACTTCTCTCTGTTCGTGATTTAATGGGGCCGTGTATGTGGGGATTTAGAATGATTTCGTGTACGGTTTTATTGCGGTATAAAGAATAGGCCTATAATGTACCCAACTTGCAAGGGAATTGCGAAGATGTGGTAAATTACTTAGTTACTTGTACGTCTGTTGGAATCGACAAGAACAAAAATTGCCGAGGTTTGAGCATTAATTTGTACCATCGTGGTTCTACTGTTAAGCCGTAGCTAGGCTATCTATATAAAACGAGTCCCTAATCGATCCTGTTACAGCCCACGATGTCTACATCTAGTGCAGTTGTAACGCAAGACTTGCTTACGAACCTGTCCGTGATTCTCCATCGCCCGCCTGACATCTTCTGTTACCGGACAGCGCCTGATCGGGGACAAGGAAACACAAGCAGAAAATTCCCTGGAAATATCAAACAAGAATGCAAAAGCCCACGTATACGGTGGATGGCAAGCGATTAGATCGGGTTGGGGAGACGGGTTGTATCTGATATTAGTATCAGACTATGGAGGAGAAAGATATGCATGCTACCTACAATCGGGATGACAACATCATATCTTGAGGGTGGAAGATGGGGAGTTCGTGAGAGTCATGAAAGGTGAAGTATGCCTCCCGTCGGAAAGGAGACGATGCTTGCAGGAGAATGGGGGGTGGTGCTCTGTTCTCTTCCCTGGAACGTTATCGTTCGAAGAGACCTGTAGCATGTAGACGGTGAAAGGCAAGGAAATTCGCTTATTACTATGAAAACGAAACCCCAGACCGAAATACTAACCAAAAGCAGATCTGATGACCGCCTGCTAAAGATCAATGCTGACTTTAAAGTGTGAAAGGAAAGAAATATTTTTCGAGAAAGGAGTAAAGAAGTAGGGGCGATTAGAATCCACCGTGGCGGTTGAGTTGGTCACTATAAGAGGGGTGAGGATGTGTGTTAGTCACGTTCAACGGTTTTGTAGCGTGTGGGGTAGCTTAGATCAGCAGATGGGACGTACAATCGCTTGTATGTGTAACCGATGAATGGCAACCCGGTTTCCTCTCCTGGCCCAGGGGGCTGGATACTGCCCTGCGCCTGTGCGGCACGCATGGCAGCCACGGCGGGAGCATCAGGTACGTTTTCAAGGTCATCAGTAGGGAAGTACGTGGTGTCCGTCATACTCTTCAACTGAGGCTTGAAAGGGGCATCGATTTGGCGAAGGGTGTTCCAATCGACACCATTAAAGAATGGGTGGCGCTTGATCTCTTCGGCACCATGGCGCCCGATTCGCTTATCCGCAGATGTAATCAATGATCTAATGAGGTCTTCCGCTTCCGGAGAAAGGTGTATTTCCTCGGGGAAGTAGAGACTCTCTTGCCAATTGACAATCTTGCGGTAGGTCTCGTGGGCTTCTTCAGCACAGAAAGGGGGCCATCCTATGAGACACTCGAACATAATAGTTCCGAGTGACCACCAGTCGCACTCTTGCCCGTAGCCTTGATGAATGAAGATCTCAGGAGCAATGTAGTCGGGGGTACCGACGGTAGAGTAGGCCATGACACGTCGAGACCTTCTCCAAGTATTCACTTGATTCCTATTCGAGATAGTCAAGTGGATTGCATCGATCATAACACTATTGCGATCCTTAGGCGCCGAGGGAGCCTGGGCCTTCTCCAGGAGCCTCTGATAGTAAGCCTGATCGTGAGTCTTATGAAATCCGGTAGACAAGCCGAAGTCGGACAACTTGATGTGACCATTTATGTCGATCAAGATGTTATCCGGCTTGATATCTCTAAGAAATACGTCTGCGTTAGAGCACGAATTAAATGAATTCAAAAGGGAGCACGCCTACCGATGGATGAAGCCCAGTCGATGGACAGCCTCGATGGCCAGGACACACTCTGCCATGTAGAACCTCGTGACATCCTCACTGAAAACCTCATATTTAATCAGCATGGTCATGAGATCACCGCCAGGGAGAAACTCCATGATGAGGTAAAGGTAGATGGAGTCTTGGAAACTGTAGAAGAGGTTGACAACCCAAGGGCTGTCAGACTCAGCCAAGACATCTCTTTCTGCCTTTACGTGGGCCAATTGGTCCTTTTTGCTATCATTTATTCATCCATTAGCAACCGATTTTCAAGAGAATGTGGAATTAATCAATAGTATGGGTACTCACAACATCTCACTCTTGAGAAGTGTCTTCATGGCGTAGATTCTGCCGTTATCCTTCTTTTGAACCAAGCGAACTTCACCGAATGCGCCTTTGCCGATTACCTTGATAGTATGGAAGTCATCGGCGGTCATCCTCGTGCGTCTCAACCGGAGGAAGTTAGACTCCTGTGATCCGAAGTTGACCCTCTGCATGTTCTTCCTTTCTTCGGACATCCTAGGTTCGTTGCTGATCCTGGTCTCGAGCTCCTGGCGCCTACATTTCGGATATCATGTTCAGTATATGCCCGCAGTATATAGACGTGCCATGTAGAATACATGGGATTGCCTGTGTTATAATGCATACCTCTGGTTTCGTTCCAAGGCATGCTGGACATTTTGCTTGTAGAAGAGTTCAATCTTCAATTTGCAAGCAGTCGCACGCTCCCTGGTGATCGGTGCATAGGCAGACGGGTCCCTTTGAACGGAATAGTCCTCCTCGGGTTTATTGCTGCCGAGACTACCTGAGGTCCGAGGGCGTTGTTGCGGATTGTTGCCACCATTGGGAGGGTTGAGGGGAGCAGAACCAAAGCCTCCTGGGGAGCCGGCTTGGGCGAACGCTTGCTGCTGTGGTGTTTGTGGAGCACCAGGTTGTTGAGCATAGTTGCCAGGCTGCTGTTGGTAGTACTGGTTGCCGTAGCCCTGGTTGGGCTGATTCTGGTAGGGATTCATCGTCAATGGTCACTAGTCAATGGTCAATGATGAACTCGGGGCGGCTGGGAAGGTGGACGAAGGTGGACGAAGGTAGAAAAATGGGGGAGCTTGGTGAGAAGGGAGGAGGAAACAAGAAAGGAAGAGCTAAAGGAAGGAAGGGAAAGCGAGGATGTCGGCTAATGAGCTTGTAAGGGGTTCGTTTTATCGTGACAGCTGTTGCAAGAGAAGGAGAAGGGCGTGAAGGTCGAAGGAGGATGATACCGCTACGGATTGAGAGATGGAGATGATGAAAGGGAAGGTGGAGATGGAGAGGAAGGAGAGGTGAAGGTGAAGCGGTAAGGCGTAGTGGAGATGGAGACCGTTGCTGGTGTCGGTGGTTTATGTAGTTGGAGACCGAGCTGGGCGATATCAACATTGGATGGGAGCTGTCGACAACACACCGCTCAGAACGTTGACACCATCCACAACAACTTGGGCACGGCTACTCCAACTTTGACGTGACCACAGCAGGTAAAAAACATCGTGTGCTATTCCCAGAACCTCATCGAAGCTATCCTTGCATAATTGCTTATCCTCTGCCTAGGTGCTTGCTCAATACCCAACTGCTGGTGCTTGCAATTGGTGACCCCAGCGACTGCTCTAAATCAGTGCAATACAAACCCAATTGATTGCCACGGAACAAGTGATACTGCTATTGCCAAGTATCACCGACTAGCGTCTTTCCTGCAGAATACTTCATCGAAATCGAGACCCGTCGATTTGCCAGCTTCGCTCATTCGCAAGCTGCTGGGTGCATGCACGTCGTCGAACCCTGCGGTGGTAACTAGCGGTGGTGGAGGCTCAAGCATTTAAGCTCCCAGCCAGCCAATCAAACGCGCAGCCTTTCGCTACCCAAATTTTTTCCAACATACCAAACTCGATCTCAAAACGTTAACTTGATCAATTAGATATCGATTTCGAGGCTGTCAGTTCATCACGAGGAGGGGAGGGCAATTGCTTCGGAGGAGGACCATTATCGTCATTTCCACCTACCTGCGGTCGTAGCAAAATCGCACTGAGTCCCCTCCCGGGTCGACTCTTCTCGTGCAATAATGGCCAGCGCAAGGTCCCTACCGCTCCTTCTACGGACTTCCCGGGCGACGGCATCCTCGATATCATCCACCATATGCCCCTCCTGCCGCTCTTCACTGCAATCCCGCTTCGCTCTTCTCTCGGTACCCTCGCGGCGTCACTATGCAGACGACAACTCCCTCAAAGGAAGCTTCTCGCAAATATTCGGCACGGGGACACGGTCATCGGCACCGACTCCGGCCCCCATCGAACCCTCATCCATCATCCCAGGCCGCCAGCCATCCGATCTAATCTTCCCGGTTGAAAGAAAATCCCCGGGGCTTACTCGTCTCGCTCCAGGAGCCTACAGCGACCTTATGACGAACCAGTCCCTCACGGAACCCCCCAAATACCCACAGGGCGCCACAATGCTTGATCCCTTTGCACAATTATTCCATCTTCACGTTTATTCGACAAAACATAACACCCACATCACATTCACAGACCCTAAGAGGAACGCCATCATCTCCGCTTCAACCGGCATACTGGGTTTTAGAAAAGCTGCCAGGCATTCCTACGACGCCGCATACCAGCTGGCCGCACACGTCTTCCAGAAGATCGAGGATAAGGGGTTAATACCAAAGAAAGTGGAAGTGATACTCAGAGGATTCGGCGTAGGAAGAGAGGCAGTTACGAAAGCCCTGCTGGGGAAGGAAGGGAGGTATATCAAAGACGTGGTGGTGAGAGTCACGGATTCCACCAGAACCAAATTCGGTGGTACTAGGAGTAAGAACAAGAGGAGATTGTAGTCCGTGCCGCTGCCACCCGGAGTACTTTGTATTTACACTCTGATTATATTCCCCTGCTTATTCCGGAGAGTACGGGAGCCGGATGCAGGAGCGAGGGCACCATATTATATTGTACATATACCAATTTATATACCACCGCATATTCGGCAAATATCCCTTCCCGCGGATCATACACGACCATCGAGTCCGGCCAAACCGTTCAATAGTCCATGCACATATCCTTTCTCACCGCCTTACACAGACATGTGAATCCATACCGGGACCAGCTGGCAAGAGAAGTAAAGATATGAAACGATAGCAGTCTGCAGACGGCCATCATCATTAGATCCGTGCGGTACATATACATACGTGTCTCGTAAACTCGCCAGCCGGGTAGCACATGCACCCTCACGCTGTTACACTGCTGAAACATGTTGACATGTATGGGGGAACAGCGGCTAATTATAGACCAGAAAAACATTAACGCATCTGGATTTTAAATACTACGGTTAGCTACCGAGAGTCATATAGCTGGGGTCTACGTAATCTGCAGATCTGGCCCGGTATCATGCATGTGCAGGCGAGGATTTGATATTTTAGTGTTTTACTTGTAAGGTTATAAAAGCAAAAAAGGGTTATAGAGAAAACAACCAGTATGAGAAATCCTGCGGAAGGAGAATGGCCGGGATTGGCCATATTTTTGATTTGCATTAATATGCCCGCGGGCAAGGAAAAAGGTCAGCTATCGGCTAGTAACAGGAAAGGAGGCCATACGCGAGAGACTGTGTGGAAGTTTAGGAAAAGACCGCGATCAAAGGAAATATAGTACCAGAGAGTGTGTCGTCCGAAAGGAAAAGGAAACGGTTGTTATTATCTACAATCGGTAGAGCGTTTGAGTGAGAGAAAGAATGAAAGAAAGATGAAAAGAAAGAAGAGGGGGAATAAGAAGGAAATAAGGAGTGCTATGGTACAGCATCAGAAATAAGTGATATCCTGAAAATATAAAAGTGATAAAGTGATAAAGAAAAGGAGGTACAATGCAAATCGGCCTCCTCGCAAAGAAGAGTCCGTAGGGTATCGTACAAAGAAATAGAATATAGAAATATAAAGAAAGGGGACTATACATAAAAGAAATGATCGCTGACAGAACGAGACGAGGAAATGTCAGAAGGAATGAGTGAATAGTAGCATCCTCCCTCCCTGCACCAAACAATAAAACCATGATAAAGAAAACCACGACTGGCTCGTGAATGTGAGAAAACCCGAAAACGACAGTGACGCCTTAATCCCGAACGAACCAGCCGAGTCCTTGGTCGCCTCTCGGTGCAGCATTAGTAGTACTTTGTCTATCGTTTCCGAAAAATCCAAAGCTGTCTGTTCTGTTGAAATTGCTGTTGGGCGGCTGCAGGATACCATTGTCGTTTCCTTCGCTATACACGCTGCTTTCCACCCTAGCTTGTTCTGGCTGGCTGAGACCCTGGTTGTGCTTCGACTGTGCAACAGCAACCTTCTTAGCGAAATCAGGATGGCTCAGAGCTTCGCCGAAGAAGTTTATTGACGAGGCTCCTGTCGAGCTAACCGAAATTTGAGAGCCGGCGGATCGCTCGAAAAGCCCTGGTGCCCTCGGTGGTTCGAATCCTAGGTATCCAGAGTTCCCTTGCGGCGGCGAGTTATCCCTCATGACATCGCCAAAGGTAGGAGTTGGTAGGTCAGAAGAAAACACAGCGGAATGTGAGGCGTAACTCGAGCGAACGTATCCAATCGATGGGTACGACTGCCTTCGTTCGTCATGTTCATCTGGAAACTCTGACATCGAATACGACGACCTCGAAGCGTCACTTGGGTTCCTTTGTAGTCCAGCGCCGTTTTGTACCAGATTCGTAGTAGAGTTGCCCGAGAAATACCTGCTCCAGCCAGATCCGCGCTGAGTAGGTTGCATCTCAAGGTTTGTCCCGGCAGCGGGGCCGAGGACGGCTCCGCGTGGAAGGTCGACATGTGGGAATTCTAGCTCTTCTTTCGCGCTGCGCTCGCGAAGGCTCTTCTGTCTCCGTCCAAATACAGTGCTCTTGGTTCCTCCAGCTTCCTTCATGAACGACGCTCCTCTATCCTTGAACGACATGCCCGAGTCCCGACGACCAGGCGGTGACATGCCCATACCACCCATCCCCCTGGATTGTGGACCTTCCTCGTCGCCAGGTTTCTCCGCGAGGCCGGCGGCCTTCATCTTCTTTCTCTTGCAGCGGAGGATAATGTATGCGGTTCCAAGAATTAATGCGACCAAGAGTACCACGCCGAGAATGATAAACAAGAGTTGTGTGCTAGTCTTTAGTCCCTGCGACTCACCAGCGGCAGCGGACTCGGTAGTGGCAGACGATAAATCCGCGGTGCCGGTGGATGTCGAAGCGATTGTCGCAGCAGCGGTGGTGGTGAAAGCGGCGGTGCTCGATGCGATTTGCGAAGTTGAGGCGGCCGTCGATGTCTCCCTGGACTTAGCACTCATTGTCACATCCCCATCCAAAACCTTTTGCGTCCCAAAGAGAACTGTAGGATCTACCCATCCTCCCTCCTTATAATCGAAGATTGAGAGCGGGTCATTGTCGGAAGCTCCACCGCTGATAACGACGTACTGGCTATTCGAAGTAATGGCAAAATCCCGACGAGTACCTTTAGGAGCGAGAGTAGCGTTGTAGGAGGGCCAGTTAGCAGATGTCAAGGTGTGGTCCCTCGATCTCAGTTTCGCAGGGGCTGTGGTAGGGGCAGTGGCATTGTACAGAGGCACAAGCTCTACATCCGCAGGGCTTTTGCTGAAGTCGAATGTGAGTAGCATCTTCGAGCCATCGTCACCACTAACGACAGTCCCAGCAGCGGAACCGGCAGGTAGTGGGGCAGCCAGGGTACCGGGGAGATCTTTCCAACCTTCAACGCTCGAGTAACTGAAGACGTGGGTATTAGCCGGATCGCCGCCGGATATGATCGCCGTGTGCGCGTTCAGGGTCTGGACAACAGGGAATATCAGAGGGGGCGCGAGTCCGGTTGGTAACGAGGAAACCATCATGTCGTTGACGTTGATCAAAAAGGCCTTCGAAGTGGGTTGGTAGTCCTCCGAATACCAGTTCCCAGCATATACGAATATTTGTTTCGACTCTTCCATGAATGCGGCGCCATGATGCGATAGGTTAAACAGAGTCTTGTCCTGCAGCGATTGGTTTTCCCATTTCTTCTGAGCGAAGCTATACTTCTGAAGTCCCATATACTCAGGGTTTTTCTGTTCGATCTCCGGGGTGACATTCCCTCCGACGATATAAAGAGCCTCGTCTGCGGTACCAATGCCCGAATGCACACACACCGAGCCTTTGGTTGGTACCTGCTTTCCCTTGATTTCCGTCCATTTACCACCAGACTTTAACGGCAAACTAAAGAACCCATTTTCGGTATAAGCGTAGAGTGTATTGTCGACGATGGTTGTGCAATGTTGCCCAAGCGGGGCTGGTGGTTTAGGTACTGACATCGAGTCCGGTCGGTAAGTCTAGTCGGTCGTAAATAGGAACCTAAAGTATGTGTCCGCTGTGGTGCCAAAAGCGACGATATGTTCTTTCCAAGTGGTTGCGCCTACGCCGTCATAGTCCCAAAGAAATTCGTCGTCGGAGTAAATTTAAGTCGTTTGCAAAAAAAACAAAAAAAAGAATGGGTATGACCAAATCGTGATATCTAGGATAGATAAGGCCGTTAGTATATGTTGGTCCAACAAGTGTACCTGAATAATTCTATAGATAGATATCAGAGACATCGTCGTACATTTTCGAGATTTCCTCCGAAGGTTTGTGGCTTTTTCAAACACTTGTGTAAAACGTATAGTCAAAAGTACTTGTCGTCGAGAGGTATCGCAGATTGCCCTTTTTTATTCCTTTTTATATTTTATACGTTCTAGTCTTTCGAAACCTCCTCTTCTGAGTTTGTATGGTGATGCTTGGTTGCGAGGAAAGATATCCTGATCTCCCTGTGATGAATAGATAGAAACGAGCGTAGCGGTTCGAGTGCAGTGAAAACCGATTGCGAACTATCCTCCCAGAGTGAATTGCAATACGAGAAAAACCAGTCGTGAATTTCTGAAATCCGGAAGAAACGCCGTTATTCTTTTCGAGGGGTCCCCTTGTGTATCCGTTCGAAATCAACCGGCGGACTGTCAACTAAAAGGGATGGGACAAAAATGATAAGTTGAGACTCCTGCAGTGTTGGAAAAAAGCCGAAGTCGAAGTTGTCGTATCTGCCTCAGAACAACAATAAGCCCTTGCGGGAACGAGGAGAAGGTTGAAATGAAGAAGAAAAAAAGCGAGAGTCGGAACTGTCAAAAAAGGATCGAAAGGAAAATGATCAATGCACAAGAGGCAAGGAAAGGAGGAGTGCGTCTGCAAGACGAGAATATCCAGCCGCGAGAAAGAAGGGGTCGAAAAGGTCGACTCTTGGGCAATTTGGGTGGGCAGGGTCTTGCCCACTGTGTCAGAACCGTCTCCGCTATTAATCGACCCCCCTAACAGAGAACTAGTGCGGTCGTACCTAATTTCTCTCAACCGTCCTACCATAAGGTAATCCACATCTTCCTGAGCCCTGATGCACATAAGCTGAGCAGAGGGCCCCTGGTTACTTTTAAGGAGGGCAGCACTGCGGAGTAACATTCTCTTGTTCTTGTCGCAGGCTTCCGAGCGTCGACCTTCCTTCGGGCCTCATTCCTTTGTCGTGATAGCCAACCCGCAAATTTCTCACGGAGTGATCCATCGAAATGAAGAGCTGAGGAACCGGGCTCGAGGAACAAAGACATGCGATGCATTCTATTCAAAGGCACGAAATTGGTTTTTGCAACTCCCAACTTCCAACAGCTCGGTCCTCCGGGCCCTCATTCGCTGGCCGGGCTCTTCCATCGAAAACAATTTCGATACCTCTTGGCCTATCAAGGGCCAGATTGCCCCTCTGAGCGTGGAGGAGCACCCTTTGCGCTTGCTCGCTTGAGAAATCCGAGGAGAATGCCCCCTTTTTGGTTGTTGCACACAGCCAACAGGCTGACGGCCTAAGGGCAGGGGTCTCCGACCTGTTCCTGCAGTTCGCCTGCAAGTAAGTCACCGCTTTTTTCTGGCCCAGCGTTCTGCATGGAAGGTTTAAGCATGGCTGTTGGCCAGGGATAGCCTGGCTGAAACGGGCTCATGCGGCCAATCCTGATGGGACTGTGGTGGGGCGGGCAGTATAACCCTTGGCAGTCATCGAGAGAGGTCGGCCAATCGTATCATGCTGGTGTCACTGGTCAGGCGCACTTCTCCATCAGTCGGTCGCATTTGTTCGGAACAAAATTTTATAAACGTGTCGACGGTCGATAAGAACATCTTCTTTCCGTTGTTTGTTTTTATGCTGGTCTCACAATCGCATCCCGTGGAAATTCTCGCCCTTGAATCAGCTCCGTTGATAGACGATGCCCAGGCCTTCCTTTCCTTCTTTTCTTTTTTCCCAGTCATTTTGGACTCAACCACCTTGAAAAGATGTGGTTGTAGTGCATCACGCCTGCAATTAGCCATCCTTGCCAGGCAGGGCCATCTTAAAGACGTGATAGAACCGGCCGAAAACAAATACATAAGCGCCCCATCTAACACTTGGGAATTCAGTTTATCGATGGATACCCGGTATTGCATCAGATTCGAGACGTATAAGACGTTGCCACTTCCTTCGAACAGCAGGGCCGTTGAGATAAGCGCCTTTCCGGTCGATCAGATATGAACCGAAGGCCTCACTGGTCCTCCTCGGCGGTGGAAACCGAATTTGCGATCCTCCATAATTTCAAGGAGACAAGGGTTCCACATGGATGTCTCTTGGAACGCTCCCACCACTGACGTAGCCGCAAAGCCATACTCTTTCGCCTTATCGAAAAATCGCTACCATTTGGCTAAGAACAATCTTTTTTGCATGAACGCTAAGTCAAAATGCAAACGCCGCAGATAAATAGACGGTGGGTATCGTGATATAGCGTGACAAAGAAACGGGTATTCATATTCTTCGCCGGTTCGTATTTCGAGCCTTTCTCGATTTAAAGGCAATCCCCTCTGCCGATTCTACTGGAGCCGGAGTCTTGTCATCGCTGGGCTCGTGTTTCAAGATTGAATCCTCTGACCGAATTTCCCCTGTGGCCTGATCTGGATTCCGGTCTGAAGAATCCAGCGCGCCCTGCTCTTCTGTAGCAGTAACTTCATCAGATTTCTTCGCGGCTGCCTCCGCTTCCTCCTCCTCCTCTTTCGGTCCATTTTTAACACCTCGTTTTTTAAACACGATTCCTCCGAGACCCTCCACAGGGGTATCAACCGGGTATTCGATCGTAGGCAGTTTCGACTTGCCCTTCTTCTTGAAGGTAATGTCGCCAATAGTATCCGATGACACCGCGTCTCCCGGGTACTCCAACGTACGCATCCTGAAGTTCTTCGTCTCAGCTTCCTCCTCGTCCTCCTCCTCTTCACCAACCTCCCCTAGTTTCCTCCGCTTGGCTCGTTTTGACTCTTCTTGATCTTCTTGATCTTCAGGTGTAACAGGTCGTTCGATAACCCGGACAGTTTCCCATTCCCCCACCATCGCATGTTCCTTCCTATAGCTCTCCGGCATAGCCACCCCTAATGCGGCCAACTCATCCAAATGTTTCTTCTTTTGTTCGTCAGACCTAAACGAGCTTGTCTTTGCCGGTTTTTTCTCAACTAGATCCGCTGCTTTTCTGGCCAAAGGTTTCGGTACGTAGTCCGGGTTATTCAGATTGTTCAACCTCTCGGCCTCGCGTTTTGTGTTTTCGGCAGCGACGGCTTCCCTCTCTTTGGTTTTGTGGAGATCACGTAAGAACCTCTGGAGGGCGTGCTGGTGTTTCGGGGATGCTTCGTGGTCTTTCCGAGATAACGGAGAGTCCTTTACGAACATTTTCTGTAGCGGTTCCAAGTTAGCAAGATCGCAAGCTAGGACACGCGACTGCTCAGTGCAGAGAGGCGGACTCACACAACGTTCGCACCAGTAGCGCTTCGTAGATACCCAGTATTCCGACATCTTAGCAGTATTGTATCTCTGGAATCCCCGCGATGCCGTTCAATTGTCGAATGGGTACGTATGGGTTTGATGGAAGTCGGTTTTTTTGTGATGTAATGCGGATGAGTCGAAAATTCTGGAAGTTCAGTGATGCAGGTTTAAGAATGGCGACGGCCTTGGCATTATGACAGTTATAAAACCAACCAACCAAACCAACCCGACTTGATGTCGACGAGATACCTTGAAAACATCCAACCTTCTAACAAACAAGCCCTACTTCTTTAATTTCTATCCGCTCGGACGGTTAGCTACCCGTCTACGGGATAAGTTTGCTATCGATACCGCGATACAGAAACTACGCTGTTACAAGCCCAACATGTCTGCAGTCCCCCAGTTCCCACCCCCACATGTCATCCCAGATGATGAAACTGCGCAGAACACCAGCCACGAAAGTAAAGAAGAGGCACAGCAGCCTCAAGAGATATTAGCCTTACCTGCTCCTGGAACCGCGGCACAGAAGGAAGAGGCGAAGAAACTCGAGGTTGGCGCCGAAGCTCTGAAACTTGATCACCTTGGACCAATGGTAGTCAATTCGGATGGAACGTTGAGTCGCATACACAACTGGGCGGAGATGACGCCGCTGGAGCGCGAAAGGACAGTCAAGATTCTGGGAAAGCGTAATCAATTAAGAACAGATTCGCTGCTTGCCCAGGGGATAAAACCAGGCACCGTCGGAAACTGAGCTAAAGATAGAGAAAACGGGAACGGCGCTATATGCGTATATGCACAAGATCATGTATTTGCTTCTGTAGGGTCGAATAGATCTTGTAGATGGCAATAAATCTTCAAGCAGGTCGTCAATATATCCGAACAAACTACTCGGAGTCCATCTTCCATAATCCGTCTCCAAGGTAGTGGCAGTTCTCAACGCCGTTACCCTTGTTCAGTGTCTTGATATCCTCTGTGCTCATCTTTAATACACCAACCATGCAAGCATGTTCTTTGCCCTCTGCATTTATAGCAACTACAGTTCCCTCAGGTAGATTTCCCTCTGGAGGAGGGAGTTTAGCTCCAGGTGATGTTAAGCCGGGACACATGAGCTGTGCACCCCCGAGAATGAACCTGATAGCCCCTCTGTCCACCTGTACTGTCGGAAAGCATTCCGGGTCTAAAGCGCCAAATTAGCCACCAGCTGCCTTATTTCGTAAATAGAATACCCCTCGGTGGACGCACATTTATGAACCACTCTCAGATGCGGCATTATCGCATCATTGTGATGTTGAAAAAATAAAACCTGGTTGTCCAGCGCGTAGAGCGAAATCTTGTCGGGCCTATAACGTAGCGATCGGGACATCAGACATCAGCACTCGTGTCCCTCCAAAACCTCCACATCGGTTCTCGAACGAGCAATTTCCTCTGACATCGTGTTATACGAACGCTTTGATAAGGTCTAACTGCGCCTTCTTCGGCAGCACATCGTCGATGACGGGCTCGAGGAGCGGGAACTGTTCGCAAATCTTCTGGCGGATGTTTCGCTGGACGGACGACTTGATCTTCGTCTTGCCGGACGAGCTTACTCTGATCGACTCCTCCGTTAGATAAAATGCACAGAGTACCAGTATATAAAGGCGATACGTACGGCTTCTTGAACATGTTGTGATATTACGAGGACACTGAAGCTCGGCCACGGAGGGGGGTTATTATCGGAGCTCGAATGTGGGGCGGCTGGTGGAGGTTGACTTTCGAGGTGGGTTTGGTTGGTTGCATTTGGTAAGCTGGTTTTAAGCCGCACAAAATTTCATAGATCCTTTTCGCGACACCAAAACTTTTGCTCATCCTCTCATCCTCAACGAACCCCAAGCTTCGAAAGTCCACACGCCCAGCTCAAGCTCCCGATACAGCAACCACAGGAATTCGGAAGTACGCGACACTCGATCCCAATATCCATCCCCAGCAAAGATGAATCGCGAAGGTTACGTCCCCCCAACAGCTGGTGGCGGCAGTGCTGGCCCGAGCAGACCTGGTGGATATGGTGGTGACGCCCCACGACAGACTTCGATGAAGTATCTCTGCGCAGACTGTGGCAAATCCGTCACCTTGAACAAGGCCGACCCGATCCGCTGCAAGGAATGCGGATTCAGAATCTTGTACAAGGAGAGAACGAAGAGGTACGCGATCCGGGTCTGACTATTCTCACGAGACCAGGATGCTGACGAACGTCGATAGGATGGTTCAATTTGAAGCTAGATGACCGCTATATTGCCGCAACTTCCCCGAGCTCCCTTGCATAGCAATCACCTGCCATCCTACGCTTCCTAAGGCAACAATCTAGTCGCTTAAACACGTCGGAATCTTCTTCGTCCTTTTGCAGTCACAAGTAGGATACCTCGATCGATACGCTCCATGGGAATGTTCTCTACGTCCGCCTCGCATCCATAGACTCACATTTTCTCTCAGAATGATTCCATTTCCCTTTAGCGAGCTATCTTAAAATTGCAGCATCCCATGTATATTACAATATGGCCAGTACACCAACTTATTTACAATATAGACATCGGTCAAGCTGCCGGTGGATCTGAGGTCCCATCTTCAGCGCCCTGTTTCTCTGTCTCAGGATCCAACATCTTCCTACGACCTTCCATTGTGACCCAGAGGGCCTTGCTAGGGCTCTGTAGTGTAGCCAACAGCCCAGCGCCAGCGCTCTGCATGAGGCCCAGCAGCTGACCCCGTAATGTGCTGAGATCACCCAAGGTTGTGATATTCCTCAGTGCTGGGGTGTCAATCGTCGGCCCTCCGACCTTGTCGACCTTTGCCCCCAATAACAACATCTTCGAGACGCCGGATATGAATAGAGGATCCGTACCCTTCCTGAATGTCGCCTTCTCTGGGAACAGCAAATTCAGGACGGCCAAAAGATGCGGTGGTGATACTATAGGGAACTGCACGATACCGACCGGCCCCACCAATAGCGATTCCATAGTATGGGTCCCTTTATGCCGCCGTGTTAGGTCATAGGCCTTCGGTCCGCTACTTGAACCCACGTCCAAATCGTTGGGCAGGTACTCTGCTACCCGAAGAGCTGCTGAGAATAGCTCGGTGTTCACCACCACCATCTTTACTTGCTCTCCAACCGGACGGGGCTGCGGCGGTATGTTACCGCTTTCGTCGGGTACAGGCGGAGGCTGCGAGGCGGCAACCTGCACATCCACATTCGCCATTGCAGACCTAAGATCCCTCCGTATCGCTACAAGTTCGTTCGCCCGAAGGTTATTGTGCTGGAAGAACACCATCAAAGGGGTAGCTCGAAGTAATGAGAGGTAGGTCCGATGGAGAAGTGTCTGGCGAGAGTTATAGGGTCGATGGGACGGCGGCTGGTTGGACCCCTCCGGGATACATGTCTTCGAATGAGGATTAGAGTAAGAGGCGTAGCATCTTTGACCACCGTTTACAAAGGTCTCGATGAAGTAACAGGCATCGCGAAACGAGATCGTGGTCCGACTTGGGAGCTTCGTCCTCGTCGCCGCCTTGAGAAATATTGACGGCGGCATCGTGGTATATGACCCCAGTAGTTCTGTCAGATAGCCACAAGATTAGTGATCAGTACGACTAATTGACAAGAAACGTATACGGAATTACCAACCTTCCAGAGACAATCCCCCAATTGAAGCCAAAACGGACAGTCGCGGGTATATTAATTGGCGTTGAAAGTTCGTCGTCGTCAAAATTTTGAAGTTGCAACAACGTCAAGCGAACAACTCAACAACACCCCGCCATTTTACCACACAAGGATCCGGGCCGGACCTCGAAGCATATGCATACACGCGTGCTAGCTATACATCGAGCAGTCTAAGAGCGTGCAGATGACTCGTATGCACCGAAAAGATGAGCACTCAGTATATCGGACAGCGGCTTTCATTCGAATCACAACTTTGCACCGTCCGCTACATAGGCGAGGTTAAGGGCACGAAGGGCGAATGGCTCGGCGTCGAATGGGATGACCCGTCGAGAGGGAAGCATTCTGGTGAACATAATGGCACAAGATACTTTGAATGTATCAATACCTCCCAATTCACCCTCCAAATCATACGATTCAATGATAATGAGTTCTAATCTAGTATCGATCAATAGGCAAGTCTCCCGGAGCAGGATCTTTCGTTCGCCCAAATCGTCCTTCAGAGCCCTCGAACTCGTTCCTCGGCGGGCTAAGGGAAAAGTATATTACGAATGTCGAGAAAAGCGGCGTCCCAAAACCCATTGAATTCGGGAAAAAGGTTGCCGAAGAAGTGGGCTTTGATAAGGTCTCGAGGAAGTTCTCTGAGCTGGACACGTTGACGAGCGTTCTTCTGGATTACATGAGGGTCAAAACCTGTGGTGAAGATACCCAGGAAATCGCCGCCACATGTCCCAGTATGTACATCCATCAGCCTTCCAGCGGCTGAAAGTATCGTCGGCTTTTATTCCCGCATCCGACATCTCGCTAATCCAATGTCACGATAGACTTGCAGAAGTTAGACCTGACATGTAACATGTTCGAGGACGTCGAGGAGGTTGTTAAACTATGCATGAGTTTACCCATGCTTGACTTCCTGTCAATCAAGTATGACCTAAAAACGAATTCTAGATTCCGTTTACTGTCTAATACTATTATGTAGTGGAAATCGGTTCACAAGGTATCAGATTGGAGAAGATCACAGACATGGTCTCGACCGCATCAAAACACTTAAGGCCGATGATCTCCGGTCCAGCTGGACGGAAGTACGGATCCCTCTCTCCATTCGGCCGAACTTATCAATTGCTGACATCTGACTAAAGCTATTCGAGCTGGTGAATAACTTCACTAACGTGACTGATCTCTCAATCGCCGTTGGAGATATCAAAACTTTAACCCCGGATATAGCTCCAAGAGTCTCGGATCTTCACATTGCTAGCCGCCTGCAGTCTCTTTGCCTAGAGGAACACGCAATCGAAAGCATTTCGGGACTAGCAGATCTTCAAAACCTACCCAGTTTGCGTAGATTGCTGCTGTCGTATAACAAAATCAAGGCGGTCCACGATTCGCCTGAATCCAAGACCGTTGGTAAGCTCTGTTTTCCATCGGTTACATACCTAGACATCTCCCACAATGAAGTGAGCGATTGGCCGTTCCTTGACGATATGCGGATTGCCTTTCCAAAGCTGGAGGCATTGCGCATCAGCCACAACCCCCTGTACAGCACGAGCGATACCAGGACCCTTACCGAAAAATCTTACCAAATCACGGTTGGTCGGCTCGGCCGGCTTGTCACTTCCCTAAATTACAGTGTGGTAAGGAACAAGTTGGGCCCACAGTCCAATCCCAGGACTAGCTCGAAGATGCAAGAGAACTGATAAGGCAATTGCAGATAACACCAGCGGAACGTGCGGATGCCGAATTGTTTTATATCTCAACAATTGTGAAAGAGCTTTCGGAAAAACCAGCCGACCAAGAAGCCGAAATTTTGTCACGACATACAAGATGGAAAGAACTTCAATCAAGTACGTTGATCAGTACCTATTCTTCCCGAGCCTCCAAATGCACAAATGCACTGTCCAATGCTTAATCTTCAGTATGTTTCTCGTTTGCTGATGCAGTGTCAAACAGTACATGGCGAACAGGCCATAGTTCGGGATCTTTCAGGGAAGTCTAAGGATGCACTAGCATCCAAACTAATAGGTTTGTGCAATCCATCCGCCGTTGCAGCAACGGCATCAATACATGTGGTGTTGTACCGTTGAGGTATCCCAATAATTTTTTATATATGCGAAGTCAAACGCTAAGAGACCCTTGCAGAAGTTGAGGTGTGTTCAGATACGAAGACGGTGACTAAGAAATTTCCCCGCACTGTAACAATTGGGAAGCTTTCAGGGCTGATTGGTCGGCTATTCGGCGTGAATCCGTTGGACATTGCACTCTACCTCGTAGAGGAGGGTATTGTTAACGAAGGAGGTGGTGTGAGGGAAACCCTGTAAGTATCACCCAACAATTGCAACTCCAAACCGTCTTTTCAAGATGCCGTTCCGTGTTCACTTTAGGTAATCATTGAAAACCGCTTTCTAACGAAAAACGGTTTTTTTCGTTCTTCATTTAGGCTGTCTGACGAGTTGCGAGAGCTTGATTACTATGTTACTGAGGCAAAAATCCGACTCGCAGTGAGAGAAAAGTCGTTATGATTCAGCTTCGCTAGTCTTGCGGGTTTTTTATGTAAGAGTTTAGCGCTGCAGGTTTGTCTGCAGGTATCATACCTTCAGGATCGAGCGGCCTGTGCATTGTGCATATGCGGCGCGGCATAAAAGTAAAGGCCGTTCATGGAAGAAGGATTTTAGGAATAACCCGTTGTACTTCACGATATTGATGCAGAACTTTGGAGTTGAAACGGTACAGCGATGTTGGATCCAGGGAAACGTTGAACGCTTAGACCGCAAGGGTCGAAGATTACGAATTGCTGAGTAGAGACACCTGCGAGTACTTTCATGCCAACATGCTTGCACAAGTACTCACGATTCAACCTGCTCGGGCCTTGAATGTTGGCACCTGCCGTTGTTTGATGCATATTTTTCAAGATTGGAAATCCTCAGACGTTTCTTGCAAGCTATAACGACTCGAGCACTTTTACATACCTCGTATGCAACACGGTTGGTAGTCTGACCAAAAATAAACGGCTGAAGGCCAGGGTTTGAATCTCCATCAACGGCTTGCAGCCCTCGTTTATGGTTAAAGTTCTTCAAGATCATGTGAACAGACACTACGAAAAAGGGTCGTGCTCGACAAATTGCATGCCCAAGAGATTCGAGAATGGTTCCCAACCGTTGATCTGATATCGACTTGAGCGATGCCGAGAAACCAAAAAAAGGGACCCGGTACCCGCCGAGGAAGACGTGATAGCATTGCATTGCTCCCCTGCCCGGCGAATGCTGCGACGCCATCTCAAAAAAACAAAAGGTTCTCCGCGATCCGTGCCTTGATTTCTGGGGATCTCGGACTTGGTTGGTTGGCGGTGCCTTTTCCGAGAGAATTTCCAAGCATGCAAGGAGACAAAAGTACTGGAGGCCAAAAAAAAAAAAAAAAAAAACCGTTGACATATGCTCCACAGCGTCGCAATAGCTTTGAAAATCCTGAAACGCAGACCTGCTCTATGACTGCCGACAGGTAATCGGTCGATGTAATGCGTTTTCCCAAGAGCGTCTACCTTGCCGTCTGGACATGCGTCGGCCTTGGTACTCAAGTACTCGTATCCCGCCGCCTGTTTCGACGTTTCCGTTCCAACTACACAGCGGATGGAGAAACCGTCAACTGGAGCCATTTCAGGATCGAGTCGCCAGCCTGCTTTGGTGAATTAACCGAGTAGCAGTAGCTTCGCAAGCTGCTTTGTCGCCGCCGATGCTCACGCTAGCTTGGTCTCCCGCAGTATCACAGAAGCTCGGATCTCTCACTGGTAAACGACATTGTTGGTTCGGATTGCAAAAGGGTTAGTGAGGACGCACATAGCATATATCAAACCTGAAATATAGGCAGCTACGTGCGCTACCTCGTCTTGCAAGATGGTGTCTGAGCGACAGATATCGAAGTAGGGACATGTAACAAGGAAGCATCGTCAACCCTGAATTCAATTCAACGTCCATGGATCAAAACGGTCTTAGAAAGCCATTCTTCTGCAGAGTCGGAGTATTGTGGAATATCCCGCCTTCCAGGTACTGCGCACGGCAGACGGAAGTTGACGGTAAGCGGGAATCGCCACAATAGAATGCGAGGCCGAGGACGAGCATTGAAAATTTCTTACTCAAGGGGGATTGGAGCTTGAGTTTCACATGTCGTCTCTGCAATTTCAATTAATCTACGTAAAGGGAAAAACTTTTCTATCAACCAAGGCCCGCAATATACCGATATCCTGCTGGCGCAGCCATGCGATCAAGGCTGATAACGGGTATATCGACCTTATCCCAGTGCATTGCGGACAGCGAAGCCACCCTTCAAGCCTGTCCCGAACGAAATTATAGGGTCAATTATACATCTCTGTATCACCCTCCGCAAAGGCAAAGGGTTGCCACCTGACAGATGACCCGTTCGTTCTCTTTCGTTTTACGTTGACACAGACAATACACTGGACCCTGCGAATGATCCTCTGCCTTTTTCTTTTCTTCGTTTCGAACAAGAAAAAGGCGCTGCTGCGTGCTGCGTGCTCCTGCTATGCGTCTGCCGTGCGTCTGTGTCTTCGTGCTTTTTCCTGCCCGAGATACTGGGATCGTCGTTTATATGCAGCTCGCAGCACCTCCCCACGACCCACCAAAAGTTCAGACCAAAAAGTAATTACTGCTGTTTGAGTGATCATTGACATCATGAGAATGCAAGGGTTTATTGGAGGAGAGGTCGAGGCCCATACGACCAAACACTAGCACGCAGTCCTAAGTCTTGGACCAGCTGAAATGAGCATGACATGATAAGTTCAAGTGTTTAAAAGGTCGGATTCTAGTATGAACTCAAAACACACTCTCTTCTTGAAGCCAGCTTAGGCGCTCTCGATCGTCGACCAAGGTAGCTACTACCGCTACCCGCCTCATTATACAAAAGCCAATATCCGAGGCCTCGAGGTCTAGGCTCACGGCAGCGTCCGTGGAGGAAAGACACATCGCCTGTTTTGACTTTTTCGACTCAGCCCGCCCTCCAGCCATGAACCCTGAGCTTCGATTGCTGCAGAGCCAGAAACGGCCACAGGTGGTGTCGTATTATCTTGTATCTTGTATCCACCCGTCTGCAATTTTATATCGTCAACCGCTCAAAGCAGGAGAACCCGAGGCATCCACAGCAGACCGACCTTCTCCGTGTCCCTGTGTATAATATCGAAACTACACACTAACGACATCTAGCCTGATTCGCTTTGCTTCCTTTTTTCCCTCTTCTCTCTTTTTTTTTTTTTTCTTCTATCGTCCTTTCCCTGACCTTGATTTTCTAACCCTGTCGATAGCGCTGCAGCTAAGGGAGTTAATTGCAAGCCCGCAGAATTCGAGCAAGCCACCGTGTAAGCCGGAGGGTGGGAAAGAGAAGAATGCCTATCACTTGCCGTTTGCAAAGAGGATGGGCAACTTTCTTTCTGACCAACAGGGCCTCTTTGTCTTCCCTTTTCTCTTGACATTACCACTCAAGGACGCAGAAAAACAGGCCGACGAGCTAATATCAATATGTAGCCAAGCCAAGGGTGCTCCACAGCCCTAACGGAGATGGTGCAAGTACCCTGGAAGAAGGACCAGGCATTCATGACCTTTGCCTCTTCAGATCGGTCGATGTGGGTAGAGGTGATCGCGATCGGACAGAGCTGTGCTTGTAGACTTTATACCGCCTGACAATGCAAAAGATACCTCTTTGTGCCCTTTCTCTCACCGGGAGGGATATACGCGCGGTCATTCCACCCTCCGATACTTGAACTAGGCAGGTCGATTATCAATTCGGAACTACTGGTGTAGCGAAGTCCCTTTTTCCCCACCGGTCTCACAGGGACCGTCAATCAACAGATTCGATTATTTTTTAGATCGAGAGATAGACTTTCTCGACCGGGGCCGTTGTTGAGGTATGGAAGTCATGTTCCTCGCCAATCACCTTCGCCCCTCTTCCGTTACCCGCACGAGGCGTTTCTGTAAAAAACGTTGTGAAGCATGATGCACACTAGCCAGTATTCTGAAAACCTTCTTTTCTGTTTGGTAATTGTAACAATTTTTAGGATTATGTGGACACATTTTTTTGTTCTCATTCGAAGAGGTTATATATGTACAGAGGCGGGGTTTCCCGATGGTATGTATACTGTGTGAAATTTTTGGAAGGAAAACACTGCACATGAGAAAAAGAAGTATCGACAGAAAACCCGAAGACTTGAACCTCCCAATAAGAAAATAAAGGAAATAATTAATTCGTCAAAATGCTCCAAGTAGATGTGTGTCCCCATAATAATAAAAATTAGCAAACAAAGAGGCGAAACCCACTCCGTTAGATCCAGTATCCAACTTTTTTGTACATTTCTTCATAATGAAGACCAAACCAGTCGTATCAAAAGCATGGTAAATTTTCCTTGCAACCAAAGACCAGCTCATTCCAAAAGCGTGGCCGTAGTAAATATCAAAAAGCAGAAACAAAACACATGGGTATAACAAAAGTACCGAAGCCCCGGATTATGAAATATAAAATCGCCAAGGGATGGTATATCCGCTATGGAAGCTCCAGAAGAACGACGGCGATCCAATAAGAAACCGGTTTTTGCTGAAGACGCCGTCACTTTCGGGTATTAACCTCCCAATATTGATAGAAATAAGAAAAATGAAAGTGAAAGAAAAAGGAAGAAAAAAAACAAAGGGTATCGTTTCCAGAAGACATATCGAAGTAGGTCATGAAAAAGTGATTTGACTGCCTCCCATTTGCCCAGTAAGATTGTTGAGAGAATAAAACCGAAACTCCATAATAAGCCCATTTAAAATGCGATAAGGGAGATTCCGGGTGGTAATCTGAGTTTCTCGATTTCGATTTCGATTCCGTACATATCCCAGTACGTGCCGATTCAGAGGGTTGGTGCTGGCGTTTTGGCCACCGGTGGCGTTCATAGAGTTTTTGTTGGCACAACCTGCTTAGTACTGATCCATTGCGATACTGGCTAGCGCTGCAAGGCCGCTTTCTTGTGAGAATGTCGAGTCTGGGAGGTAGTGAACCGAATGGGACGGGTATTGATTGGTATCCGCAATAACGACTGGAGCTTCGGCCTTCTTCTTCCTGGCGGACCGCTTGTTCGCTCCACCTCCTTGGTGGGTTCTAAAGTGCTGCATACAGTTATCTTGTCGACTGAACCGAGCCCCACAGCCTGGTTGTGGGCATTCGTAATTCTTCTCGCCGGTGTGTATTCTAGTATGTCTCGCAAGATGTCCAGATGTGGTAAATGACTTGCCGCAGTGGCATGTGTATTTTCTGACGGATTTTTTGACGGCTGGGTTTGCGGGATTGCCGCTTTCATCATCATCCTCTTCTTCGATGTCGATACATTTCGTTGATAGAACCGGAGACGCAGAAGACACCGAGGATGCACAGGACGATGTCGACGAACTCCGGGAAGACATTGAAGGCCGATAACCTTCGGGGCAATTGTTGAGTAGTTTACCCAACGATGGAAGGCTCATACTATCAGGCGTAATTGGGGTGCGTGGGGACGAGATATCACTGTATATACTGCCTGTCGAACTGTACGAGTCTGATCGTTCAGAATGATAAGGTCGGCGCATGTCTGGCGATAATGGTGGTGTCGGAGATCGACGACCATACGAGGATGAGAAATGGGGTTCCGATCTGGATGAATGATAAGCGGGTCGGGCTTGATCACACAGGATTGAGACTCTGCGGCCCGCGGAAGTTGTAACTGCGAGTGGATCCATTTTGATATTGGTATTCGGAGTGATAAAGATGTGAGTTATGTTAAGTGTCGACTGAGTCTAGCTCACGAAGTCAATCTGATAACTGATACAAGGCTGAGGCGACGAAGGGTAGATATGGTGATAACGACAATGTCGGGATGCAAGTTATGCACGCTGATAAGATGCCTCAGATCCGAACGAGTGTGGATAGAATCTTCAAAGTCCAAAGTCTTGAAAGATCTGTACGAGGGAAATATTCAAGAAGAAAAAAAAGGTGGTGGAGGCTGCGAGATCTTGGGATTATAAATTATTCGCACACTCAGACAGACTTATTCGGTTGCGACATCCAGGCGAGAGGGCTTGCTCTCAACCTGCGTCTTCGCCCGTATTTAGGGTGAGAGTTAAGTGACTTTGGTGTGCATGAGCGAAAAAAAGAAAACAGAGGAGAAAAGTAATAACGTCAGTGTGTTCAGGTAAATACCGTATGAAGAGTGTGCTTGCGGACTCCACGTTCGTACCGTCGAACGGGTCAAGAGAGCCGCTGGTAGGGGACAGGGAACCTTGTGGTAGGAAACAAGGGCTGGGGAGGGGAGAGAAGAAGGAGCACAGGTGGGCATTTGCGTCATTGAGAAGCCACTTTGGTTACCTGAGGACCCAACGGATTAGTGGGAAACCGCGAGTCTCGGATACGGAGACTGGGAATTTCATGCCGGAGACGTGTGAGAATGGCTTTGTTGCTTTTCCCATGCTCGAGCATGCTGCCCAAGCCCAGGTCTCAGGGTGGGGGAGGAAAGGTCCTCCTCAGCCAAGTACAACATGAACATGCATGCAAGTACCGGACATCCAGCTTAGTGCCGGCTCCCCAAGCTGGAACACCACGCCCATGTCGGGCGCGCAGTTGCGAAAAGCAAAGGGGAGGGACTAATCCGTAAGCAATTAACGTCCTGGTCCCAAGGATTTCCTAAGAATGGGGCTGTTTGGTTGTTAGCTTGAGTCTTGGCCCGATCCCAATATAATAATCCGATGGTCTCGCGCGAGGCCATGGAGATGGGTAGGAAGCGACCCTGCTGTTTGAGAGAATGATTGACGTTTTCACTTGAGAAGGAGTTCATGGAAAGAGCAGGTGCTGGCTTCTCTCTCTTTCTCTCGTATTGTTCTTCGACCTGTCGAAGAGCGTGCGATTGGTCGACTAGCTAGGACGCTATAAGCACTTAAGCATAGGCCTTAGGACCCTTCGGCGGTCACACGTTTTGAATTCGGTCGACGAAACTAAAAAAGTGTGAAGTGTGATATGGTAATAAATCCGTCTGGTATGAAAAGGGACCCGTGTGCCACCCGGTTGACGGATTTTTCAACCAACTGAAACTGGTAGAATCTGACGTCAGTAATAATGCCGGTGATAATGATGGTAATTCAATTTCGGAGGCACGGAGTAATGTACGTACCTACATCTTCCTTACATACATGCATATCCAGACATAGCTTGCATCGACTGGGTGAGGTTAATTAATGCGCCCGGAGACCTATGGCTTGCGAGCTTGTCAGACAAGCCACTTACAGCAGTTTGAGCTCAGGATTTGCTGGCACATCCGTTCCTTGCTGCAGGGCCATCGGCTGATGCTTCTGGATCGAAGATTCGCTTACAACATCTAACGGGATTCTCTGATCCTCACTGAAACCGTCGATTGCGGAGAGACGGGGGCCCTTTTAGCCTTGACTCTCCGGGTCTTTCACCGCGGTCTCCTGCCCAGTTTCTCAGGCAGGTCCTCCACAAGCTGGGGACCCGTAGCAGGTGACATCACACCGCATTGCTGCTCTCTCCCCATCCATCGATGGGGGTCCCGACTTACCCAAACTTATAAAAGGCCCAGGAACAGTTCCGTTTGCCGGTCGTTGTTAAAACGTTCCCGCTCATATAATAATACACACTGGCTTTAATATTATAATAGGTATGTTCGTGTTGGGTATTCAGAATCCTGTCGACGTTGATGCTCACGCTCACCCGTCCGATTTATCTGTACCCGCGTAGGACGGCCCCAGGCCCTGGGATCATTCATCGGTATATCGACGCTGCATACCCTGCATTACATATCAACGCTCTGCTTTGGCCAAGGGTTTAATTGCATCCTGTCGCATTTCGAGTGTGATCATCATGACATAAGAATAGCAACCAATACAGGGCGTACGAGTCCCCTTATTCCGATCGATTTGATTCGATTTCCTATCCTTTCCAAATCGACTAGAATTCCGTTTTCCGTCTTCCGTCTCGCCGGATCGCCTTCATTCCCCGTTTAATCTCTAGCATTCTTCACATCAATTGCAGACTCCCTCGAAGGACCCTGCTCAAGGCAGCCCTCGACCCTCGTTGATTGCCTTTGCCACTTGACTAGTGTTAGGTCGATTCTCTGTTCCGGAAAAGTTAGATAGGACCCGTATCGAATGCTTTATAAATTTTAAACTCGGGATTCCATCGATCGAGCATGTCCCACGACTTCGGGTATAGATATTATTACCTGCGTAGCGCTCATACGAGTCAAGATATAATTCGTCATCAGAAGTGGTAGCTCTTACGCTACTGTCACCTTCCAACGCAGCTATGAAACGGCCGAGCCTGCTGTCTTCCGATGGCGGTTGCCAACCTCGGTACGGTTGCAGAACTCTTGGACAGCGCAGGATCCATGGAGCTACCATAACGTCGACAAAGGATAGCTTCGTTCCCTGTTTAGAAGGAAAAAATTTTGCAAGCACAATTTTTTTTTTTTAGTTTCGGCCCTACCCGTCAACCACCAGGCAAGCAATTTGTTGTCGGTGATGCAAAACATCAAAATTACCGGGGTTGTTCTGGTCCCATACCGTAAAAAATGGACCCTTTGGGTCTGCTGCTTCCAACAGAGCGTTCACCTGAGGGTCGGCGTGCATTAGTGCTGGATATTCTGTCCTGGCGAATCAGAACCACAGCTAGGGCACCAACCTGTTTCTCGAACTCCTTCCCGTGCTCGGCTTGTTTGTCAACTTCCTGAGCTTGAAGGTACCGATAAAAAGTTGGCACAATGTTTCGCGATATCTATAGTCCTTGAAACATTTTTTTTTTTTTTTCCTCCCCGTCGTCATCATCGGAGCTCAGGCAATCGAAAATATGACAGATCGGACGTTAGAAAATCTAGAACCTCACGCACATGATCTGCCCAGAGCCTGCTATGCGCTTTCTGCTTTGGGTCTTGGGGTAGCAGCTTTTTTTCTGAAATGTCGTCTACCTAATTTTAACGGTTTAGCGAAGGTGTTTTCGTACCGAACCAACCTGCGAACATAGGAAACTTTAGGGCTTACATATTCCATGAGAACGGTGGATTCATAGCAGCCCCAGCTTTTCAAAGTTACCAATCAAAGGTCAGTCTTCAAATAAACTTTCAAAGCTGGTCTTCAATGGATGGACGACACACTCGCCATCTTTCAGAGCGGGTACTGGAAGCTCCGATGATATGATATTAGTCCACAGTATTCGGGCCCATACGGATGCACAGTCTGCTCAGCTCTTCAGCTCGGGTTATCTTCCTCACAATTGACTTACCGAGTCCCTGAAAAGAAAAAAAACACCAATAAATCAAGATCCTGTTAGCGAGGCAGCTATCTACTCATGTCTCAGCCATGAATCCATACCCTTGGATTGACATCCAAAAGCTCTTTTGGTTTCTATCTCCGGCGCCATTCCCCAGTCAGGCCATCAGCATCTGCATTCCCCAAGCTCGCTTTCGGAGCTCCAAAAATAATATCAAAATTGTGAGGGTATCCAGGCCAGCTTACCTTGTACGGGTCCACCTAAGATCTCGGTGTTAGCTCAGCCAAGTCTCGTACACATTCACTCCCTTTCTCCACGAGCAGACGGAAGATTTACAACCTCAATATACTGATACTCGAGCCTAAAGAAAATGTGATATACGAGATCAATCGATACGAACGTATGCGTAAGCGTATCAGTCCAAGAATCACTTACCCCGAAAGTTCCAGGGCGATCCAAACTCGCTTAGAGCGGATTCGTGTTTAGCCTCGTTGATCGAGATCCGATGATAGCGATTGGTAGCGAAAGCTGGAGAGGATTTACCTGTACGAAGGGACTAGGAGTGGTTTTGGAGTTTTAGCTAAAACGTTGATCCACCTTTGGTATCCGATGGTGCTCTTGGATTACCAGAAGCAGCCGCCGTAGAGTTTCAATTGAGCATCATGCGAATGGCTCTGAACGGTGAGCAAGGCGTTACCCGTGGCCTTGGTATGATACGTTTTCTGGATCTTGTCTGTGGTTGATGACGACGACATGGTTGTGGGGAACTGGCCAATGGATGCAATGTATGTTTCACTTTGCGAGGATCTGGCTGGACCCTGATGTCTGATGCAGTGGAAGTTCCGAGAATGTGAATGGACCGACGAAGCAGCGGCTATGGTTCTGAGGGGGATGTTGTGTTCGGGGTTAAGCTCTGATAGTTGAGTGCATTGATATAGAGCTAAAGGTGTCTGGCCCCCTCATGTTGCTATCATGGTCTGATACTGATACCAATTCGATAAACGGATGAGGTCATATGCATTGGCCAATCAACGGCGAGCTTCGGGTCACAGTTGATAAGAACAAAGACATTATCGCCCGTCTCTTTACTTCGGCCGTTCTACGCGCGTCTCGACGCCGACGAAGAATATACTTAGTGAATCGTGTATCTGCTTATGTAACTACAGCCCGAAAAACAAACTGCGGGGCGCCGGCAAAAAGGCCGGCGACCTTTTGATGTTGTTCATCTGCAAGGTCGCCTGCTGCACATGTTCACATGCACATATACGTCCAGAGATCGAATTGGAAATCGATCGCTGTATACATGTATAATATAGACTGCTCACCGTTAAAACGCTGCAAGCCCATCTTGCGCGAGGTCCAATACAAAATCACCTGCTTCGAATTAAACTTCTCCACATTTCCTATCGAAACCGGAGAGGCTTGGATACTAGAGACGGTCTGTTTTCCTTCGAATTTCTCACGGACCTGATAGTTGGGTCTAGATTAAATTCTGTCTCGATCCTCACGACCATGCATGGTGCCACAAATCCGGGGAATTTCCCTCTCCGCTTGATTATATTGAATATTCCGCGGCTGTCTGGGCCCACGGGCAGGCCTTAACACATGTCAGTAGCTAGGAGTGAAGCCGGAGCCTTTGTTGCAAATATTAATGCGCACGCGCACACAATCCTTTCCAGTAGTGGCGAGAATGATTTCTTATTCAGTTCAATTCGGAAAGATAGACGCAAAGGTCTCAGCTTTGTGCTACAAAAACCTGCCGTTGGTTCGAAACTTAAACTACTCACGATGATCGACCGATCTGCAGGTAAAACGCAACAGCAACGCATGGGAGACCCTTTGGCACCACAGCTTTGCGCAAGGTGTGTTCAGAAACACACGGTTCGCGGAGCGATAATTTCTTCAGATATTTATATTTCTATTTGCAAATTGCTAGAGTCGACCCATCTCGGACGGAATTGATATCCGCAAAGGACATCGGATCTGTATGCTCGGTTCCCCGCGGATAAAAAAGATATCAAAGTCCCCAATGCAGAGTTCGGCACGATTCGTTGGACCGATGCGACTGGATTACAGGTTGGAAACACGGATTTAATCTGTAAAATCTTTCAGAACCGAGACGTATAAGCTTTCGAGGAAGTTCCGAGTCAAAGCCCGGGTATCGATCACAATGGCCTGTCATTTGATGAACCGGTTCGATACCGGGCCTGCTCGTTCGGCTTCGTGTGCGACGATCTCCAATCGAGGCTATCAGGGTCCCTCCATGTCGATATAGATTCAACCTAGCCAGGTCGTGGTTCCCTGAGCCTGTATCTGTATTCTTCCTTCTCAAAAACCTTGATGCCAGCTATTTCGTTACCAGAACTCCCTTCCCTTGGCTCGTCCCTGCGAGCATCAAATCTTAAGATCTTGCTGCCTTGACGGGGGGTTCCTGGAGCTGTAGTTTCAGAGATGAATATGCCCTCGGTCCGTCTTCCGTATCTGCGCAACCGCAGGCGAGTCGGTACAACTCGTGCAGGACGTTGGAGTATGCACCCTCCTAAAGACCATAGGTGAGGATTTCACAGCCCATCCCCCACTCCCTCGGCTCAAACTAGGTATCTGAACAAATGGCGATCGTGGCTGTGAAACCCTAAAGTCACAGGCAACAAAGACCATCCCTTCATCATGACCCACCAGCTCCCACATCCCATGAATCAACTAGGCAGTTACGACCCTTGCGTATCTTCTCCGCAAGACATCGATGAGATAGGACGATACCCGACTATAGACATCGTCAACAATGAACAATACCGCTTTCCGGATCTAGTATCCCCCAGATACCATCTCTTCACCCACACCGACTACCATCCTAACTCAGCAGGCATGAAACCATCAATTGAGAGAGCTAGGATCACTCGGACGCGGGATCGCTTCCGCTTGAGATATCCTCTGAAATCCCTGCGCAGTAGTTAATCTCTCACACGATGTCTTTCCACATGCAAAGAGAGGGATGCAAGGGAAAGGTTAACCCGCGCCGTCGCAACTAATCCGATGGGAAATTAAAGTATGTTTATGTTTAGTATATTCCCTTTGATTCTGTCCAACGGCTGGCGGGGATATATCGCCTGTTGTTGCTTTGATTAGCTCTCCGCTGTTTGTCGGAATTCATATAGGATTTTTTGGACACCTGCCACTACGGCGTCAAATTGCACAAATCCGTGTATACTTGCTGTTCGACTGAAATATTCTCCCTAGTGCATGTGAATTCTAGACGGGAGTTGAAACCGGCTTGAAATAGTTGGGTGCATGCGTACGCGTGTTAGTGGAGAAAGTATTCATCGAAGATCACGGAATGGACAATATAAATCCGGATTTTTTTTGCTCTCTGCCTTTCTGCCGTTCTGAATCAATATCTCAATGGGTGAGAAGGTGTTCTAACTGTAATGAGCAAGTTGAAAGCATTCCTTTAATGCGTAAAATTGGCAAGCTTTGACTAGTATCGCTATCAACCATCCAAGACATTCAGTCCTTCTAGAATTGATCTGATTGACTGACGTTGAGGGAGGAAGTGGTACGATATTGCGGTGAAGAGCTCGAGTGAGAAAAGACACAGGTCAACTGTAGTCGGGTCGGTGAGTTCAGGGACCAACACCGATCGGGAAAAAATCTCGACACTCTGTACAGAATCGGACGACTTGTCGACGCCGTCACCCTTGCCTAAGGTCATCTCTCTGCCGCGACGACGACGAGAATGGAACAGCAAACAGGAAAGTTATTTTAAACCGGAAATATGCAGATGCCCTTCTATTTTTTCCCACAAAATAATAATAATAAGTTTTTATTTTTAAAATTGGATAAATTCATGCCCGTTTTCTGTCTACTATCAGGCGAACTCCACAAATATCCCACTCTTGCAGGTTTGCCAGATTCCAGATTTAGAAACAAAATTGGACCGGCGCTCGTCCCACCCCCTGCGCAAGCTCCAAGGCTGGATTGCACATTTTCTAATGAGAGAGAGTGGAGCAGTCTCCTCTCTCACACAGGCGCGGCAGCGCAAGGGGTCAGTCGTGCAGATGTTGTCGAGCCCATGTCGCAGAAAAAAGGGCCCTGACGGTTTCAGCGAGCTTCTTGGAACGTTCTAGCGGCCTTCGATTCGGGGACCCCTGATGCCTGCTCCACCTCCCATCATCCAACGGCGGGCTTGCAATTGGCCCTTGCCTCGTTTATTCGCTGCATGACAGCCCCCTCGATCGATATCCTGCCATGAACGACAGAAGATGATGGCATATCGGAAGACGTGCTTTCGTCTTACAATAATCCGATGATGCCGAGGAGTGCAAAGAGATTCGACGGGAAGAGACCCTCGAACTCCACTTTCAGCCATCACCCCCCCGGTCTATGACCTGCCTTGGGAACATCTAGCGCCAAAAGCCGTGGCCACCCCTTGTGCTGAATGTATCAGGTCGCTTCTGACTGGAGACTCGCTTCCTACCCGAGTTGAAGAGGAACAGTACACCACTCTGTGACACCTTGCGTGCATTGTTTCGAAGGGCGCACACTTTCTGGCTCATTGGGCTGTTTTGTCGTTAGTTAATAATCCTTTCTTGATCTTTTTTGTACGGATGAGGAGGCGCAAGGCATGTCAGAGGGGATTTAACTTGCTTTCACTAATTGGCCCACTTTGCTTTTTCGTTCCACAGAGTGGAAAATAAGTATAATAGTGCTTCACCATCCTCCCCCAGATTCCTATGATACCTCTCTCTCTCACTACTTCACTACTCAAATAACAAATTACCAAATCACAATTAAAGTATTTCGCAGAGCGGAACTTTGTCCATTCCTTTAGAAAAACAAAACAAAAAAGGGTCTCATACACTCCTTTATATCATCTTGTCAGCCGGCTTGACATCATCGACCAAGAACTTCGAGACATCAACATCATCTACACATATTAATATATTCAATAAAAACTCAAACCGCCAAAATGTTCAAGATGCCATTCACCCTCCACACCTTCCTTGCTCCCCGCAAGCCGGAGTCATTCCCTCCACTCCCAGTCCTCCCCACAAACACATCCACCGCTCCATCTCTATTCGAAGACCTTTACCTCGAAGAGGACATCGTATTCGATGAAGTCTTCCTCGACATCATGGGTCTCAACGAAACCGCCCCAGCTCCATCGACACCCCGACACACCAACGAACCAGTCTACATCCCAAGGAGCGACTCGATCGTAGCACCCCTCCTGATGGCCAGGCGAAAAGCCAGCCTCGCGAACTGCTTGAGCGGTCACCCAGCCGCTTCATTCGAGCTTAAGAACATGGATCGCTTCAGACAGACAAGGTCGAAGTCCGTATCCGCCGCCAGCGCTCTGTACACAAAACAGAAGGCAGACCTGTTGAAGCCTCTTCCAAGTCTGCCGTCCAAGGCCGCCGATATCCCTTCCATCGAGTGGTCATCATACAACGTTGCTTCCGCCACACCTTCGACCAGCAGCTTCACGAACTACTCGATGCACAGGAAGATGTCGACGCCTAATAGGTTCCTGAGCGTTAACTTTGCCGGGTCGAATGGTATTCCTATCCCTGCATCGCCGCTGTCGCCTAGACAGTTGGGTGAACCCTCGAGTCTTTAAACGGTCTTGAGTGGTGTTTCGACTTCTTCTTCTTCTTTCCACATTTTTTCTGTATATATATATTTCTCTTTTCTCTCATCTTTAATCGGGTCTTCTGTTTTGGAAGGGACAAGTCTGTTTAGCGTTGATGACGATGATATTTCCTTTGAGCATTGAAATAAGAAAAGCGAGTGGCATTGTTTCTTTTGCATTTGATGATAAAATTTCATGGCACATCATCTTTGGCGGGCATTTTGAGTATCATAGACTTTTGTTCCTTTTGTATATTTCCTATTTATCCAAGACGAAGAGGCGGCTTTCAAAAAGCGTGATCTGAAAAAAAAAAAAAATTGAAAAAAAGTTCATTTACTTACAAACATTTCTTTACCGTTCGTTTTGTCTATCTCGTGTTTTCTTTTCACTGGTGCGAATAGATCTATCTTCGTGGCGGTGGTTTATTATGCCATCCCGTCTGATGAGAATAATGCTAATATCGACTTAATTTGTGCGAATCGCTTTATCCGTTCTTCCGTACATCTATCTTCCGCCGGTAATAAGAAATAAATACCCATGTCATCGTAATCCTTCCAGGGAATCTGCACATGCTTCCATGGGTAAGCCTGCTGGTAAGCTGGTAATGGAGTAAAAAATTATACATGAAATAAGTTAAATCGATATCTGAAACCGAATATCGAGGATGAACCCGTGTTGCACAGAGCAAAGGTGATCCCAGGGATTGCTCTAATGCGTCCCGTTAGCGGCTGACGTGACACTCTCAGCGGTAGATGCGACGCCATTAGTCGTGGCAGCTCCGGCGGCCTCGGCAGACCCGTTGTAAATCTTGCAACCCTCCAGATATCCCTCCCACTCCTTCAAGGACGCCTTGTCCTTGATTCCCTGCTTAATAAGCTCGACTGCATCTTTCCAGTCGTCCGTAACGCCGGCGACAACCAACAGTGCGGCCGAGTTTATGAGACAGTAGTCCAGAATCGGGTCGCCGAAGGGTACGTCGCCCCTCAGTATAGCCTTCACGATATTCGCGTTTTCCTCGGGTGACCGACTCTTGCATTCCTCCAATGGATGGAGAGGGATCCCGAAATCAGTCACAGGGTGGAGTTCAAGCTCTTCGACGGTAGCTAGCGTACCAGGCGGGGAACCGGGAGGAGCAGCGACGAGTCTCCAGCAGAACGTCTTTCCGCATGGGGAGATCTCGTCAAGACCCTTCCCGACGTCGCCACAAACCACCATCCCCTTCTGGCAGCCCATGAGCCGGAGCACCTCGGAGAAAACCTTGCCGAGCTCTCGGTTCTTGACGCCGAGGATGCGAGCTTCGATACCCTCGATGGGGTTGGCGAGGGGACCGACGACGTTGAAGATGGTCGAGAAGCCGAGTTCCTTACGAAGACGAGCCAGAGGGCCGAGGCCGGTGTGGTAGGTTGGAGCGAAAAGGAAGGCGAGGTTGGAATGGTTGGTTAGGATCTTCGCAACGTTTGCAGGAGGGATGCTGAGGATGAACGGCCCTCCGGCGAGGGCAGAGATCATGTCTGAACTCCCAGAGACCGAAGTCGCAGCACGATTGCCATGTTTGGCAATGAGGAGGTAGGGGGAGGCGAGGAGGGCAGAGGTGGTGGAGACGTTGAAAGTATTGTGACCATCACCACCGGTGCCGACGATATCCACCTGCACCGACAACCAGAGTCAGCCATGTCAATTGATATACGGCGAGAAGGTATTACTCACAAAGCCGCCATGATAGTTGTTACGCTTCAAGAGGAGTCTCTTTGTTGCGAATTCCTTGTTATGAAAGTCGATTGGGACCCTGACAGCGGCATCTCGCATGACTTTGACAACCGCACTGACAATCTGCGAGTCATAGTACAGGCCTGAGAAGGTCAGGGCGGTAAGGAGAGCAGCCCTTTGGCTCTCGTCCACGGCACCCTGCCCCAGGATTCCGGCGAAGGCAGCTGTGACTTCGGTGACGATTTCCTCGGTGACGACCTTTTTCTCGGCGTCCTGGTACTGAGCCAGGAGCTTCAGGAGGGGAGTTATTGAGAAGGTGGACATTCTGAGAGAAACCGTTCGACCTCGCGCTCCGTCTATGTCGCGATACCTTTTGGTTTAAATGTTTCCGTCCCGATATCGGGGGGTTTCTTTTAATTTTGGACAAGTGTTATTAAGGATATTCAATACCGGAGATCGTGAAGAGGACAAGGATTGAAGCTGTGATAGCGAGGCATTATATAGAAACAATTACAAACAGATGTACACAGGGGACGGGGGGTGGGAAGGAGTGTGTAGACGATGCAGTGATGCGGGCGAATTCTGGGGGAGGGCGAGCGGGCGAGGAGGTTGTCGAGTCAGCTCGCAAATCTGGCGCGCCGGTTCCGTTCAGGCTATTTCTGCTCGAGAACGGCTTAGCTGCGGTTCCGATTGCAGTCGGTCACTCGATGAGGCTGGCATGCGGTGTAAAATAGTATCCCGATGGATTTATGCAGCCAGGATGGAGTGGTTTATAGACTGTCCTGTCTTATCGATAAACCTTAGCAGCATAGAGGAATTTAATTGAAGTTGTGAATGCGGATGGGCCCTGCAGCAGCACAGCTTGACCGGCTATCGGAACCCTGACGGCAACCAACATGCAACAGATGCCATTTGACGGATGTCGAGATGCTTTGAACACCGAATATCGATACCGCCGGTGTCTTCCGCAGGTCCCGTTGGCCGGTCCTTCTTACTTTTATCTTTATCTTACTTACTTGGTAGTTTTTTTTCTCTCGCCGAGCGAGCAAACCGCGGCGCCGTCGAGTTCCTTCCATCCATTTCTTCGGCCGCACCCAACGCCGACGTGAGAGCTCGGGCCTGGTAGGAGATAAAATCTTACACTCGGGCTTGGAAAAATAAAATTTAACTTCATGCAATCTTTTTCAATCCTCTCTTCCTTCATTCCACTTCATTTTCCACTTCCATATATCCTTTTTTCAAAGACCTTTGCAATTGTATACCTGTTCTAAGCTTAGATTTGGTCGGCTGCGAACCAAAAGCTCAGGCGAAGAATCCCTGCCGGCAAAAAATTTCTTTGTGCTACCGACGCTGCCCCGTATCTCCATTATCGATACCATCGATCGAAATCTCCCATGGACTGCTGAGGCATCCCGAACTCACACCCTGCTGCTCACGTCTGACCCAACTGATCCGGGGATCTGGTAGTCCGTTAGAACACACCCCACTCTCACGATGCGACCGTTCACCAGGTCCATCGGCCGTGCCCAACGGCATCCCGCCTTCATCACATCCTCTCTGGTACGGCAGCATTCCGTACCCCGTTCGATACATGTCCGAGCAATATCCACAATCCTGTCGAGGTACCCGACTGCGCCGGAACGGGGCCAGCCAGCCTATTTGAACCAGTTTTTCCCTTTGGTCACCTTCCGAGGCTTCCATGCTTCGACATTTTTGAGATTATCCGACGCTGGCGGTAAGAAGGCGGAGGAGGACGGCAAGGCTAAGGATGGCGAGGAGGCCGGTAAGGAATCCGAAGAGGGCGAGAAGAAACAAGAGGAAAAGAAGAAGAAGGAGGAACCTCCACCGCCCCCACCTCACGGCGACAAGTCGCCTTTCACCGTCTTCATGGAAACCCTGCGAAGCGAATTCAAGCAGTCCAAGGAGTGGAACGAGTCGACGAAGGCCATCGCTGATCAGGCCCAGCAATTCACCGAATCCGATGCTGTGAGGGCGGCTAGGGAGGCTTATGAGAAGTCTTCCAAGGCTGCCGGTGCTGCGACGTCGGCCACCGGCGAAACCCTGAAGAAGGTCGGTGGTGTCATCGGAAAAGGTGCTCAGTGGACGTGGGAAACACCCGTGATGAAGGCCGGTAGAGATGCGGTCAAGGCGACAGGTCAGGGTGTCGAGAAGATGACCAGGCCTATCAGAGAAACAGAAACCTACAAAACTGTGAAGGGCAACGTTCAGGAGGTCATCGATGACGGTAGCAGCAGCAGGTACGGCGGCTACCTTGAAAGAGAGGAGCGGATGCGCCAGAGAGAGCTCCGGGAAGCCAAGAAGGGACCTGGCAGGAGACATGAGCCCATGGTGGAGGACCCCAAGTGAGTGAACTCGCTCCCTACAACTTCTTTTTTTCCCTTCTTTATTATAATGTAGAGCTACCGCTAATAGTGAACAAGTGCTGGCACCAATGTCACACTGCACAAGGACGCTGCCTGGAAAGAATCATGGAGGGATTTCAGGGACAGCAACAAGTTTATGCAGTCCATTTTCAGTCTCAGGAAGCAGTACGACGAATCGGAAAACCCCTTCATCTCGACAACCAGGAACATCGCGGACAGGGTCGCTGGTTTCTTCGCTGAGAATGAGACGGCCCAGGTCATCAAGAAGTTCAAGGAAATCGACCCGAGCTTCCAACTTGAGCCGTTCCTGCGAGAGCTCCGAGAATGGATCCTGCCGGAGGTTTTGGATGCCTACGTCAAGGGAGATACTGAGATTTTGCAGCAATGGCTCTCCGCTGCTCAGTACTCGGTCTATTCGGCACTCGCGGCCCAGTATAAAACGGCGGGGCTTCGATCGGACGGAAGGGTTTTGGATATCCGAGGCGTTGATATAATGGCCGCCAAGTTGCTGGACCCGGGCGAGGTCCCGGTTTTCATTGTCTCTTGCCGTGCCCAGGAAGTGCACGTCTATCGAGACCTTAAATCTGGCAATCTGGCTGCTGGTATGGAAGACCGTGTACAGCAGGTCACCTACGCCATTGGCATGACCAGACTGGTCGAGGATATAGCAAATCCTGAGACCGGTGGCTGGCGATTGATCGAGCTCCAGTAAGCATACCTACCTTCGAATCTTTGAAGGGTCTAACTAACACCATCTCGTAGGAAATCCGGTCGAGATTATATCTAAGTATCTTGAGCACATGCTCTTCCTCCCACTGATCCTCATCCCCAAAAGTTCTCTCACGATAAGAAGGAGCCAATCTCCCGACTGTATTGTACATATTCCCTTTCTAACTGCATGGGACTCCCGCGGCTCCGGCATGGCGTTTTTGCTCGACTTCTCACCACTCTATTTCTCCCAGTGCGTCTTTTCACTTCTCTTGTACATGATTATATCGACCATTTTATAGCTTGTATGGGAGCAACCTGCGATCCTGTTTGCGATCTCGATGGAAGTTTGCCTGAGAGTCGCCCCGAACACCGAACCATTATCACCGGCAGGCACCGAGGTATCGCCTCGCCGTTCTCATCGGAGAAAAATCAACTTTTGCTGTCATGTATCTAGTACCTCGAGGGGAGTTCCTTGACATGTGAGCGTACGTAAGTGCACATGTACACATATTGTATATACATACACTTGCGGACCGGGCGCTGCAATGTCCCGATCCGAATATCCGTATCCAGCCCCAGCAGGGCATCCGGCTTCGTACCTATCAGCTGCAGGGTAGCTATATCTCCTCCCGCTCAAACCAGCGGGGTCGTGCTATTTAAAGTCTGAAACGTGTTGCGAAGAAGCCTCGGTGTTTGTTCCCCGCTGTGTGGAAGTTGATGGAACGATCGAAGGCGAACTGACCAGGGACCGTTCATCCAACCTTCCATTCCCTTCAACCTCTCTCTTATCTTTCAGATCAACCTCCCGACGATACCATCCCATCACTAGGAGCTTCATTGACCTCCCAGATAACACATACCCCGAGTACTATCCTTCCCCTCATACGGATACTTCCGAGCCATGGTAAGCTTTTCACTTCCCACACCACAGGAAAACTTTGACCGCTTTTGGCTGCAAATCAAGCTGACCCCACACAACGGCCACAGGCGTCCGAAACAAAGAAAAGGCTGGCACTGGCCATCATCGACTTCCTCCAAACCTCTGTCACCGATGGGACCATCCCAGCCGACGAGAAAGATTCTGTCGAAGCAGCCCAGGAACTCATTTCCGGTGCCTTCGGTGTCAGCATGAATGACCCAGCCGCAATGAAGGAGGCCCTTGGCGGCCAGAGCTTACTTAAGATATACGAGGTTTTCGAGAAGATGAAGGCGAAAGGTGCCGGTGCGGCCGCGGCCGGTGCCGGCTCCCCCGCTGGTTCTGCCTCTTCGGCTTCACCGAAGGCTCCGGCTGCTCCTAGCGCCGAGGACAAGGCTGCAGCTGAAGCCCTCAAGGGTCGTGGAAACCAGGCCATGGCGCAGAAGAAGTACCCCGAGGCGATCGATCTTTACTCGCAGGCCCTCAAGCTGGTTCCCGGGAACCCGATTTACCTGTCCAACCGAGCTGCCGCTTACTCTGCATCCTCGCAGCATGAGAAGGCTAGAGATGACGCGCAGGCGGCAGTTGAGGCGGATCCTGCTTACTCCAAGGGCTGGAGTCGGCTAGGATTGGCCAAATTCGCGCTCGGAGACGCGAAGGGTGCGATGATTGCCTACGAGAAAGGTATTCAAGCTGAGGGTAAAGGCGGTAGCGAAGCCATGCAAAAGGGCTACGAAACCGCGAAGAGGAGAGTTGAGGAAGATGAGAACACACCTGTCAGCCCACCGCCGGAGGAGCCGCTTAGCAGGGGATCCGCTGGTAGCCCGTTCGGTGGTGCCGGTGGCGGCGGTATGCCGGATCTTTCTGCCCTTGCGGGTATGATGGGTGGTGGTGGCGGCCCCGGCGGCGGCCCCGGTGGAATGGATTTCGGTAGCATCATGAGCAATCCAATGTTTGCGCAGATGGCCCAGAGCCTCATGTCCAATCCATCTCTGATGAACAACATCATGAGCAATCCGAAGTTCGACCCCCCACCTTGGAAGTTTGTTTCGTAAAGCTCGCTAACAACTGCGTATAGGATTAAGGATATGATGAGCGGCGCGGGTGGCGGTGGTGGCATGCCAGATATTGGTGCTTTGATGTCCGATCCTACTATCGCCGAATTGTAAGAGACTTCCCCGCAGTACCCATACCCCCAGTACATCTGCTAACGATACGGGTTATAGGGCTAAGAGCTTTATGGGCCCCGGCGGCCCGAGCGCTAAGAAATAAAGACCTAGTTATACCTAATTGTGTTTTCACGGTGTCTATATCTTCGCTCTTATAGATGATCATAATATGACGGAGTTCGGCTCTTTTTCTTTGAAACGGCTGTCATCCCGGTTGTTCAGCGCGTATTAGGACGTGATCATTCAGGCTGCCTTGACTAGGGGATTTGGGTTTCTTCTACCTCATCTTCTTTGTTTTATCTGAGCCAAAATACACTATCATACACAATTCCTTTCAAGGCTAGGTTTACTAGCCGCTTTGTTTCTGCTTTGTCATATCCCCCCTACCCCAAATCCGAGCGCAAAGGGAAGACTCTCGAATGATGAATGATTCTTTATGAATTCTGCAATACCTAAATGGCGCCTGTATGCGTGTGAATCTGTGGTCCACTTTTCGAGGTGAACCTGGAGGAACTTGCTCAAGCGTTTGTTGCGGACCAAATCTACACTTGATCTGACGAGACTTGCTATCTTCATCCTTTTTTCTTTCTTTTTCTACCTTGTTTGGGTAGCTACCCCCTTGATTCCCATTGTTTTCCATTCAAAAATACAATAATTTATAGAAACCAGAAGAATGAATGCCTTGGTTTTCCAAAATTACTTCTCGCGGCGCTGCATAGACTTAAACTAAACCTAATGATATAACATGGGTCTAACCGTGCATCATGCGTAATTCATGCCATACCCTGCATAGAAGGCAATCGGTCTGCAATGCGGACCCACACTCTTGCATCCTACAACCTAGTCCATCCATCTCCCTCCCGATGCATGTCTTCTAGCTCATCCAACTTTCCTCCAGTTCACTTCCTGACATTCTAGCCTGTCCTTACCCAGAATACAATTCTTTAACACAAATCTCAGCACTTTTTCCTCGTTCCCTTACTGAGAATCACCTGTTCACGCTGGACCCGATGGAGTTTTCCTACCCCATTGACCTCCCATATCGCCAGACCACCTACCGCACCATTCCCACACTGGACTTTACCCTCCGGATTTAAAATCCAAACTCCGGAAACCTCTCATAATGGGGTTAAAAACGGAGGAAAAAATCAATTGAAAAGCTGATTTCTAAGCTGATGACGTGGCAGATTACGATGACGGGTTTGAACCGCCTTTCGGCCGTGGAAATTGGTTGAGATTTGAGAAAATTTTGACGGTTTTCGATGTCGTTGAAGGGTCGTGATGGGATGGAGATAGTGTGGCCTTGCGTTGGTGTGTGGTTGCATGGGTTGCACTAGTCCTGTTTGGGAATAGTCAAAATTCATTGGGATTGTTGTCCATTTTAGGGATGGTCTGGTGCTTCGGCCGGGTCGGAATACAACAGGGTCTTGCACAAGTAGTGAGCAGTCCTTCGAATTCAGATAGACGTCTGAAGCTCTGGGAAAGTAGGGTTGGTGCCTGGGTTCGCGCGAAGTCAAGCTTTTTTGAATGCACTGCCACTGCTTTCGCTGGAGGAGAATAAACGAGTGTGTGTGTGTGTTACAACGATCGATCTTAGATCTGATCCGATTTTACAACCGTGTATTTTGAACACTCCTTAGAATTCCAGCGATATTCGGCTTCCTCTCTTCCCTTTTGCAAAAAAAAAAGAGGGAAAGAAAGGATATGATGTCCTGTTGATTTGCTTGACAAAATCGTATCTGCCCGAGTGGTATATTTTGGCCTCCCGGCCGACATGTCGCAAATAGAGTTAGTGTCGCTTGCGGTGGCTCGCCGGACTTCAAAGGTGGTGAAATCCTAAACTCCGCGGTCCATAGTAGTCCCGCGACAGACCATGAATCTGAGTACGCAGTGAAGATAATTGGTAACGTAATTGATTATGAGATATTGAAATCCCCTTTGAGATTACGTGCGGTCAGAAAAGTATTTAAGGAGCCGTAGATTCCCTACGGAGTCTGAAAATATCAATATCATCGGTACAGTTTTACGGGATATCAATCGAAGCAAGCCTTTAACTTAATCCATTGAGTTCGAAATATCGACGACTCTAGTCTACTATATCATCTTTTACTTTGGGCAAGCACAAACAAAGCTCTTTCTATCAAAATATATAAAAATGGTCGGAACATCTACACTCCAGATCAACAACCGCAGCGTCGGTTCCCTTGGTCAGTATCCCACCAATAATTTTGCTGTAATAACCAGTACATTCATACTAATACCCTATAACACCTCTAGGCTTCGGTCTTATGAACTTCACATGGCGCCCCACGAACACTCCGGACGAACAAGCCTTCGCAGCCATGAACGCCGCTCTAGCGGACGGCGCCAACTTCTTCGTCTCCGGCGAATTTTACGGCACCCAAGATCCACAGGACAACCTCTTCCTTATCAATCGATATCTCACTAAATACCCAGAACACGCGGATAAGATCGTTCTCTCGGTCAAGGGAGGGAGTAATTTGGCCGCCCACAGGCCCGATGGTTCTCCGGAGGGTATTAGAAGATCGATCGATAATATCCTCGAAAAGCTCGAGGGAAAGATTAAACTAGACGTATTCTGCATCGCCAGGGTTGACCCTTCCAACCCCGTTGAAATTACCTGGAAGACAATTAAGGAGGAGTACATCGACACCGGTAAGATCGGGGGGCTGTGTCTATCCGAGGTATCGGCTGCTACGCTCCGGAAGGCGTTGGAGATTGTTCCGGTATCTGTGCTTGAAGCTGAAGTGTCTCTTTGGGCCACTGAGATCTTTGAGAATGGGTTGGCGAAGGTGTGCGCGGAGCATAATATTCCTATTGCGGCTTACTCGCCGCTTGGGAGGGGTTTCTTGACGGGGCAGTTGAAGAGCCCTGAGGATATTCCGGTGGGGGATATGAGGAGGCATTTTGATAGGTTTCAACCGTGAGTACTTACTGTTTTAAACTGCAGTATATTTATTAATATGCGGTTTGCTAATTGGTTTATGGGATGAAGAGAGAACTTTGCGAAAAACCTTGAACTCGTCGACGCTATTCAGAAGATTGCGGAGAAGAAGGGTGTCACACCCGCACAGCTTGCTTTGGCTTGGGTTGTTCAGAAGGGAAAGGATCACGGGTGCACTGTTGTCCCAATTTTGTAAGTGCCTCCAGGCTACCCAGCCATATATATCGATATCTGCTTGTCACTCGAGCGCTAACGTAATATCTGCTGCATCAGTGGCGCGACCAAGGAATCCCAAGTCGTTGAGAATCTCCAAGAGACAAGCTTGACTACTGAAGAAATGGGAGAGATTGGTGCGGTTTTGAAGAGTATCAAGCCAATTGGTGGACGATATAATGCTGCTCACGAGCGAATCTTGTATGCTTAAATGTTTGAACTAGGAGTAGTCCGGACGTCCATTTTTAGGATATATCTGAGGAAAATTCCCGGAAAATTGAACGACATATATCACTGTTTACAAGACTACTCCCTATCTTCATTGAATCTGTTTCCTGATACACTGCAACCAGACGTCTAGACGTGGGCCTTATCGATCTCCTTTTGCGGGTTTGGGTATCCTCATCGAATGTATGCATTAGCTGCGAATACGACCCGGAACACATACCCATAACAAATTCAGCCCACGACGACCTGTTCAAACATTTCAGTTTCCTCCTCAATAAACAACGCTGGCTGGAAAGCCAAAGAGATCTTATCCGATCGAGCTAGATTTCCAGTCTTTCCAGGAACCGGGGCCAGATCAAAAGGCTTCATATTCAGAGCCGGGGCGTTTGCCGCATTCATCATCCAACCCTTTTCAAATGGTGATCCCGGCTCGTCGAGCACGATCATATGGACTCCGACCTCGGATTGGAACATCATCTGCAGTGCCTGGGCATCTGATATGATCATGTACAACTCTTTCTCTGCGCTAACGGTCATTCTTCGCTTGGATGTATTATTCGGATCGGTGCTGCGGCTGTTCAGGAGCGGGACAAATATCTGCCTGAGGGTTGTAGCGATCTGGGCTTGGTGTCCAAGGATCAGATCGGTCATATTTGTGGGCTTGCGGCGGATGTTGTCGGTGAACCAGCGACCGCGAGCGAAGTGTCCTTCCTTGGCTATTTGAAAGTATTAGTATCAAATATCTCGAAGTCCCCACTGGTGGAAGGAGGACTTACTGTTCTTTTCGGTACGTGTGAGCCCCGCTAGTTGGAGTACATGGTCTTCTATATCCCGCCTCAATCCGTACATCCAGTGCGACCAGATGGCTTGATACAAAACCTGGTAGAAGATGTATTGGAAGAACATTTGCTGCTTGGTCTTCCTCTCTTCATCTTTCTCCTCAGAGTGCTCCTCGTCCGCTGGTACGATAAAATCGGACTCCTCGAAGTAGGAGATCTTTCTAAGGGTCTGTTTGATGGCTAGAAGGACGGAGGGAGATTTAATGTTAATCGACTCCATCTCACTTACAGGGATGATGTATTTTTCAATCCATGTATTGATGCTGGCGAAGAGTCTGGTTGTGAAGCCCCAGTAGTAAATTGCATCCTCTGGGCCTCTGTGTGCTGGCTTGTATTCTCCATTCGATGGCAAGGTATCGATTGTGATGTCTCTGAGATCATCCGGATGGTACTCGCAGCCCAAGATGTACCTTTCGTTTTCTTCGTATTCTTCCTCGGCGGAGTCTCTGACCTGTTGGAGTACCCCTACGACCTCCGGGTCTATAAATGGATGCCTTCCTGTTGTTTCCCTTCGTAGGTCTTCTTGGGTCCATTTATCTTTGATTTCAAAATTCCGGGTATCTTCTGGTGGGGGAATGAAGGATGGGGTGTTCCCGGAGGGTTGGAAGAAGTTCAAATTGCGTACCCAGTCGAAATATCCCTTCTTCTTAGGAGTAATTAGGTTCCCATCTTCATCGTATGCAAGTACGCCTCCGTCATTTGTGGACCCATCATCATTCGCGGCGATGGTTTTGGTCGTGGCGCCAATTTCGGAACGAAGTCCTGAATTTTCTGTGGATACTATATCCCGACTGCTGAGAATCTCCCTTTCAAGACTGTCGGGCGAGATCTCAAACCCTTGCTTTGCGCCGATGATGTGAGCGCATGTGGCTATTATCCGGGCCCCGGCAACGTTGAGTTTGAAGTCGGTTATTTGGCGGAGCTCGGAGGTCATGAGTTTGAGGAAATCGTGGAACTGATCCATGTCTCTGTCTTGTTGAGATATATTCCTTACTACCTCAACTTTTTCGTTTTCATTGCTCTGGATTGAGTCTTTGGTTTTGGAAGCCTTCATCTTGTGGATTTCGGCTGTTAATCGATCGAGGAACTTCAAGAACCTTTTTGACTGCTGGATTTTTGGGTGCCTTTGTAGCCTGTGCCGTTTGCGTGATTTAGACGCTTTGCTAATTTGTGGCGATGCTGAAGGTGGTATCGTTGATCTTAGTGCGGGGTGTGGTTTGGACGCTGGGCTTGACACGGAGCCTGGGGAGTCTGAAGCGTCTGAGGCATCTGAAGTTTCCGAAGCGTCTGAGGCATCTGAGGCATCTGAGACGTCCGAGGCATCTGAATCGCTCGAGGCATCTGAATCGTCCGAGGCATCGGAGCCTTCATAGTCTGCCTCGGGGTCGTCGGAGTCTGTGTCTGTTCCGTCGTCCTTGCCCGCTGTGGTAGTCCGGAGCGCGGGTTCTGCATTTCTTATCACCGTATCGCGTCTCTCAGCTTCTTCAAGAAGTTGGCAAACGATTCTCATGGCAGCCATAGCTCTTTTCTCAAGAGCTTGGAGCTCGGTATTGGGAACATGGTCGGTGTTTTCTAGTGTAGCTGTCGTCGCATGGGTTATCAGTATTGGGTGTGTCATAAGCAATCAGTAAAGTGGAGTTCGTACCCATTTCTAGGCCTTTGCCAAAATCTGTGGCTGCGGGCAGTTCAACTTTTCCACTTATAATTGTACAGGGTGCAAGAGGAGTTTGTTATATAATTATGAGATTTGCGATTTCTTAGGATCTTAGTCCTATCCCCACGGTCGCCGTGTGGGGAGTTGCTTATGAATATATAGAAAGACCAAGAAAATACCTAGGCAGTGCCCTGCAAGAGTATATCGGATAGGGAGTGCTGGATGTTTGTACGAAAATGAATATAGAGCAAGAGCGAAGTAGAATGCGTGTGGGCGGAGATGCATCTGGTATTTTATTCCTGGCAGGACGGGGGAACACGTAGTATCGCGTCTGCAACCTCCACGAGTCGTCCGGGGCACCCCCAAAACATTCTTCTCTTTCAACATCTATGGTCCGCCGGGCGGGTGTTCTGCTATCATGTTGGACGTTAGTCTCTTTGTTCCGTCTCCCTCGCCACAATTGTTGCAAATTATGCGTTGGTGCAACCTGCCAAGCCTCCTGCCTGATCGGGCTGGCGGTGATTGGTGATAATTAATCCTCGCAATCACAATCACGTCACGCGCGAGTCGTCGCGGCAAATCTGCGGTCGAATCTTTGGACGTTCGGCTTAGCTAAGCACCTGCCAAATGCTCACACGACTTCAGCCTTAATCTTTAATCCTCCTCCTCGGTCTTTCATATAGCTCTACAATACACCGGTCTCCACACGGGCTACTCCAGGAAACTAACTCAACTTGTTCCCAAAAGCACCGAATACCTCACACACTTGGCCAAAATGCGGTTCCAAGCACGATACCCCGTTCTGATGGCGGCGATTCAGTTCGTTGGCAGCACCGTCAATGCGGAGGCTGTCCTCCGTCGAGGGTTCCAGGGACCAGGCGTCCAAGAACCTCTTACACCTATCGCACCGGATTCAGCTCCGGGTTTGGAAAAGCCATTACAAACCCTAGATACCAGGAAGTCACCAGTCGAGGTCGAGATGTTTGTCATGAGTAAGGTATGGCGCCATATATCCCTCTCCTTGACACCCATATCACTTATGTCTAGTCCACTCTGTGGGCTAGCTATTGCATAATCACATATTTTCCTCCTTCCGATTGTACAATCAGTGTCCTATTACTGGATCGCCGAATTCTAATGATATTCTACCCCTTCCAGTGTCCCGATGCTCGCGACTGCGTTAGAGACCTCGTCCTCCCTGTCATGGCGCAACTATACGACTCCGGAATCATCAATTTACGGCCGACATACATCGGTACACCTGACGACTCGAACGCCGGCATGGCATGCAAGCATGGTCCCGACGAGTGCCTAGGCGATATCCTCGAACTGTGCGCCTACGAGCTTCATAAAGATCGACCGCAAATGTGGTTAGGTTTCATCAATTGCATGGGGCAGAACTTTCAGAATATCCCGCAGGATGCGTTCGTCTCCAACTGCGCATCGGAGTACGGCCTCAGCTTTGACCAGTTAGAACGGTGTGCGGCATCTGAGGACGAAAACAGAGGGATGGAATTATTGAGGGCGAGTGGACGGAGAGCCATTGACTTGGGTATCTCGACCAGCTGCACCGTTACGGTGAACGGGAAGACGGTATGTGTCAGGGATAACGGGCAGTGGAAAGGCTGCTCGGGAAAGAAGGAGGATTTGATCCAAGAGGTCCAACACGCTTACGATAACGAGTAAGGGACGGAAGGGGGGGGACGGCAGCGATATCTCGCTACGAGGTCGAGGACGGTAGTGGCTTTCGGGATAGCCACCTTATTTCAGTGTCGTGGTGGTAACCGAACAGCTTGGAAATGCGGAGAAATACTCATACTCATACATCCAAAATACCCGTTTAATCAGTGGAGGCGAATTTTACCATTATAACTAAACAATAATGTCGAGCATGGAATGCTGAACCTGCGTTGACACGCATGCAGCATGCCAGGGTCTACTCCGTGTGTGAAAAAGGATACCATGGTTTTGGCTTTTGAGAACCTTTTGTTTCGATTCGTACCAGCAGAAAACGGGAGTCCGGGGTTCTTTTCTTCCTTTGACGTTAAGCATTTCAATGTATCCTTAAGTACCCAAACGACGCAGGGCCGTCCTTCTTCCTTGTTTTCTCAACCGCACAATTAGTTTCTGTTGTGTCGCTGTTGTTTTTGTTCTCTTTCAACATTCCATTCCAATGCCGCATATGCGTCTCAGCATTCCATTCCTGAATCTGGAATCGCGGCTTGAGAATGGGTACTCCAATCCGGCGCGGCGGGGGGTAATGACAGCCTCCACAGGGGCTGGGTTGCGCAAGGTGGTTACGACTAATATTCCTGTTACCAAACTGACTTCCCGAAGATAATCACGGATAACAGCCACATATTGTTAATTGTTAGGCTAGGATTATAATAGACATTTTATTCTACTCGAGCTTCGGGAATTGCAGTTAATCCGTCGCGATTACTTGGAGAGCTGTATCGGTAGTCAAGTCATAGATCTGAATTCTTGAGCTTGCGTGCTAGTTGAGTACATAGAATGGGCCGTATGGGAAGCTTTCCTGGAAGCTCCATGGACACCCATATTTTGGGAAATGGGAACCTAAAAGAAAAAAATAAGGTACATGAAAGAAGGGGTGCAGGGGAAAGAAGATACATTATACAGTGAAGCGAAAGTGTGGTGAGATTTCTTTTTTTGAAGGAGGCGGGCCAAAACATACAAGATGCTGTGACGGTAAAGACTGAATAGAACTGTAGGACGATGCCGGTTGCGATTTGGTATAGGAGCTGGTCGCCAGAAGAACCATATACACAAATTCTTTTTAGGGTACCAAAATAAAACCGTTGATAGAGGGTGAAAGATTTTTCTAAATGATATAATAGACGCAAAGCAAGAGGGTATATTGGTGATTAAAAACGCCCGACCAAGTTGAGATAAAGAAATCCAGATGTCGCTAAATAAATAAAATAACAAACCTATACAATTGAAGGAATACTTAGATCCAGTTAGTAGATCTGGACCCCCGGATCCTGATCACTTTAACTTGATCTTTTGATACTCTCTGTGACGTTCGTGCACAGGCGGAGCGGAGATCCGGGCTGCTTTGATTCAAGGTCTCGAATGGGAGTCGCTCCCGAATCAATAGCTTTGGACCAAAGCTTTCACTTCCAAGTGTGGAAGGGAACTCGAAGGACTGGACTTCTGGCAAATGCGTCGATACCAATGTGGAAGCGGCATCATCCACGTAGTTGTCGACAAAAGTGTCTGCATCGGTGTCTCTGTCGCGGATATCGGCTTCGTAAGCTGATCTTAAGCACTGGCTTGAGGCGCATGATCGTGCCTTCGAGGCGTAAGAGTTTGATCTCGAGCTAGAGACCTCTTGCGTAGTGACCACTACATTGTGGTCGACCTTCCAAGGCCATTTTCCGGACGAAAATGATGCAAATCTCTTGTGCTGTAGATGAAGCGGTGCAGCCTCTTCTTCCTGATCGTAGTCGTCATAATCCTCGCCGTAGTAGTCATAAGTTTTGCTTGACTCTTTGCTGACGTGCTCGAAGCCGAGTGGGAAGTTATAACTTGTTGGAAGAGGTGTCTTCGGCTTCGGTGTTAGACTGATAGGCGACACAGGTGTTAAGTCCAGTTTGAAGTCGAGGGTTTGGCTATCCGGATCATTGCAGTTGCAGCATAGCATATCTGTATTCCCCAGCGACGCAAGCAGTGTGCGAGAAGGTAGATCGCAGTCGACGCACAGCGTCGATGGGTATGAGAGCGGGTTGTGGTGGAAGTCTGTTGGCCAGCCCTATCGAAACGAATACAGATTAGTTTCCATCAAAGCTATCGCATTAATTCTTGAAACCTTATGAGGATGGGCCTTACGATTTGAACATCCTGCTTCCGTCCACCTTTTAGCTTCTTCCCCACCGTATGCTTGGATGGTGCGCAGCCCATCTTGGGTCTACAAAAGAGGGCCCGTAAGGATTTGATAGAGGGAGGTATTTTGCCGGTTGAGGGGATCCCTGGTCCTGAGACGGGATCGAAAGTGGAGAATACGGGTGTGCTGTTGCTTTATATATATCTCGAGATCTCTAGGACTTCAAAGCTACGGCTGAAGCTTCAATGGTCTGACGCAAGCATCAAATACTATAGTGGCCCTGGCTAAATGATCTGCGACTCCGAAGGGGGATATATAGAACTGGATACTATCACAAAGAGTGAAGAGGAATCCAGGAGTCCTTTTGACGTCAATCTCGACGGGGGGTTAGGATCTGAGGACCAGTTGATGTCAAGGGCAGGCGGATCTGCCAAGTACTATATACGGCAACAAGAGCATAGGATAGATATTCGAGGTTCGAATGCAGGGAAAAGAAAATATGAACGAGGAGACTCGGACACAATAAGAATTGACTACGGGGTAAAAAAAAGCCCCTATTCTGGTTCCCTTAGCAGTGGCAACTGAGAGAATCGACGTGTGTCATTGAACCAGAGGCATAACGTGGGATGCAGATACCTCGCTTCTGAAAATGCGCCCTTGCATAGCAGAGCAAGAGGGAGACCAGGCTTAGCTTGGAAGCCAAAATCCACGACGGGTAAAAATGCGTTGTAAGAATGCAAGAGAGGGTGGGGACTTGGAAAGGGAAGGGGAAACGTATACACGGAGGTCCATAAATACTTAAGTTGGTGCTTGAGGACCTAAGTATGTGGTTGCGTATGTGGCTAGCCACCTTGAAGAGGCTGCACGGCTGTCGGTTGAGAGGTTGGTGAGCTGGGTGGTGTCAAGATCGAAAGATCAATTGGTTTACTACTTCGGAACACTAGCCAGTGCTAGTACGTATACTTTGGGGGCCCAGAGACATCGCGGGACCGGTTGTGCGGCAGAGGTAGCAGCCTGGATTCGATTTCGAAGCTAAAGCGCTAATTAGACAGAGCTCGGGCAGCTGGTAGGATGCAGTCAAGATCTTCAGACCTCGCTGCAGGCCGCACGCACGGGCAGGTCTGGAAACGGCCAATTGACGCTTCATCGTCTGAGTATCGCAGCCATATCACAGGTAATCACGGCTAGGCTGCGTGGGGTTCCCTCCAGGCTCGGTTTGACGGTCGCATTGGCGGCCTGAAATTGAAATAAAACATCGGCTGCAGCGAAGAGCTGGCCGTTCGAACGTTCGACGTTCTGGGTTTTGTGCTACCAGCGCCCAAACGGGTTAGCGCTCGAGAATGCAACAGAGCAACCTTGCTTGCGGAATACTGGCTGGCTGACATTCCATTTGCAATTCCGTTACAGGTTTAGGCCAAGAACTTGAATTAGGCCAAAGAATCTCCACTGGAGGCAAGGAGGCTAAGGGGGCTTCGAAGATCACTGCAATGTTTCGACGTTGAGAGGAATTTCTTGAAGCTGGGCTGTTCTAATACTCATGCAAGGGCCCAAATAGACGGGTGAACCAACCCGATCACTTATGTCCCAGCGTCGTCAAGAAAGAAAAAAAAAGGAAAAAAGGGCGTGGCCACGGGTTCATCCTTTCTTTTATTTTGCCCGTCAAACGGCTGGCAGAATCACAAATGAGATTCTTACTAGAACTTCGAGACTGCCATGCATTGTTATCAGGGGTATCGGGATCTGATTTCCACCCTGTGGGTGTTCGTCTACCCGCCTGCGCCTGGTCTCAATTGATCAAGCTCAAGTGACGTCAAAGTAGCTTGGAAATTGCAGATGCAGACTACCTTGCTTCGACTATCGCTGGCATCTGATACCGAGTGTATCGAAGAGATAATGTACATTTACGTACATAAGCATGTCCTGTCAATCGCAAAATCACCAAGATCGGCTTCCGCAGTAGAAAATATGACAGCAGGTAGTATAGCACTTAAAGTTAATTATAAGACATGACATGACAGACAGCCCTGTAGTACAGTAGAGCCTGCACCTACATATGCATCCTACCCCGAAACTCGGAAAAAATCTACTCATCATGATCGATCGGCGCTGACCCCCATGTCCCTGTGAAAGAAAAAATAGGACCGCACCTAATTATCTAATTCAAAACACGTTGCCAATAAACAGGTTGATATCGAATCCCTTTGCGCGGGAAGAATGTCTAAAATTTTGACCGCGCCCGCCAACCCCTCTTTCTCCTCCCCGAGCTCTTGCTATCCACTGCGCGCGCCCTGATCTGAAATATCTCGTATCATGGAGCAAGGGGCCAGATCATGAGACTACACACATGATTCGCAGTCAATTTTATCAGATGGTCACGTTGAACACTGCTTCATTAGGATACCATCAAAGGGGACCGACTGAAAGATCAATGTAACCCAATTGGAATCCCGGGATCGGGATCGCATGGCCAGAAGATCCTGGCTGCTCGGCTCGATCGAGAGCACTCGAAACTTATTCCACTTGGAATCAAAAGATATCCTCAAAGGGATGACTGACGTTGTGTGACCTAGTACCCACGGGACAAGCCTCCAGTTTAAGCGCTTCGTATGCACTTCCTGCCATGATCGCGGTGAGGGGCTTGAAAGAAGCGATGAAAATCAAGTGGGATGGTGGGGCCGTGTACATAATCGTACCCAGCTCCAAAACTTTGCTCGCATCGAAGCCTATGTTTTGCGTCTGGATACAACCAAACGGTCGGTAAATGAGCGAAGTGGCTTGGATGCTTTAAGACATAGTTGAGCTACTCCTTATCGTTTTCTCTTGTTTTTAGGAAGCGGGCTAGATCCGTCACTCTAGTTATCCGGGGCTTACCAGATGCGGGACTATCAGGTGTCTTAGTGTCCTATAATGACGGTAAGTTGGCCATCGGTGCCATTCATCCTAGCTTTGCCGAAGAGGAGTGGCCTGATAAATAATCGAAGATTTCGATGTCTGATCTTTAGAATCCCGAACCTCTAATGACTCAAGCGTCAGATCATCAAAAACCCTTCCAGTTGAGACCATAAGCCTAGTCTGAAGAGAAACCGTTCTGAAGAATTTTATAGCATCACTTCCGCTAGACACCGTTTAAGTGCTTGGCCTCTAGCTAGCCTGTCAGACCCAGAATGTAAGGCCGGATTTCTAGTTCGCATCCAACGGGCTATCCGTCTGATTTGACATACGTTTGCAGAACCTGGGTAATTACGAGCAACCGTGCACGTGTTTACCAGTAGCCCCAAAAGATTTTGATGGTCTGAGACTTCTGTATCGATACCCGATTGTCTTAGACTAATTAAAGGTAACACAGAGCTAGAGAATAGATGTTACATTATTTCTCCGCGGAACCCACCATTAGGCGTGCCGAAACCTGCCTCATACCCCCCAGCCGATCGTCCGACGACCTCAAGAAACCTGCTTGAGGTGAAAGTTCTTCAGCCTAACAAACTGGTCGAACCCGAACTTAGATAATGTCTGACCTCTGCCAGAGTTCTTCCACCCAGTCCATGCCAAATCCTAGTAATGAAGAAAAATTAGATCCTTAGCCAATTAGTAAAATCCAACTCGCATTCATGCACTCACCGGACTTGGATAGTCAGCTCGGTTAACGAATACAGTACCGGCCTCAACTGCTTCCGCTAGCTTTTCCCCAGTGGGTACATCGCGAGTCCAGATCGAAGCGGTTAAGCCGAGGTCAGAGTCGTTCATTAGTTGAATCGCTTCTTCATCGGAGGAGACCTTCTGGATTGGAATGACCGGTCCAAAAGTTTCCTCTTTCATAACCTCTATACGTATTCAAGACAGTCCCAACGTCAGAAAATTATTCTCAACAAGAGATCCTGCTGCATAAGGTAAAGACTTACGCATGTTGTGGTTGACATCGACCAAGATCTCGGGCCTAACGAACGTCTCGCCAAGCGCCTCGCCTTCTTTGAAGACATCAGGCGTCAAAGTCTTCGCCCCGTTCTTCAAGGCCTCGTCGATGTGCTTTCTAATGGTTTGCGCACTCCTGACGCTGATGACAGGGCCGAGGTGGCTCGAGCCTGTAAAGGGGTCTCCCAGTTTGTAGTTCTTGACTACACCGACGACTTCGTCCACAAACTTGTCGTAGATATCCTGGTGGACGTAGACTCGTTCGATCGAACAGCAGCTCTGGCCGCTGTTGAACACAGCGCCATCGACAATTTCCTCGGCGGCCCATTTGATATCAACGTCCGGTCGGATATATGCGGGGTCATTCCCGCCTAATTCCAATCCCACAGGAATGACACGCTTCGAGGCGGCCTGCTGAGCGGCAATCCCACCAACAACGGAACCCGTGAAAGTAACGGAGCTGACTCCAGGTGTTGATATTAATTGCGACAAAGTATCAGCGTTTCCGCAATGGACGACCTGGACCACATTCTTTGGCAACCCCGCTTCCTCAAGGATTGACAGGAAGGTTTCGGGAACCGTAGGGGTTTGCGGAGACGGCTTTAGGATGAGAGCATTCCCGGCCAGGAGTGCGGGAACCAGAGAGTTCACGAGAATGAGGTACGGATACTATTTATTTCGATCAGAATGTCAGTATATATATCTTTCTACATTCTCTCACTCAATCTTCGCAGATGTCCGAAATATAGGCGATCGAATCTAGGGATGAAAGGGTCTGGGGAGACCTACATTCCAGGCGAATATCACAAGGACGGTACCAAGGGGTTCCTTTCGAATATATCGCTTGAAGCCGGGCTCCTCGTCTCCGGGAACATCCTTGAGAACCTCGGTGGATGCCTTGAGCATGTACCGTCCGCGAAGAACGGCGGTTTTGACCTCCTTGGCACAGTATTGAATGGGCCTGCCCATTTGCTCAGTAAGATCCCGAGCAAGATCGTCGGCTTTGGATTCGAGAAGATCCAGAGCCTTAGAGACGATACTTTGACGGGCGGGAAGATCATATGAGGCCTTGAAGCTGGTGAATGCCTTCTTCGAGGCCTCGACTAAGGCCGGGATTTGGTCAGGAGTGAACTCATCCCTGGTATAAATTGGCTGTTGGGTGATCGGGGAAATAGTCGTGAGGACAGGCTTGTTCGACATGTTGTGCTTGTTGGATTATGCGCTTGAGCAATTGACTCGATCTCGTCCAGAACACTTGGCTTAAAGGATGATGCTCCGGAGCGGGGTACGTAGACGTGTTTAATTTGCGATAAGGATATCAAACCGTAGAAGATACTGGATTTCTGGTTTAGAGTTCAATTGGAGTTAGACATCAGACGGAAAGTGGCCGTCGTGTCTTTACTTTGGAGAGCCCCGCCGGCTGCAACCGCGCGCGGATTAATACCAGCTTTAGTGAGAGTTCCAGACCGCCGTCGACTGGTTTTTGCCCCACAGCGACGCAGGTCCGCCGTCACCGCCGCATTGCTTAGGCAGATTGGTTTGATGGCATGGCATAGATCCTGAGTTGACTCCCATATCGCTGCCCTGCGCCAAAAGCTGTTAAATCAGGACATCTCCAGAAACAAGTCGCATTGCGCATGGAGCATTGATTGGTGAGGCTCTTATGCGGCAGCTGCGGCTCTGTTTCGACTTCCAAACAAAACGCGCCATCGCCTGCAAACCCGTTCAATTTCAAGATACCTCTGCGCGCGACCACGTTCAATGCATCGAAACCGCGAAATATAACCCGATCAAGGTCTGCGTCGTGATCAAATAGCCCAGTTGATCCACTTGAGGTCTCCACCGCCCGCCCTACCGTTCTTTCGTGCCTCTGTAGCCCGTCGGACGCGCCCGTCGTCTTTGCATACGGCCGCATTTTCAGGCTGGGCGACAACGAGGTCGCAACAGGGACAACTCAGAAGCGAAGAATTCGAGTCGACGACGTCCCCACGGAGGTAATATCAGTACCTAGACGCTGGAAATGCCCGTTTAGACCAGGAAATTTTTCTTCAACTATAACAAATCATCTTTCAATCTCGACTTGCTTCCTTCATTCCTTTGCCCGTCACTTGAAATTTTCCTCTAGAACAATATGGCAAAGGAAACAGAGCCTCCCAAGTGGAGGATATTGGTTTCCTCTCGTCAGTCCGATGGGGATACATCTGCTCGACCGGATCCCCAGCAATTAAAGCCAGGCAATGCTGCTGGATACCTCATGGAGATCTCCCATAATATGATCTTAGACGTATTGTGGAGACAAATGCTGGGAACACTATACATGGAAAAGGTCTGCCCAGAGGAACATGCAAAGCGTAAGTACCGTATACAACCGATAATATCACTATATGGATTTCGAATTGACTGGATTTTAGACCCATGGTGGGTTCTGGAGGCACTGCCTGCGAGCTATCAACTCTATACGCATCGCAAGCCGAGCCCGGAAAAGTTGGTTGGTACACCTGCTGTACATTTTACTCGTTCTATAGACCTGGTTGCTGACCCTGATATATGTCCATAGACGGCAAAACAACTTGCATCCACTGGCCTCTTTTTCGGCCTCAAATCTGGTAGTTACAGCGTAGCATTTCAATCGCCCCAAGATTTTCTCCCGCATCTCATCTGGCTGGAGAGTGACAAGAGCAAAGCCTGTGCCTGCCGTCACTGCACCAAGCCTCCGGGGCCAGCTCCGATCAACGGGCAGCTACCCTACCCCGTCCTCCTAAAGTTCATGCAGGCCGATGCCAACCCTGCCAGTGGCCTGTATAGGCCTGGCGAGATGGTTTGGGCAAATCCCGACGACACCTACCCTGTGATCTCCATCGTGGCGAGCAGGGTTACAGCGGAGGGTACAGAACCAACATACCACCTGGTCCCTCTAAAGTCTCCCCGCATTATCAATAGACCACCCTTCACCCTGTCGGAGAGTCGACTCCGCCCTTGGCTATCATACACGCCACCTGACCCTCTGCAGGCATCGATATCACAGCGGAAGTATCAAGTCAAGTGGGCGGAGATCAATTGGGAGGAATGGACTCGCCAGGATGCAGAACTGCATGATGCAAGCATAATCGCCAGCATTCGCATCGCCTGCAACATCGGCATCACCACGTGTACAACCGAAACGGGTGAAAGCATCATCCCCTGTCTCTGGCTGGGGGCCGAGAAGATTTGGCGGAACGAAGAAGTCCGCGTCATGACCCCCGAGGTCGACGGGCAGAAGGGCATGGACGTCCTGGTGATTAAGAATATCACTCGAGACGGTAACAATGCCTTGTTCTTCCAGGGCAACATCTACTGTAAGGTCCTGCATCCTCTGCAGCCGCAGCAGTTTCCGGACCCCCCGCCGACGCCCAGGATGCAACAGGATGCAGCGAGTATGGGGTGCCGCTGGCTTCTAAAATACCAAAATGTTCAGATCAATGCCATGGAGATCAAGGGGAGATGGTACCCATCTTCTACCCTACGACCTATCATAAACCCTACAGCGGAACCGCCAGATAACACGTACTACGATGTCAGCGTATTACTGAACAACAATACGGACATCCCAAACCATAGTGGAGGTTGGAGGGTTAGTTCGAATAGGGAGGATCATGTCCTTGGGATCGGGCATCTACCCAATAACCAGCCCGCGGGTTGGGTCAACACTGAGGTCTGGAAACGGCTGTACGTGGACGATGCCAGGCAATGGGCTCTTGTTACTGCTCCACCGCAGCCTGTGCAAGTCCAACAGGCACCGGCAGCCCCAAACGTAGTTGAAACCACAAAACCGGTACGGTGCCCATTATTTTGCCCTTTAGCGATTTAGGTTTACAGATCGTTTCACTAGATAGTTTTTACCAATTGCATTAGGGGAAATATGCTAATTCTAGACGTGGATGTTTAGGCAAAGAAGGCTACCACACGCAAAACGACGACGAAGCGTGTTAGCACCAAAACAAAGCTAACTGCGCAGCCAGTGGAAGAAAAAACACCACCTGAGCCGAAGCAGCAGCAGCCTCCTGTTTCTGCCCCGGCCCAGGCTCCCACTCAGGCTTCGACTGCCCCGGCAGAAGAGGAACCTCAAACCATCAAGCAACAGATAGAGACATATGACGATAACCACGATGAGTTCCTTCGCCAAATCGAACAAGACGGAGCCGATTTCGAGAAGGCCGTCCAGGAGGGCGACCCTTGGGCATTCTACGCATAAGCACCTCTATCTCTCTCTTCAATCTCGGCGTAGCAAGTGGAAGCTCCGTCCCATGCTAGGCAATGGGAGAAGAAAGAGCATGGGTTACAGCAAAATTCCTAGTAGTTCGGATAGACCAGGCTCGTAGATGGCATCTTGCCGGGGATTGCTTCCTCCTTCGTCGCTAGCTCTCACAACTCTTTTTTTTTTATTTTTTTGTCTCTACGGGCATCGATGAGCGTACCCCGCAATACGCTATCTGATCCCTAGCTGTGGATATTTGGGTGAGCATTGCGCGAGGCGGGCTGTATTGGGATTAGAAAACTTTATCGAGCTATTGCTCCACAGTGTATATCATATTTGGCGCGTAAAGTACTATTGCATACGCTGATACATGTAACAGTACGTGGTACATTACATCCTGCAGGTACCTTTTTCGAACCAGAACCATCTCTACTCCGCAAAAATTACCCTATCCAGCGTCGCAGCCAACCTTCTTTGGGGTACATGAAATGGGGTTAAAGTACGGCAAATTATATGGGCTTGTGACGTGAAAAAAAGGCAGACATTCAGGCTAAATCCAATGATAAAACGCAACCTGAGGAAACGGTCCCTATATTACGCAAGCGTTGCAGCACGAGAATGTTCCAATATTGACAGTAAGGGGGTGTGGAGGTGCACTGGTGCGGTGCCTGACGCTTTGACGGTTTAACTTGGAGAGGGGGTGGAGGAGGGTTTGGGGAAGTTCTTGTGACGATCGAGTTCATGCGCGATGGTCTGTGTGTCGATGGTAGACGGTCCGGAATATTATATCAGTTAACGTTAGACCGATTAACGCAAGGCATACTCTGGGGACGGGCCCTTCGAGTTCGTCCGGTCTGGCCAGCGCCGGAACAGCAGCCCCCGGACCGGGGTAACTGGGAGCTCCCCTGTCGCAGCCCAATCTGACTGCAACGACGCAGCGAATGAACAGCGGCGGGCGGAGATTGAAAAGCCGGGTAAAGGCCGGGTAAACTCTAAACCCACGTTGCTAGCGCTAATTTTCATTGGGCGAAACATTTTATTTTTCGCACCAATTGAATGCAATTTAGCCGGCAGGAGTCGGGTCCCGTCCAGCCAGATGACGATGTCTGGATGCGTGTGGAGGTACTGTATTGGCCGTATGCAGGTTGGTAGGTACTTTCTACGGTACATACATCCCTCTCATGTCGTCGGAACCGACTGGCATATATTATGGGATGGATCGTGGGTGATTTCACAAAAACGATGATTGTGGCCGTCCAAGGGGTCTTACCCTCCGAAAGGAACTACTTCGTAAAGACCTGTCCGTTCGTATACCTGTATACTATAGACCATAAGGTTTCCTTCGAGACGCCACCACTTTCGACCTCCGGCCTCCGCACTGAATGAGCCGACTGGTCAATCCAACTTTTGGCCGAAGCCTTTGACACTTTCCAGCACACCACCTTTTTTTTCGGTCCTTTCAGCTAGTGGAAGTGGGGCCAGATAGTTTGGACGCTAGAAGCTAGACGGAATATCTCAGGAATCTCTCCCAGGGTTGCATGACGAGCACGCGCACAGGACAAACCTCAACCACCACCACCACAAAGAACAGAGTCGTATGCAACATGGCTGTGTGCGCGCGCACGAGTGTGTACATGTGTGTTTAAGGCCAACCGGATTGTCTCGTTTTTACGATCAAGAATTACCTACAGCTTCGTATCCTCCGTCACCTCCGTTTTTTAGGTTTCGGAACGGTGGTAATCTGCAAATATGTCCGAGCTGCAGATTGCGAGGAATGCAAATGTAGCTCACGCTCGTAAGTTGTAGCAGCTACCACGGATCAAACTACGACCTCCCGACTGGATGCTTCGTATCCCACCCGCAGGACGTGGAGGGAAAAACTTGGTTCCACCTGCATCATCATCTTTCCCTTTTCCCTCTTTCTTTCCCTTTTCCCTTTCCTTTTTTTCTCTTTTACATTAAACTTCAACAAGCATCAAGCATGTTATCACGGAATGCAGGACCTATGTAAGGTTACTTACGCTTGCGCCGTTGGTTGGTTGGTTCTCGTTTTACTCGTCCAATATTGGGATGATGGTGAGCATCCAATGCTCGGATTTCGAGGGTGGTGGGTACCACCAATCGACTCCACAACGGCATTCTGCGAATTCGAATCTTCTTTTTTGCTTCGCGACCTTACCGATTCCATTCCAAACGTAGTTAAAATTTTGGGGGGATCTCCACCTGTCTTTGATTAAAAACCTTTTCGTGAAGTGGGGACCGCCGCCAACTTGCATAGTACGGTCTGGAGCAAAAACCCAGAAGTGGGTATTTTCTTCCTCACGGAGCAAGCAAGCTATTTGAGTTAGCCCGTAGTAAGCTCGCACCTTGCTCAGGCGATTCTTGCGCCTCGTGAGAAGGAAAAAAAAGACCGCAAAACAGGCTGAACGGTGTTAAGAAAACAAAAAATTAATTCTGGGAGGCGGATATCGATGAATTGGATCCTCCCAGAATACGTATTTTGGGTGTGTCACTATCGGTGAGACGGATTCGGTACGTACACAAAGAAACGCTCGACGTCAAAGAACAACAGGAAGATTATACCTCCTTCTTTGCCTGCATGATGTCTCTGATCGAGTAATCGCACAAAATCAAAGACAGGTCCTGCGAGTGTGCAGTGTCTAGCGCACCTGATCAGTCGCTAACCTCTCTTTGATTGGTGATATCATGCACGTCTCTTTTGCTAGTCCGGAGGGAAAGCGCACGTACTGGCCTTTTTTGAGGGGAAGGGGTCGCTTCCTTTTCTGTCGAAGCTTTTTTGGCCGATTTCCCGTTTTGCCAAGTTTTGGGGGTTTCGGGACCTTAACTCCATCCCCGGGGTGCACGTTTCCCGGTGACCCCGGGAGTTGAACCACGGTTGGGTCACCCCCGCGGACCGAGGAGAGCCCCACGGAATGCAACGCAAGAACGGCAACAGAACCTCGTCCGTCGTCGTAACGAAACTGAGGGAAAAACCTGAATCCGATCACTGCCATTAACAAAGACCATCGACGATTTCACAATCACCAATCAGAGCCGTAAGAAGTGACGGAGATCCAGAAATCCACTGCAAAATGACATACCGGATCTTCGCGTGCACGTGCACGTCGATGGCCGGGCGTCTTTCGGCCAATGGAGTGGAAAAAAGATGGGGAAATATGGCAAGGAACAGCTCCACAGGATGTGGAGTATTACATGCCTTCCCCGCACAATCTCCCCACCGTTGATCGTTCACCCAGTACGGAGTGCGAGGTGAGCATTGACAGGATAGTATCCGGTAGCAGGACCCGAAAATTATGGCTGACAAACTTAGACCGCAATGGGCATTTGTTCCGTTTGTACAATTCTTTTCATTTCAAGAATTTATGATCTATATAACATGAGTTTGTAAAAACATCATAAAAAGGACAAAAATGTACAGTGATGAAATGAAGTATGATGATTTGAGTCAACTCGCAAGAGGGCTCAAGGAGGGTTGGTCTAGATTAGGAAATTAAGGAAAATAGGAAACAGGAATATTCTACACAGGATGTTGCGAGAGAGCTTTTGAAGAACCGAAGACAACAGACCAAAGAGACACCCGGACAGGTTAGGGGAAGAAAAAGCGACCAAATAGTATGTACAAGAAGAGAAATGCCCGGGGGTAAAAAAGATCATGGTAAAGGTAGCCTTTGTTTCGAACCCTGCAAAGAACAGAAACGGAGTATGTAAGGCGAGTTAAACGCAAAGAAGGAGGAGCATCGAGCTGCGAACCGAATGGTAGATATATCAAACCTGGAAGCAGAGAATGGGAATAAAAGGATCACAAAAAGTCCGAAGGCGCCCATGAAATAATCGTGAAAACATGACCAAATGAATTGCAAACCGATAAGGAAGAGAGAAGACCAACCCGTGGAAGTGAAACAAAACGCCGGATGCCCCAACCTTCGAAGTAGGAGAACAAAAAATCGAAAGCTTAGAGTGCCAAACCATGTCCATCACCGCACCATCGATAAAGCATAAGGACTTCCCTGCGTCTTTGCTTCTGTTCTTCCATGTCTTCGGGTAAGCATCTGCCCCGGACTTGGGCTAGAGCAGATCGCATGACTTTGCGGAAGTTTCGTTGGTATTCCGTGTTCAGAGTAACCACACACACCTCGTGGGCCCTGACAATCGTCTCACAGGCCCCAACAACCGCCTGGGATGCCTCTCCTTGAAGTTTGTCTGCGATGAGGAGAAGAAGGAAACTGCCCTGGAGCAGGTATATCCCGAAGAAATACGGCATAAAGCTGAGATCAGGATCGTATTTCAGGATGTTACCTATGGCTTCCGCAGCGGAAACTGCATGGGCGGTAGCTGAAATGAAACCAGGCGATGAGATCCACAGATCGTTATCGTCGAGCATGCTGATTGGATCCCATTTGCCGGAGAGAAGAATATGGAGAACGTGGAGGACGTGAGTTCCATACGCCAGTGCTATCTTCTTCTGCATCTGATCGCCAGACATAGGAGATGAAGACTTCTCAGCCACGGGAGCCGGTGGAGGGGCGATGGCAGGATCTGTCAATGCATCGCCATTACCGACCACCTGTAAGCGCGTCTCGGTGTTCTCTGGGAGCGCTTCGGCTGCTTGTTGCTGGCCGTTCATATTGACCGCATCGTCTCTTGGTTTCTCCTGATCGGTGTCGAGGCGATTGTGCTCCCAGTCTGACAAGCTTCGTTCATACATGTCAAGTTGGTTCTGTATCTCCGCAACTTGGTCTTCCCAATCCGCCCCGGAGCCACCGAAACCTTGGCCAAGCCTTGGGTGGTTCCTTGCGTGGTGAAGATCCACGATTTCTCCCAGAATGGTCATCAGAGGGAGGAAGAAACCGAAGAGACTCGGTCCAGTGACCTGGATCGTTGGTCCCGCACACCGATTTGCCTGTTGAGGATTTGATGAGATGGATGGTGGAGGTGAAGGGTTGGAGGCATAAATATTAGGTACCTGATTCAAGGAGTGGAACGGGTCCGCAAGATCTTGCCCATTGCTATTCTCATGGGACCCGTAGAAATCCCCGTTTTGCCATCTCGTATCGTCCATTGGTTGGAGGAGGTCAACGCATTCGATATCTCGGAGAGCTAGGGGTCGGTTATAGCACAGGGCAAGGTGTCTGTCGACAATGTACAACAGCCACCAAATCCTGCGCCTTTCCTCTTTTTCTTCCTCGCTCATGGCCGAGCGTGTATTCGGAACGACCCCTTCTTCCTGTTCTAACTCTGGTTGATCACTAACCTCCCTGTTTAACCTAAGCTCCCGTGCGAGAGCCCATGCCGCGTTCCACCACCGTAAAGATGCGCCCTTAAACTCCGAAGCAGAAATAACTGTAGCTAAATGTATATATGTAAGAACATCGTCAACGGTTCCAGCAGCACCCACAACGCCTTCTCTACCTGTCGGGCCTGGTGAGGCTAGGCCACCAAGCCCCATCCCTGCATTTTCGTTCTCATGCGATGAGTGGGAGGAGCCGACCGCCACCGAACCCAGGGGAATATGGACCAACGGTCTCAGAAAACCAATGCACATCTCCAGCAGTTTCTGGCAGATCCGGCCCCGAGCACTGGGAGAAACCGTAAGGGCTGGAGCATCCGAAGTCTGAGCCGCAATCCAGAGCATCGATGCCAGGAGTGCCGGCGTAGTCAATCGAGGATGTGTCGGATGCAGAACTGACTTCTTCCGCAAGACGTGGCATAGAACATACGGAGACGCCGGCTGGAAGAATGAGAGAATCGGATTCAGGAAGAAGAGATCTAGAAGTTCGCAAGCAAGATGTGTTGGAATTATTTGTTGCAAGTGGGGGAGAATAGGCAAAAGGACGGGGTACCTCAGATGATTTGGATTCGAGTGCATTGGAGTAGGTGGCGATGGCAATGAGAGCCAGCCAGGGGACTGATTGTCCGGAGATTGGCCCAGAAGACCCGCCAGTGGTGAGATGCCTGCACTCGATAGACTCAAACCACCTTGAGGCCCGGCTTGATTGTGAGGAGAGATCATCATGAAGTCGTGGCCGTAGCTTTGACCTGACATCGGCTGGGCAGCATGAGTCTGGAGTTGAGGGTGCGGGAGCATTCTGGCGCCGCTCATCAGGCCATTCTGTTGAGGCTGGTATTGAGGCATCCTTCCATATGGCACTTGCGCAAAAGATGAATCGCTGATTTGAGCCATATGGGTAGGCGAGTCTGGTGTGGGCAGGTGGTGGTGGTGCTGAGATGGCAGTCTATGGTGGTGATGTTGCTGTTGCATTTGGCTGGGGGAGAAATCGCTCTGGTCACTGGAGGCTGTGTGCGTGGACCCGACGGACGACCTGTTTGGCCTTGGGAATCCCAGGTCCGGACGAGGTGGTGGTGGCAGTTCAGAGAAGGACTCCCTCGATGCCGACGTGGGCATCATAGCGACTGGAGTTTGTAAATCTCCATCCCCCTCGACGGATCCACCGTTTGTGGTAGGTGTGGTTGCTTGGGCGGCGGCTTTGGCAGCGGCGGCGGCAGCAGCATTCTGGATGTCCTTTCTCGAGGCCTTGCCTCGCTTCTTACGTTCGCGATTGTATTTGCAGTCAAGGTTGAAGTCTACAAGAATACACACTCACCCGTTAAAACCGATGTTCTAACACTCAAGCAAGACGTGCGACTCTATTTTTTTTTTTTTTTTTTTTTTCTGCCGAAAACAAAAACGAGAAGAAAGTATAGACTCACCTATGCAGTGCTGGCATGGCATTTTGCCATCGCATCTTGTCCTCAGCTGGTTGCATTGATCGCAAGCTCTGCTGATTCTACGACGGATGGGACCTGTTGTCGGTGAACCGCTGCCGAGGTGGCCCAGGGGTTGAAGTCCTCCGGGGCTGGGGGAGCCGTAAGGGTGATGTCGCTTATTCATCATTGCCTTGGGGTGATGGGAAAACGAGTAGGACGAAAGCCCGTTAGACGACAGAGACTCGATGGTGGACGTATGACTGTTCATTAACGTCGGAGCACCAATGTAGCTATGGTGAGGTATGCCTGTGGAGAGCATCTTCAAAAGGAAGGGCGGAAAAAGAGGGCGCTGTGGAATCTGAATTTACCCAGGCCTTATATAATAAGGCAGGATGGGGATGTTAGTTAGGCGGCGGGCCCACGTCCGGTGCTGTTGCTTGTTTGACCTGGTGCCCCGAACCCCAAAGCGAATTGTGGGGAAACAGTACAACGGAGTGTCGAAAACCACGCTAATCGAAAAAACCAGCTTTTTCGGCTTTCGAGTCGGTGAGACAGACTAGAAGATGGAAGGATGCGACTTTTCGGAGGGAGTTAGCAGGCTGGAAAGGTTGTACCGAACTGTCGGTCGATTCCCCAATACGAAGCGTGGATTTTATATATGTGGGCGGGAAGGGTGGGTGTGAGTGTGGTATTTTAGCGCAACGATGGGCAGGCTTGTGTATAAGTCCGCTCAAACGAGATGTCGGTGGTATGTAGGGCCCCAGACCATGTGCCTGTTCGTATAGATGGATACTTATGTATATCTATATATACCTAGGGATGTGTGTGTATGTGTATGTGTATGTGTATGTGTATGTGTGTGTGTATGTGTGTGTATGGGTTGGCCTTTGGGATGAAGGTATGATAAAATAAAAGCAATGAACGGAGAAGGGGGAAAAAAGAAGGGAAGGGAAGGGGCAGGATATGTTTCTTTTGTGAACGAGGGAATCGAAAGATGAAATGAAGAAGGGAAGCAGCGAATGGATGATATTGGCAAGACAAGGGCAGACGAAGGCAAGGCAAGCTAATTTGATCGAAGGCAAGCAAGCTTCAGTACTTTTTTTTTTTTTTTTTTTCTTCTCAACTTACCAGTCGATGGTGTCTTTCTTCTTCTTCTTCTCTCTGCAATGCTATGCGTAGTATGCTCTGCTCTGTCTGGGGAGAATAATCCCGGCCAGAGGGACTGGCTGTTATTTGTGCGTTGACTTGGCCTGGGGTGCCGGCCTGGGGTCGCTGGGGTGAAGGTGAAGGGTGGATCCACCTTGCAGAAACTCACGCTAGGTACAGTGCAGTCTTTTCCTGCCGGGCCACACTTTTTGCCAGCCAGGCCCTGGATTATTTGTGAATGCGCAAAAACCGTCAAAAGCAAAGACGGGGCAGGAAAAACGAAGAATGAAAGTCTCGTCCTATATCACAGCCGACTATACTGTCTGTGGTGGGTCTGACTGCAAAATGTCAGTCTTCTGTGGGCCGGCTTCTCCAGACAAAGTTGGTGTGCTACACTAACTAATCCAGAGAAAACCTCGATATCCCTTGTGACCCCGCCTCAACAGAAGCACCAGCAGGGAAACCGGCCGGGTTCCTTTCTGGAGAGGCTGGATTGCCCGACGAAAGTGTTGATCAGGTTTTGATGCGAGGTCCGAGAGATCTTGACGCCTCCCTGGTGGTCTGCGCAGGAAGCGGCTTGCAGGAGGGAGGGCGAACGAAGCTGGGTTCAAGCTTTGGTCTCTGTCGCAGATTGGTTAGCCGGTGTCCTGATCACAGAATCGTCATACGTTCCCTCTCGCGCCTGTTTCGAGCCTCATAGTAAATTTAGAAAATTCAGAATTGCCAGGAGATTTCCTCGGTATCATGATTCTGATACCAAGATGGCCCGTTCGCAACCAAGACGTAACGATGATGCGACTGCTGTCAACGCACTCTTTCGGATCTGAAGTCTGGAAAAACCGCCAGGAGAGGCTTGAAGGGGGGACCTTTCCTCCCACCCACACACTTGGAATATCAGGGCCTTTTGGACTGATTCCTCGGGTCACCCATATCCTGGAGTGTCACTTCTCTGCGGGCCTGATCGTTTTGATCTTTTTATTTATTTTTTTGCGATCCGGCCTTCAGGCTTCATGATCAAAGGCCTGGAGCGCAATGTTGCATTTTGCGAATATCAGACCGTGATCGGTGTTGAAACCTGATTCCACAGATGCCGTTCTACGAACCCCAGTAAATCCCGATCCTTTATTGTCCGAGGGGACGAACAAGATTCGGAACATTTTGGGGCGTCATAGCGGAATCCACGTCCCAAGGCCGGATAACAATTGCTTGTAAAAAACGCCATCATGAACCAGCTTGCGAGCTCAACCCACGCGCACGCCATGACTGTCCGAACATGAACCGCCCGCAACTTACATGCTCGAATAACTATATATCCTTAATTAAAATATAGCTTTAAGATCTAGTTGGAAATCCGAACAGAAGAATATCGACAATGAATTAACGGTCGTCCAGGTCGTGACTGTGCTGTACTTTGGAAATATGGAAGGTGTATGCCTGCCCTCAGCTCTTGATCCTATTCCTACCGAATTGAGGAGAGATAAGATTGTTGGGATTGGTCATGGAATACGGGGAAGGGTCTTTTCCGACGTACTTATGGAATCCTGGTAGTGGATCTACCAACGTGAGGATAGACAATTTCGAAGCCTCGAAGGTCCGTAAAGTGTCTTCGGCGCTAGCTCCTATACAGCTACAGACTACCGGGAGAAACAGACCAAGTTGCCGACAGATTAATGTACCATCAGACTCAGTAATGCGGTCAGAGCTGCTACCGGGGTTCGTTTCATCGATCTTTTCAAGGGGATGGGAGGCTTTCCTTCAAAAGAAAATGCTGTGGCGGGCTTCGATATTGTATAGACTTGTATACTCGACAAGGTTCTTATTTCTCTTTAAGCATGCAGCAGGGCCAAGTGGATATTGGCAGCTTCTCTGGCGCCTGTCATTCACTGATACCATGAGCGGAGTGCAGTCTCCACAGACGGATAGCACCGTTCATGCATAGCCTTCACCGAAACATACATAGCAGTTGATCCGGAGAACGCTGGCCTTTCTCGAGATCTACTCAAGGTACCACCTGGCCGCAAGATTACCTGGCCGGAAACCGGACAGAGCCAACGGACTACAACCATAGCCATACATTGTATTTTTAGTTTACCTAATTTTCCTCTGTTGCTATCAACTGGGGGCACCATGCTTGAGGGGGATATCCGAACAAATTGAACCGTCGAATATAATGTATACATGATTGCATTCCTTGCATCTTAAAATTGGATGAATCCAGATGGTGCCCTGGTAAATGATCCCATAAACTTCGGATTCTGCATGCGTTCTTGGGTCCCTTCTGAGGCTTGTCGGAAGGATTTACACTCGCTAGTCAAATATGCTTGTATCTCCCAAGTTCTTTGGGCTTTGACCGCATAGTGGCACCATGAGCTTTTTTTTTTGGTTTGTTTCTTCAGTCACCGGTCGAGATATGACCATGTGTTCGTTATTTAGTAGAGACTTATGATCAAACCTGGCTCCCTGACGGGCGGCCCAGCGGGGTACCTAGCGACTTTTTGGCATACGAGTTGCGTACGTCCCTTAATGAGAGGTCGAGCTGGGGAAAAGTTGGGGAAGCCGTTCGTCGAAAAAGAAACAGGGGAGATATTGGAGCCCATGATGACTAGCGGGCTAGCGCAAACTCACACTCACCAAGTCAAGACTGTTTCGTCTCTCTTATTCCTAGTTTTATTGGGCACCACGGGAAGAGCGTCAGACGAAGCCTTATGAATGTTTCTTCTGAAGCTGTTCCAGAAAGGTTCTTCCGGCCCACATTATCTGCACCGCAGGGTAGGGTGGGAACACTCCCTGCATGATCAAATTTCGGTTGAGGTAAATACCAGACAGATAAAATGCAAATGGCTATCTAATCCGGGTCGGGTCGTGCAACCCCTCAGATCTCACATTCCGTGTCGCTGGAGTTTCGCTGCGCTGCGACCGCAGCAATTAATTCATGGTCTTCGCGTTTTAGAGCCATATGCATCTGCATGCGGCACTAGAGGTGCAGCACCTGCACCTCCAGAAATTTCTCTGCTTGCGCCGAAGCACTCTAATCGTGCGCAAGGAAAACATATTAAATTGGATATGATATATGCTCTGAACATGTGAAGCGGACCAGCCAACCCCGTGAATTCCATCCCGAAAACTTAAGATGGGAGGGTGCCGTTGCAATGAGTACTTACCTTGGCCGTCACGGATGACGATATCTGGGACCTGCCATCTTTCCAGATGAAGAACGGGTTACGAGACACACTCCTATAAGTCGAGGCCGCTATAGCTCGAGCTACTCACGGGCACAACCTTTGGAATTAATTCGAATTCGGTAGAACGCTCCGTCCTGTACCTGAACCCTCCTGTGCATCCGTATGATCTAAATTAGAAATGAGCATGACGATTAGCACCGCGATGTGTGATCGGTGTGAGAATCTGATCTCGATATCTGAGCGTTTGTCACAACCTGCTAACTGTGCAATTATAAATCGCCCTGCGCCTGTGCGAAACACTTATATGTGGGTGCATTGTTTCTTTGTTTCCATTTTAATGGCCCTATCGGAAGCAGAGAAAGCCCCGGTCAGAGCAGACATGCGAAAGACCAAGCTTGTTGGACGAAATCACAGAAGGCTTGAGCTTTCGTCCTCGTTTTCCGTTGCATGCATAGAAGCATTCGCTGACAAGGATAGGCCCGTCAGTCGGCCGTTCAAACAGGGGCTGGGGAAACCTTCGTTAATCCCAACCCCAAGTCAGCAGCACCACAACCCGCTCAGTGAGGGGTCGAAGCCGACAAGGGGCTGCACCTCTGTGCATGGAGAATGTCGCGCGGTGAAATTGAAAGGGAAATGCGGACAACATGAGATCGGATTTTATCCGCTTGTGTTCTCGAATCGAGCAAATTTCTCCAGTTGGTTCCCAGCAGTTACTGATCACATGGCTGCAACGGCTCAAAACTCCAGAGATGCTGGACCCGGAGACGCACCCTCGGATACGGCTTCACGTTCAAGCTTCATTGGTGAAGTTTAAAACTAATCTGGGGGACAGGATTACCGATGATCGAGATGCCGCCTCAGTTGCACAGACCTCGACCTTTCTCAAACACTGAGTGTAAGGTAAGCAGGAAAAGATGGAACCCAGAGGGAACGCCTTGTGGGAGACTTTTCGACGTAGTTCTGAGAAATACGGCTCGCGGAGGCGACGATGGTGGGGACCGTATCAATCGAACTGCGAAGTCTAATCCACGCCAGCACGAGCACGGCCCTACGTCTGAGGAGTTCTGTAACAGACAAGAAAAAAGAAGCTGGCGCAGGATTTCCACGAACAGAACAATATACGAGGCATTCTTGTCAGTTCTTGTCTGTGAGCTTGAACGGCCCTCCTTAGCTTTTCTAGAAGCGGATTGGAACTGTTCACGTGGACCCACAATCCCCACTCCAGCATCGTATCACATATTAATATCGGTGGGACTGTCGAGGGTCTAGATAGTCTAAATTTCGTCATGGTGAGGATAACAATGAGTTCATCCGGAACGCCAAAATCTATCTCGTAATAGCTTCCGGCTCGATTGAGGCTTCTGCGCCGCATTCTGGAAGTATTCCAGAAGAGCGTGGAGAAGCGGGAAGAAGGCCCGGGCGCTCCACTCAACCTCCAACCTCCAGTCCTGTGTCACTTCAGTGTCTTCTGATGTCCTGGGTATCGGATGCTGGTTGTCTCGAGGATGGCGCCACATTCGCGAATGACTTGGTGGGAGAAGCTTCGATGCATATTCCAGAACCCGGATGGAAATGAACAGGAACAACGTTTTCCCTAGTCATACTCCAAACTTGTTCTTGTAGAGGGTCAGTGCGCAGGTACGGCGAAGAGACATGCGAACTTGGTACTCTGCCCGCCTGCTGTAGATGACATTTTCGATGTCCGTTTGCGCCGCCGCTATCCCTCCAATTTCCGAGCACCTACGACTAATGTATATGCGACACGGGCCTTATCCACCGCGATTCTATCACTCTATCACACCGTACATGCACTCGATGGATGCACGAGATTCCGAAATTTGATGTTATTCTGTCAATCCTCTGTGTGCTCAGAGGTGGCTAGGGTTCCTCCGGTGGTGGCTACCTAACAAATGAAAGACAGATGGGGTTGCCTGCCCTCCGAAACATCTCAGATGGAACATCATGATAATGCGCCTATGTCGGACACGGCTGGAATACGAACCCTCATGCACTTTCAAAGAAAACCATACAAACCTGCGTGCTAAGGATCCTCGGTTTTCGTACGCTCTGCTGTATGCGATATTTTTCTGTAATTGTTTTCCTTTCCGCGGGGTGGGTGTCATGCCATGAATTGCAAATTGGCGTTGGCATATCTTACCCTCCTGCACGGCTCGAGGACCTGTCGACTGCGCCGAAAAGCCGGCGCGGCCACACCTGGCTTGGATGCAAGCCGACAGCGACGGGACGTCGACCTGTTTGCTGTCAAATCGGCGGGATGCCAGAGAGTACTTTTGTCCTCGAATCCGGAAAGTCCATGCTGAATTATGAGAAACTGCAATGCAGTCCGTATTAACGTTGAATCGAATCGAATCCGTGGAGGTTACGCCTGCCCAAAGGTTTTCTGCCGTCACCGCACCGCACTTCAAAGTCACACTTTTTCCAAGTGCAAGGATTTCGGCACTAGCGGAATCGTCGGGCCTGCACTCCTTGCTCCTCAAGAGCTTCGTCTTCTCATCCTGGGTTTCGCCAAACCTAAGCAACCGTAACCTCGGGTCACCAACAGCAAATCCTGTTATCGATCATCTGATGGTAGTAGAAAAAAAACTCCTTACTTAATTCTCAAATTATCAACCCGTTCCCCTCCAGACCCCAATCATCTTGACGCTATTTCTTTTTCCTTGTGAAAGCGTCCTGTAGGCGCATAACTGGGCGTGAGCCGTGTCCTAACACCCGCACTAACCTGTTTCGCTATCAGATTCATGGATGAAGGTTTTTCCGGAACCAGGATCCCGCAGATCGTAACCGCTCAGCTCCTACCCGCGGGCGAAATCGTGCTTGGGGTCTTGGTCCCGAGGTGCCAATTTCTCCCGGGTTCCCTCCCGAACCCATCTTTCGCCGACCCGAGCGGCCGAAGAAAAAGCCTTGACCACCGAACACAAAATTTCAGGGTTATAGAACTTCATATGAAGTCACATTTGCTTTGCAAAGCGGCGTGAAATGGAGACAGTATGTGTTTCTAGAAGCTGTGGGTCCTTCGTCAAAGCGCAAACTTTGCTTAGTTCATTTTTCAGGTCTTCAACTTAACTCCCCTCATATCCACTTTGTGGATACTGGCCCTGGACAGCCTCTGGAGTTCGGATGGCTGTTTCGGGCGACGCTTGATCGCGCCTTCTGTTATGTTATTACCAAGTAAGTTAATATTATCACGCATGCATGATGGTCCGTGCAGCACGCACTCTGCAAATGTCTGCTGGCTTGCGATATCGCTTCGGCATAAGGTATATGTGCAAACAGTGACCGAAAGAAGACTTTCCGAGAGTTCCCCGGAACTGCAGTCCAATCAGAACAAGTCTACCAATTGTCTTCAATCTTTGAGTCTCCTCTGAGGATTATCTACGCTCTGGATATCGGATCAATAATCAGATATTCCGAGACGCAACAATTTTCAGTGTTGCATTTACGTGCCGATGATTGGTGGCTACCTACTCCACATTTTTAACATCACCAGTTCACCAGAGGTATGCTGGGCTTGCAGACACAACTCCTCAAACGGTCTCGTTACCAAGGCTCTTTCTCAGCCAGGCTTTTGCCTCGAGACTAAACCAGGTTATAGTTAATCTGTTTGGAATCGCGTGATTTTACCAACGCTCGAGTACCTCTCAGCCCGACACCCTATGAACTGGCGTTTCCCAGCAGATTCATAATGAATGTTTCTGGGCGCACTCGGGTTTTGAAACAAGCCTTTGGCGTTGTCGAATGCAGGTACAGTTCACTGACGCTAGCCCTCCAGTCCCGGTTACAGGTGATGATACTCTCTATATCCGAGCTGCATCATAACGTATGCCATTCAAGAAGCTGTAAGCGCTGAAGGGTTGGTCAGTCGAAATTTTAACCATATTGTGATGCAATATAATTGCGCCTAAATGTTGCACTTGAGCAAACTATCGCGGATTCCCGGTGATGAGGTGTCGTGTCTACGTATCCAAAGAAACTGTTGAGGTATCTGCAGTATACTAGTAGCAAGCTAGCTTAGCTGCATATATGCATTCAATCTCGACACTTAGTCCAGATGGTTGGCTCGTTTATCCGCTTGTCCAATCAGCCACTTTTCGATTGCATCGATTTTGCATTTGCGGAGCGAGTAGTCGAGTATGTATATTCTAGCATCTATAGTTAATGCAGGCCCAAGGGCCGACTTCGCTTGCTCACAGTTGCAATCAACAACCTATAGAAAATGAGATATATCATTTCGAATTTGAGACTTCAGCTCAATTTTGGATATGACAGCTCAACCAAGACCCTTGACTGAGTTGATTGTGCATTTCTCTCGTCAGTTCGACGCCATGAGACCAGGTGAAACGCACTGCCCTATCAAATTTCTCCACAATGACATATGCATACGAAATTGACATAGCTCGTCTGTGAACGATTCCTGGTCAGGTACCAAAATACCAATGACCCACACAAGAAGTCTGGATTCTACCGTTTATCCGGCGCGTTGCATATTTTCTGAGATCTTGTTGGTTACAAATTCTGTTTTCAATTGTATCAACCAAGATTAGAACGTTTATAGAAGAGTACGACCCAGAAATGGTTAGGAGCCGTCAGACGGCTGCAAGTTATAGCGTCGAGAAAACACGACTATACCATATTTTTTGGCTATTCGATGCAGGAGAAAGGAGGCTTCAAGGGCGAATGCCATCGTCCATTGTTCGCGTATCTTCCATAATTTCAAGTAATATGTGTTCTGCTAGATATTCTTCTGGGGAGGAGATTGGTTCTTCCTCTTGATTTCAGCTTACCGAAATCCCTCAGATTTGGGGTTTTGGGGGGCAATTGAGTGTTTACGTTTCTATTATATAAGCCGTTTTATTTGAGTAGGGGTGAATGTATATATTAATTATTACATTTCCTATATGGGTGGGTAGACAGATTTCCGACAGATTTGACAGAGATTACGGAGAACATCCGACGGCTCTGCTTGAAAATGACAGACAACAGCGGTGATAAAGATGTTACTCGGTTCGATTAGGTACAAGATTCTTGTTTGGCGGAGAAACATGGTTTCCCATCTCACTACAGGGGTAATATCTCGCACCTGTCGACATGCAGACAACCTTAACACGTTCCTTTTCATTTCTTATTCTATTAATGGCGTGACGGTATTGCATTCCCTCGATATCTATACCACTATTGCTTTTTCCACCAACGAACGCTTGACAGCAGAGCCTGATTTTTCACAGTTGGTACTGGGTCGTTTAACTCCTCGGTCGTACCCCCATGGCCCGAGCGCTCCTTCCAAGGAATATATCGCGAATATGCACACGGACGTTTCACCTCTAACTACGGCCTTGGTAACTACTGACACTGACATCGACGGGGAGATACTCCCTGGCGTCGATGAACCCGAATCAGCGACCCTGCCACTCGGCAGGAGCCTGGTTTGTAGGCTTTGTTCGATCCTGCTAGCCAGACCTCCATCTTGATTTGGCATAATATCCCACTGTCAGGCAATTCATGGGTCGTATTGACTCAGCTCCAATAAGCATGGCTTCCCTGTAACCAGCATCTGACCCAGTCCAGATCAGCATACTGGAAGTTCATTTGCCTTAGCAGCTCCAGACGAAGAACACGCGGCAACCATCAGCTCTATGATAATGTTATCCTCTGTTGCCACTTGAACCCTTTCCACTTGCCTTCGTCTCGACGCCTCTGGTCTAGCTCTAGCCATGAATGAAATGGAGTCCCATGACCGGTCCCTATCAGAGGAACATCGGAGCCCACAATGGCGCCTTGGCCTGCATGATCGGTCTGGATCTTCCTTTATCCGTTCCGGGGTCCGCCCCACCCCTCTAGATACTGCGTCCGGCGTATTCATTGGTTTGTAGGTCCGTGTTTTCACAGGGGGGCCTGGACTCAAGGAAACCGCCGGAAGACCTGGCGAGAAGGTGAACAAGAAAATTTTCACCTCACTTGATCTTTTCACCTTAATATGTATCAACGTATAGACGATATGCATGTAGACACGGCAGGAGCAGGTGACCCCATGAACTTGTCCAGACCCCAGATAAGAAATGCGGAGAACCTGGCTTTGGATCGGCTGTCTCCAGGTGAGGGTTTTAGCATTTGCTCTTATGAGTGTGAGCTGCCTGTGGTGCCATTTGTTTTTCCGTCGATATTGCAATCCTAATCATCGATCACCGTACCCTTGATTCTGGAGTTAAACGATGGGGTGCAGAAAGGTCTCGTCCGTTGATGCACTTGACTTGTGCGGTTTCATGCGGGCGATGGCGGATGCAAATGCAGAAAATGTCTTACCGCCGGTGGCAAGTGACATGGTCATGTTGTTTTATCGTGATCGATATTAAGACCATCTGTTGTCAAGTGATGTGTAAAACTCTGACATTGCTTGATCTGAATACAGTTATATAGGTCGACCAGGATTGTAGCCTCACTTCCAAAGTTGGTGGTCAATGCAAGCCAGGTACAAAACTGGATTTGGGCTCGCTAAAACGATGCCAAACATCGGGGCTAGGTTAGCCGATGGTTATCTATGCTTGCTAATATGCAGGTTGAGTCGCTTTTGTGATATCTCGTCCTGAAGCTGGTCTCTGCTGGCGCCGTGGTGAAACTTTGATAATCTCCCTAGCCGTTGTGCCGTTGTCGTTCTCCCCGCAAAATCACGGTGGCAAAATCTTTCAGCTGGGGGAAATGGAGGGGCTCATTTTGCAATTCTGAACTTGCAGGGTCTTCGAGGGGACCTTTGATTGCAGATGTACACGATCGTTCAGCTCAGCTGATCAGCGAGGAGTCTGATGCACGGCATCGTCCGATGTCCCCGCACAAATATTGATTTACTTTCGCTACCGGAAATCGAGAAAAGGTAATTACGACAAGTTTTCTCTTGTATTCCGGCTGATTGTGAGAGCTAATATCGAGTTTGCTCGGTCAAGGGATTGGCGGTAGGATCCAGGTGTGCGAGCCGTAATCCTAGTATTTGTTGCATATTTTGTGTTGTGATAACTTTCGACGTTTCTGGTATCTGATGTTCCACAGACGTGCAGATCCCCTTGAGTATTGCGATATGTGTAACATAACGACGCGTGTGCACAGCGTGGCCCAATCAAATAAGCTTAAATCGAAGCAAAGTTGTCCGTCGCTGCCACGTTATCGAATTATCACGATGAACAATTGCAACTGCAAAAAGCCCTTCTCAAAACATGTCAATTCCCTCTGACGGCGTCGGCGTAACTCGGGAGGTCTCTTGTTCCGAACTCCCTGTCATTTGCTAACATGTTACCTTTTTCGATATATCTAATTCTCCAAAAGAGTGCTAGCGTGGATATTGGCGGAATATTTAACTTTTTTTGGAAAGTTAAACCTCTGAAGCCTTTACCGAACATGGTGATCTTGAAACCCCAGTATTTGCTGGCTGGTATCTGAACACGCTCCTCGCAGTACAGTCGTAGATTCGTATAAAAAGAGGGATATGTATTGCAAGCTCTGGGTTTCAATAGCTTTCACTTATCGAAAAATTTTTGTCTTACAAACCCCATAGGCATATAGTGTAGGATCTCCCGTTAGCTTCCAACCTATCGATATCTACTCGAGTCCGGACGTCCAAGTAGCTTTTACCAGCAATTGGTTAGTATTTTATATCATCCCAATCAAATTCAGATATCTATCGCGGCATTCGCATTTTCTAGTTGCTAAAGATTGAGGACATGAAGATATGCAACCTTTCAAGCGTGCACCACTGAGACGTCTGAGGTCGCAAGTTCGCACATTTGCAACGGAAAGACAAGCTATCACCCACACCGACAGAAAGTGGAAACTCGAATGGTCACCAAGAACCGCGCCGGCGCCTAGCCCACCAGATGGCTTCACAAGAGACTACATTGAAACCCCAGATGGAAAACTCGAGCTATTAAAAGCCGTATCGAAGACATCCGTTGATAGCGGTAAACCACCTCTCCTCTTCCAACACGGTGGATTTGGATGTGCAGGCGTGTATATCCCATGGATGGAGTACTTCTCGAGAAAGGGCTATCCTTGCTACGCATTATCGATTCGGGGCCACGGGTATAGCTGGGGCCCTTCGTATTACAAGATGGTGTTTGGAACGACAGCAACTATGCTCGCTCATGATGTAGCGGCTGGAGTAAATCATGTAGCGGATTTACACAGGGGGGATTCAGTCAAAAGACGAGGTGGAGGGCTGCCCGTATTGCTAGGCCATAGTAATGGGGGCGGACTAAGCCAGATGTTACTTGATCGTGGGTATGCTAGGGCTTCTGCGTTAGTGATTCTAGCTGGAACACCGAATTTTGGAGGGTAAGATTTCAATGTTGCTTCGTGCAAACCTTCAGTTAAGCTAATGGGATTTATAGATGGGGAGTTTACAACAACTGGGTAAAATTCGATCCATGGTTTCTTCCTCGAATGTATTTCAGAGACTTCTTCCACCCTCGTTCACCTCTCTCGAAAACAAGCCTTGTCCATCGCGCGTTCTTCTGCGATGAATTCCCAAGGGAGGAGGTAGCAGAATTTGAAAGCACGATGTCACCATATTTAAGCTATTGGTGGCCGATTCAGATTATGGGAAGATTCGTCAAAACGGAAAACGTCCTTTCTAATCTCACCGGTTGGGGTGGTGGGAGAGTGTTCGTTCTTGCAGCAGAGCGTGACAGGCTCATGAGTTTAAGATTAATGGGGAGGATGGTACAAGAGTATCGCGACAAAAGGGCTCATATGGTTCGCTCTGGAGTATTTTCAAAGGATGACGAGGCTATGATACAGGATTGGGGATCTGGCGAGAGTGCCAGGACCAAGTTCGGTAGCGTTGAAGGTGTACGAGAGGGGATTGCATACAGGGTGGTAGAAGGAGCAGGGCATCATCGTAAGGCTATACTCCCTGCGTGTAAATGTGAAGGCAAAGGCTAATGGATAGAGAATAGTTCAAAATGATCTCCAGAGAGACACTGGTGCGGCATATCTCGAGCAATGGTTGGACGCTTTAGATAAATCGTGAGAACGAATCGCCCCGACAGGGTGAAATGGAAATCCGAGCTGTGGTATGCACTTTCTGAGTTGAGAGTATTGAAATGTTAAATGTAATCAAAAGGAGCAGTCTCGTCAACTAGACTCACTGCTCGTCAATCGGTCATAAGAGGTAGTCGTAGGGCCGAGTGGAGATGGGTGTGGAGGATCAGATATTAAAGAGTAGAGAAGAGGTCCTCGAGCTCTGTTTTTAGGTTGGATACGCAGAGCCTGCTCTTCCTCTCGCAGGTTAGGCGCATAATTATTGATTTGATGGTATCCACGACTTCTTTGGCTGGGGGGGAGGTGCACCCTTTGCAGAAGTCGCTAGGGAATGGGTCTTCTGCCCTGTTGACTACACGGAGCCGTCCGGTGACTACACCGCGCTCACTGGTCGTGCCAAACCTGTACAAGAGCTCGAAGAAGATGATGCCGAGGGCGTATGAATCGCCGAGGTGGAGGTCGGTATCTCTCTGGTCCCTGGTGGTTTGTTCGCTGTCGCTATCATCCCCCTCGGCCCATGCAGGTGGCGTATATAAGGTGGTGCCTCCCCCAATCGGCGCTTTAAACATTGGTTCGCCTTCGCTTCCTAGTGCCCGTTTGATGTCGGCCGTGAGACCGAAGTCCCCAATCTTCGGCGTGATCCAACAGAGGTCTCCTGGAAGGCAATTGCTCCCTTCGGGGCAAGGACGGCCGCGGTGGCTGCACTTGCAACCAGCGATGCGAATACTGCCATTAACGTCTCCAATGACACCTTTCTCAACCTTGAGAAAGATGTTTGCGGGTTTGAGGTCGCGATGCACCAAATTGTAGTGATGCATGTATTCGACAGCGTCAACAATCCTCAGCATAAGTTCGACAGCGATTTTGGGGTCGAAAGTGTATTTAAACTCAAATTCCTTGGGAGGGGAATTGTTGTCTCGAGGAGTACAAATGAGGTCGTCGAGAGAAAGAGAGTACCTCGCCATCTGGATACTTAGGATGTGAACATAAGTACTCGGCTGCGTAGGGCGCAGCGCCAGTTGACCACTTCCTCGCTCAACAAACTCTACATCGACGCTTCCACTAGTAGCTCCCGAGAGTTGGTGGGATAAGTCCTCCAAGCTACGATCTCCCATTGAGCTCCCGGCGATGCTACCTGGGCCGGAGGACTCTTCGCCTTCTGATGATTCTTCATCGGATTCATCACCTTCAGAGCTCCTAGGTTGTGAACTCTCTCCTCCGCTTTCGCTTTCCGAGTTGTCAGTACCATGGCTAACACTCTCTTGCTCTGAGTCGCTCGTTTCATCGGTTTGGCCGGAGATGCTCGACTCATAATCTCCAGTGTAGCTCTCGAACTCATCCGTCTCCGGACAAAGCTCCTTCTTCACCTTCTGGAATTGCTCTTGACCCATACGTTCCATCCAGGAGCCGTAGTAGCGGACGATGTTTGGGTGATCTAGTCTGGCGAGAATCTTCACCTCATGATGCAACTCCGTGAAGGCCTTTTCGCGAGCCTTCTCGTCGGCGATACGAGCAGCCCGGAGGAATGGTTCCGTGATGACAATTTTCTTGATAGCGTACAATTCGCCATCCAGGAGGTTCTTACAGGACCATACGCTACCAAAACCTCCTTTACCCAAACAATCTAGTTCTTCCCACTTGGGTCCAAAGATGGCAGAATAGCTATCGACTTGGCTTCCCGGTGGTTCCAAACCCATCCTAGGGGTCTGGATCTGAAAACTAGTTGATGGTTCCAAGCTAGAGCGCTCCAACGCTTTATCGAAAAAAGGTATCAGTATGTTATTCGGTTCTGGCTAACAAAACACAGAAGTCAGGAGCGGTTTACACACCTTGTTCAAGCACGCCAGCATCTGCAGAGCCACCTGATATCGCACCGACGAGCGATCCTAGGTAGGCCGATACCGCAGTTCGATGGCCCTCATAGGGTTGCCCTCCGAAATCCAAGACTCGCGGGTCGACCACTCTGAGGTCTACCATTCTCTTGATGGCCTCATCGATGATCCGTTGCTTCTCTTCCGGCGAAGTATACTTATATTCTTGCGTCGAGAGGAGATTACGGAGATGATGTTCAGTCGAGGTAGCTTGAAGGAGCACCCTCACCTGATCTCGATTGATAGTATCAAACGGATTCTGATCCCGAGGGATCGGAACAGTGTGAGGATCAGGGACAGGCCTCGCATTGATTGGTACTCTGAGGTTTTCCTGAGTTCTCGAAGGCCTAGGAGGTGGGTCGTTGGGCCCGTCTATCTGCAGGTATCGTCGGCGCGTGGAAGCAACCGGTTGATACTCTGACGTCCCAGATGTACTGGCCTCGGAGTCTGAATTCATGATGGATCTCTGAACAACCAGATGATTAAGAGTATGCCGGGACTGGTGAGGTGAATAAGAGTTATCGGGATCCAAGGAAGGATTGTCAATTTGGACACGCCGGCAAACCCGGAAGATGCTTCACCAGGCGGTTTCGGGTCTTTAATTTGTGTTGGTTGTGAAAATGCAACGGAGGGACCGGTTCCAAGGGGAGGATGATTACAGGAGAAGGAAGCAGTGGAAGGAATACAAGGAGGGCTTCTTTATGAATGGAGCAATGAAATGTTGTTGGACACCCGGGGGTCTGATGAGTGTCCGCGTATCAGGGCTGCGCTGGCTATATCTTTTAGCATTGAGTCTTGATACTCTTGCTATGGCGAGTTGAGCTGCGGTACTACGGCGAAATTTGCGGTTGAATTCTTATGACATCGTCCCAATCGTCTCTCAACACAGTGGCAATTTTGGAGCCGGGATTGTATGATGGTAGCCACTCAATCCGAGAAGATTGTGGGTTCATGGGCAGGCGAAATATAAGATTGGCTGGTGGTGAAAGGCATACGAATTCGAATTGGCGGCCAGAGTGAGCGGGTAGGCTGACGCTTTGGCGCAAAACCAAATCTACGTGCCTGAGCCAGCATCTGAGCATTTGGCCAGGGCGGACCATTGAGTTTATATGCGATGGGGACCGCGAGGTTGAATACCAATTTGGTTTAATTCGGCAATAGGAAGTCGCGGCTCATTTCCCAGACTTGGGATCGGGTACAGGTAGCCGCGTAGTTGCTACTGTGTACTCATTTACGTGCGCACAGAGAGGAGCCCGCAACAGTGAAGGATCTAGCACGGGACTTATTATTCGCTTCGAAAGAAGCGAGTAGAACAGGGTCGAAGATTTCGACAGAAATGCAAGGGTTTAGGCCGCTTTACTACTATCAAGGTACGTACATGTATGCGGTACCTAGGGGGCAATTTTGATGGACGGATTATCCTTTTGGAAGTTTATTGATGTTCCCCAGATTTCGTTCTAGTGGTTTCGGATGCAGCAAAATTGTGTGCGTATTTTCTTCTCTTAAAGCTTCTTCCTTTTTCGAGTGTGCACAGGGGAAGCGAACGCCAAAACGAGATAGCAAAACCCGATTCTCCGCTCCCACGAAAACGGGCCCAATTGACCGCTAACATACATTTATAAAAAGAAATAAGGTCGGCCAGACCTTAAAATATTCAGAGAAGTATAAAACAAAGTACTTGGCTAGAGGGTTTCCGTAGTCGAAGCTAGCGTGCTGGTAGATGACCTATATTCGTCAGAGGACCGAGCAGACGGGTATGGTAGGCGGCTTCCCGCCGATTCTGGTTTTCGACCTCGAACAAAATAGCTACAAAAGGTATTTAGTATTGAGTGCGTTCCGCGGGAAACAGGTCTAAAGCAGTGTAACTTACAACTTGAAGTATCCGTGAAATGATTTGTTGTTAAGGTCGTTCCGGCACAAAGCAATGAATGCCTCGACCTCATCGGGCTAAAATGTTGTATGCAATTAATTTTGTAGTCAAAATGGAATATTTAGATTCGTAACCTCACCTTCCAACCGAGAACCCGTGTGAAAATCGCAAGTGATAAGCCCTGTAGGCCATCGGACAAGGCTGCTTTTAGAAATCGACCGTTCTCTTTCTGACCCCGGTTAATGGGCCAGTTCCCCAGAGGACACTTAACAACTTCCTCTTCGATATCGACAAACCCGGCTTCTTCGAACCATCCCTTGAGATTCGCAGCGATGTCTATGGGTCGACCACACTGTTTCGCGGCATCGACATAGAGCTTTTCCCACTTCTTCCAGTTACAATCCTCGGGGATTGAGCCGTCATCGCAGAAGGCGTGTGTCAGGACCTCTTGTGACTCGATCCAGCCGCCAGGAGTGAGATTGCTAGAAGCGCTTATAAGACTTTGGGGTTCAGGGCAGTATATTCGAAATTCGGTCAACTTACTCGTACGCTTGCTTTATTAGGCGTGGCCAGTCCTTCATCATGTTTATTAGCGTTACGGAATCGCTAAACAAGGACCTTTTCGGTTGTATCTTACGGCTATGCTACCCAGCATCATGCGCATATGCACGTAGTCGAAGGGTGATGTGAAGTTCCAGGTTTGTTCTTCCCCAAGTTAGATTCTGTGCATGCACAACAGAATAGAAAGGGTATCGGATTACCTAGGTCATCAATCTCAAATATGACATTTTCTGGAACCCATTCGGGTTGGATTGGACTTAAATCTATTCCCCGGATCTGGAGTGTTATAACGTTAAGGTTAACACTTGAAAGGCAACGGGTTCAGTTGGTGGCTGAATAGACCGGAGCCGCACGCACCTTAACATGAGGATATTCATCCGCTAGATCAATCGCCCATATCCCTACAAAGATTAAAGTGGAAACGCACGGCTTAGCCTCTTCGTGTGCTTTGCAATTGAGGACACTCTCGAATAGAGTCTATTGCATACCTGTTCCAGTTCCTACATCCAACACTTTCTGAAAATTCGCATCCGGAATAGTGTGTAAGTCGCCGCCTTTCATTAACCGAAAGAGATGGTGCTGAAGATCTAGCCTCTCATTTTCCCTATCGTCGTTCGGGTACATATAGTCACCATCGGCTCCGAAGCTATGGGCATATTAGGACGATTTCGGTTGATCCAGGATTATCTGGAGCACTGACCCAGGGTAACGTCTTCCATTTTCATATGTATAATCAGTAATAGACGAGGTTAAACTCCAGCCAGCGAAACTGTTTTTGTAGTTTGTTTCTGTTAGCGGGCTTGGTTTCTGGGTATTGTATTGATGTGATTGAGAAAATCGATTAATTCCAAGCCACTGTTCCCCAACATCTGCGTGGTACTTTCCGTGTTGTCATGTTGGATTACAAAGGCTTCATCAAGAAATGCCCTAATTTGGCAGGGTACACCGGCAAACTTCCCGAAAGGACTTCCCAAAACTCGCAACGCACAATGCAAAGTGATATCAAAATACGAGCTTACCTATCTTCATCCGAGGAAGTTGGAGCCGGCTGGAATGTAAGTTCACGTCAGTAAATGGGGAGTTGATCGCGACCGTAGTGACGGAAGCCTCTGTCCACCCCTCATTGCCAAAGTCTTCTAGCTAAGCTGAGGGGAGATACGCAGCAGCCGAGTTGGAGCGGAAAACCCCACCGTGCGAACGCTGAAAAACAATCAAAAGACGAAAGATGAGCGGGGACCTTACATCTGCCTCAATGAGGTCGGATATTTTAAGTCCTCTACTCATATTGACCGTTGGAAGGACAAACTGTAGGTAGACGACAGTTGGTGTAAGGAGTTGGTTCCAGAGACCCAGGGCGCTGGGTCGATAGAATAGCGAGGAAATGGCGAATCCGGATCGTTCGGCGATTTTAGGGACCCGGGACACTGGGACACGCCAACTGCTACTTGGATCCTGGAATTCAAGAACAGATGTGGTCGAAAACCGTTCCTTCCCAACTATCCGGGTCAAAGAAACCTTCGATTACGAGAAAGATATTGCCTCTTGGTTTCGAAAGGGAAGAATGTCGTCACCGGTATGTATGAACAGCGGGCTTTTGGGGAGAAGGGAGCTTCATTATTCGCTAGAAGGGAAGGCTATCGACTGGCGGTGCCTTAGAACTTATAAGTGCAGGGAGAAAGGAAAGGCCTTGCTTTTTTCCCGGTCCTAAGTCCAGCTACTCAATAGCATGGGATCTGGAGCGATCCAGGTGTGGCGGTTGCCAATTTCACTGGCAGCGAGGATAGAAAGAACGCCAAACTCCATAAGATTAGCGCCTACAGATGATTGTTCACTGGATTTATTGCATTGTGCATAAAACGTATCGAGTTAACGGAAGGACGGGATATGAGATGTGGGAGAACACTCGAGTAGATACGTAGAGCTCGGATTGATTCGACGATGTGCCACCTTGGAACGCCTATGCGCTATCATTCCGGGAATAAGTAAGTCAACTCCCCACGAGTATCGACTATTCCTAGTCTGCTAGCTGCCATGAACCACAGTTCCGGATCCGAAGAGTGGGATGCAACTAGGCCTACGGCTCGATGCAGTCCTGGAGAAGAGAAAGGGCACCGCAGTAGTAGGAGGAGCTGCTGGACACTCTGCAGCACAACCTTTATGCAGCCATGGGGATGCCACCTCCTGATTATTTTCGAACAAGGCCCAATCGTGATTATAAAGCCTAAACCTTCCCCACCGGATTCAACCGATGTTGCGTGACACTCGCGATTCATCCTTCTTAGAATATGTGTTGCGAAGGACCAAGGGCAGCTCTTATAAATGGCAGGGCCGGCAGCTGTATCATGGTTCTGTAGCGAAATTGAGATGCTCTGCGCAGGCATGGTGCGTACATGTGCACTCCTCATACCTCTACGAAGAAGATGATAACGACGATGACGGTGTTTATGTTGGCAGTTTCCGAATGCGAACAGTACGAGGTATAAACCTCGCGGGGGACCTAGATATGGAAGTTTAGACGCCCAGTTGTAACACTGGTAGTGATTTCCCTCTGTATCCTTCCCAATCCATATATAGTATATGTCCTATTGCTAGCGATAAGTTTGTCGTAAAGGCAAACATACATGAGTGCTTCTTACCTAAGGATCTTGTGTGTCTTGAGCTCTTGGGCTGGACAATAACGGAGAAGGGTTATTTCCCGTGCCTCGAATTATTACACTGGAGTATCATACGGTCATCGCTCGTATCCTTTACACGCTTCAGAGGCTTGATAGAGTTCTGTTCGAGAGAACTGTGCATATGGGCTGTAGCATTCGGGTCTGGTTGGTCCCGTATGCAGGCTCGGGGTGACCGGGGTTAAGTCGGAAGCTCGACTTACGGACTCGAATGCTATACTAGATAAGTACCTAGTCGATATAACCCCGCTGATTCTCGGGTTTCCTCCTCAATATTGTGATCTTCGTGGGAATGAGGAGCGGAAAATGAGGAGCAGGTTCAAACATCTGGTTACTTTCGCTGCCGAGACCTCGGTACGCATTATCCGGCCCAATGCTGGTGACGGAGGGCTCGTTCGGAATTTGGTAGCTTTGGACTTCGCGGACCCATGTATGCAGGTATACTATAGACGGGAGCTGGTAGTATGCCAATGTTGTATGACGTACGCGTACGAAACTCGGATCATGACCAGACACCCGCCCGTCTACGAATATGCTACCAACATATATCGGCCTTTAGCGGAGCCTCCTCCGCGCCGTCGGTCAAACCGCTAAGCTATAGGTAGGTAGCCTTGTCGCCGACAGGTTTCGCGAGTTCGGGTATCACCAGATTAGATTCAATTTGTGTGCCTCAACAGCGGTGCAGCGATGTGGTCTGGCGGCGATGGATGTGCAGGTGTCCGCGAAACGGAATTGGCTTAGATCACTTGGGCCAGCTTCGACGGGAAGCGGCATACACCGTGTTTGAGACCCCTGTTCCGTTGAGGTCATGTCGACACCTTATATCCTTGTCGCCGCGATCTTGATCGGTCTCGATGGCGGTAAAAATAGCCAGGTGATCGGAACAAAGCGTTCGTACCTCAAACCCATCCGAGGATCCTTCGGCGTGCGATCAAGGGTGGGTAGCTCAATTAAAGCGGGACTGCAGTGAGACGCCGGGGTCGCAATGAAACTCAAGCTTCGGTCTGGCTTCTAGAAGTTGTGGGACTGAACGGATATCGTAATATCCCACCGTGACTCGATTGTGTATCACAAAGAATAGATTGCATCGGGGGCAAACCAACCGGCCCTAGACGCGGCATGGTAGCTCCTCAACTGCAAAGAACAAAGGAAGAGAAGGGTTGAAAGAAGAAACCCTAGTTTGACGTTGTATAAAGCCTTGTGGGCTAACGTTAGGAGGGTGCCAATTGAATGAGCAATAGCATGCATCCTAGGCCTCGATAGAACACTTTGCATGAGAAGGATCAGGATCCTAGGAAGCTTGACGAGATGGAAGGGGGAGACGGACGACTCGCAATTACCCCCCTCTGTGTTACCTGTGTTATAGACCCGTGTCCGCATAGTGCCAGAAATGTCAAGGGCTGCGGCGTAACGTCTGAATCCGGAACTGCCAGCTTCGCGAGCGTTGACATTTCGCCGGGACTTTCGAAGGTACATACTTAAAGTAGGTTACGCAGGAAGGATGAGGGCGAAATTAACGGCAAGCCGTTTCAATGGACGGGACCGCATGGGGCACAGTGTCATGAGGGATACGGGAGAGGGTTTTGGATTCTGTTTGTTAGCCCGTCGGCAGGTGCTGCGCATACATGCATTGATCGTATGCACGTTGGATCGGATAATCCAGATAATCGGCTGTGCGATAAGGGAAATGTGTTGTGGCTGTGGTTGGACTTTCTGGCGTTCGACGAGTCGGCAGGGCCTTCCACGAGGATGCTCGAAGAATGTTCCTGCTGAGGATTGAGGGATACGGCAATGACGGCGGCGGGATAACCCGATCAGGGTTTCGACGCCGTGCTTGCCATCGATGATAATATTAGGCTGGATGGTGTCTGTCCTCCGAGGGTTGGCTTGGGCCAGGCATATGCATCGGTGCACGTCTGAGCAGGTCCGCTGTGTATAGTAAACCTCCTCCAGGATTCAACCCAAGTACTCCCCCAAGTACCCCAGCCTGACGAAGTACCTGAGCATCTACCCTCCACGGGATACACGGTACGTATAAAGCACTCGAAGGGAGTGAGTGGATCTCGACCTTACCAGCGTCTGGCTCTCCAATTTACCGGCTCGGAATGCCAGCCTGACCTCCCGAAGCAGGTCGCCCGGAAAAAAAGCCTTCGCCCGTAGCCTCCCTCGCCCTCGCCCTCGTATAGCTGTCGTCCGCTATTAATATTCCTCGATAGGGGACCCCCATTGTTCTGCGTGCCCACCGTCTCTGGCTGGCTGCTGCTTGTCACCTTACATTTGCATCATCGGGTTCCCGCTCGATTCTTCTGACCTTATCGATATCGTCCGATTTCGATATCAGAAAGCACACCCTGCCATCAGTCACAGCGAAGGAAACCCTGCTCTGGACGCCGGAAAGTCTCCAGAAGGGGCAGGAGGGAGAAATCGGACCGACAAACGGAATCGTCGGCCACAACCTGCTCACCTCAATCCCGACGGTTCGAGCGAGGAAGCTAATATAAAAGCTAAACCAGGCCAGCAGTGCGGACGGACAAGGAAACGGTTGGGAGGGAAAGAAAAAAAGTCATCCAGCCAGTTTCAAGGCAAAGGCAAGGCACCTGGAAAAGCCGACGCTGCCGTAAAGCCGAGACAATTTCCCAAAAGTCCAAGTGCGAGCCGATTCGGCCCAACAGCGCTTGTTCCTCTTCTTCTCATCCATTCTGCTCCTCGAAGCGGACGAGGACGAGAAGGGACGAGGCACAGGCACACGCAGAGGTCAGGTTCTTGACAGGCCCGTTGGCCGTTAATAATATGCAAACCTCCCGCCGCTAGGGAACCGCTACATCGAAACTCTTCCAGGCATTCATTCACTCGCCGTCCCTTCTGGTTGGCCGTCCCCCTTCTCTTCCAATCCTCCCTCATCCCACTCGCATTTGCTGAGTGCCCTTGGCCGTCAACCTTTGCCTCGACCGATCCATCTGTTCGGCATTCCTGCCACGGGTTCTGGCCGGCGCGGAAGGAAACAAAAAAAAAAAAAGAAAGAAAGGAAGAGAGAAAAAAGGCCCGGATCCCAGCACGTTAGTTACATATTACATTCACAAAGGACGCTCGACTTTTGATTGGCCATCTCGCGCATGTTGGTAGGCTTAAAACCGCCCGGGGGTCCTCCATACAGAAACCATAAACCATAAAGCATCGACGGCAAAAGACTCGTGTTTGAAGCTTTTCCACGCCATTCAGCATCGCAGCAATCTTCCCGAACCGGCCTTCTTTCTTTCTCGGCCAGTGCCGTTTCATCGCTAACGATGGAGAAACCCGGGACCATAAAAATGCGCAGTTCAATCGCTTGCGCGCGATGTCGAAAATCGAAGGTCAAATGCCTCAACAACGGCGTAAACACACCCTGCCGGGCCTGTGAGGCTACTGGGCGAGAATGTACCTATCCGCCTCCTGCGGTACCTGGTAATACTGACTTCTCAGCCTCTCAAATGCTTAGTAGTTTAATGGCGTTCTTGGCCATTGCGCAAAACACTCACGTTGACTTTGTGCGTACCTACAGGAAGTTCACAGTCGCATGCCATCGCCCCCGCTTCGGCGACGGGATCCTATTCATCCTCTTCGAATGCAATACACCACGGTGCCGTCAATGGCTCGCACGGCATCGGGGGGTTAAATCAGGAGGTACCGAGACTCTCCGCTCTTTTCCATCAACGAGCGCATCACTTTGATATTCGTTCAGATGTTCCATCGGAAAGTTTTCGTCAGGCTAACCATCGCTTTGCGGGCAGCAGAAACCGAGATCGAGACCGAAAAAGCCGTCTTCGGGGCCTCAGCACCCGTACACAACAGCAGTGCAGTCGGTATACCCACGCGATGGCTCACAGAGGCCCCTCGCCGAGGCCTTGGATCCCAACGTTCTCACACCCACCATCTGGTCTGGAATCGTAAGTCTCCTCCTCCTCCTCCTCCTCCTCCTCCATCGGTTTTCTATGACTGTGGCCTCTAACAACGAGAACTCGCCAGTATGACCTCCTCACAATGCATTATCCGCATCTTCCGATTCTTGTAAGACTAAGGCATGAGCTACGATTTCGAGGACGAACTGACAGTTATTTTAGCACCGACCCACATTCTTAAGGCCCTTAACAGAGGCTCCAGCCGACACAGAGGCCGCTCACATAGCGACGCCGCCTGCGAACAGCACTTCTGCGACACCCCCTCCATCACCTTCGCCGCTGGTTCTTCTCGGTGTTCTGACGCTTACCGCCCGTTTTTCGACACAGCTCATCAAGCATCACAACACGACGGCCATAAATACTTCGGAGTACTATGCAACCGCTTTGAAATCGAGGCTGATGACGTTGAATCCCCATGCGAGTGACCCGGACGACGATGGTTTCCTCACACCAACCGTGGCGAAAGTGCAGGGGTTGATTATGCTGGCTGTCCACGAACTTGGACAATCGCATGGTAAAAGCGCGTGGCAATGGCTTGGGATTGCTGCCAGGATGTGCCAAGTCTTGAATCTGCCTCCAAAAACTCCTAATCTTGTGAAAGGTTGGATTGCTGAGGAGTCAGAGAGAAGGACTTGGTGGGCAGTCGTGATGCTTGATAGGATGCTAAGTAATACAGGTGGAAGTGGCGGGAGGGCGTTTACATATGGTTGGGAGAGGGTGAAGGGGGTTCCGCTGCCCTGTTCCGAAAGGTCTTGGCTTTTCAGCGAAAGAATCACTGCAGGTGTTCTCGATACGCCAATCCTTGCATCAGCTACCGCTCCCACGACTTTCAGCAGCGATGGCTCTGGTGGCCACAAAAACGGAGTTACGGATCCTACCGTCGAGTTCCCCAAGGAAGAAGAGAGTGTTCATGCAAGGCTTATTCGTCTGGTTGATATCTGGGGCCGAGTAACAATCTATTTATGCAATCCTGCAACTTCCCTTTCGACGGCGGAAACTCTTGGACAGGAGCTAGAACGCTGGAAATCTGAGCTTCCCAAATCTCTAGCCTATAGCCACAAGAATCTCCTGGCACACGTTGCTGAACGGTCCTCTTCGTCATATGCTCTCCTACATATCATCTATTTCCTATCGATATTGTTGCTACATCGAGAGTCGCTTCCTGTATTACCGCCCTCAAACTCCGCCCCAACGACACCCAACAAATGCTTCTCAGCCGCTCGGAAGATCACGGAAATCGCACGAGAAATGAATACATGGCTGTCACTCCCTCTTACGCCGATAATCTGCTTTGCGATCTATGCGACGGCTTGGGTGGGGACCTATGGCCTTCATTACCCCCACATGACTGGTCCACCGGGTAATGGAATGGGAAGCAGAGATCCCACATTCTTACTCTGCATCATCGAAAGCTGGAGGTCCAAATGGCGTGTTGCTGACGGCTGGGTACGGGCACTTGGTTCTCTTCATTCGTTCCTAAGAAGGAAAAGGAAGGCTGCCGAGACCGCCGACATGGCGTCGAGTCGCAAGAGGCGACGTTCCGTAGGAAGCGACGACGCACTACCGGAACCGCAGTCTGCTACCCCAGGAGCTGAGGAGGCGGCAACTCTCAACGAAGAAATGAAAATTTTCAACAAGACAATAACCGATTTCCTTACCCTATCACTTGGAAGCGGTACCGGCTCGTCCCGTGACGGGCATCGCCAAACAAAGCGCTCGAAGAGCCATATCGGGTCCGCGGGTGCCGGCTCTGATACGGAGATGGCAAATGCGCCGCCAGCATCCGCAACGGCGCTAAATACTCAGCCGATTAGCACACCAGCAGCTGGGGACTCCTGGGTCGCAGTAAATACCGTTAACCGCCAGGACCACGGTCGCTTGCATGGGCTGTTGGCCGCAGCTCAAGCCGGCGAGATCAATAAAGACCACCTGCACCAACGCTCAGAGCCACCGTCGAATGTACCAACCCCTCCAACGAGTAACCCGTCTGCTTGGGGCACTGCGGAAACGGGAACAGCGCAGCGATCAACGGCCCACTCGCACTCTGATCCAGTAGCACCACCCGAAAGCGTGACGTCGAAAGCTGAACACCCAGCCGATCCCGCCAACTCGACTCCTCAACCACCAGCATCCCAGGTAGCCCAGCATACAGAGTCGAACGGTAACTCTGCCTCGCCAAGCCAGACAATCAATACACATCTTCACTCGGGCGCCATTCAAGATATCGTTAAGCCTGGGTCTCCTTCCGAGTCGTCAGAAATCCATGAAAAGGATGCGATTACATTTGAGGGCTGGGGAAGCCTTGGAATTGCCAAGGTCGATTTGGTTGGGTTTACGGAGGGCAAGGTGTGGCAAGACTGGGCCTGTGGTCAGCCAGGATGGTTTGACGTGAGCCATGACCGTTCGGCTGAAGGAGACACTGAGTGAAATCAATGAGATTTGCGCTCTCGACTCGTTATCATCTGTTCTGTTAATTCGTCTCATCCTGTTTCCGGGGGAAGATAATTCGGATATCTTTATGTTGCCAGTTATATACCCTATTCATTTGGATGTCTTCTGCGGCTTCGATTTTTGTTCACAGCTCTTGAGATTTTTTGTTTCTTTCGATATAACTCGCCTTCCATGCAAGACCACCATACAAGGGTGGATTCGCGAGTCTGCCTCGTGATGAAAAACTGTTTTCTGTTCCCGTAAGCTTTTACACTTGTACGATATAGTACCTTTCCTGCTTCGCCATTGCGGTGTATCGGTTACCAAAGCCTTTTTGCTTAGATTGATACTCATCGTCCTCGTTGTCACATCTTGTACGTAAACCGTAAATTTCTGTCTTGTCCACAGCCGTAAATATAGAGTTTCTTTTTTTCCCTAGGAAATACCTATATCGCTGGTCTGTACATATGTTTGGGACTTAGACACGGGATATCGCGGGGGTCGAACGCGGACAATTGAAGTTCCACTCATGAGGGTATATAGGTCATCATATCATTGCATAGGTATCCCTCTTCCTCCTTAGGTAAGCATTCTACCGGCAGGATGTGCCTTCGGTCTCCATCGCGCGAAATACCGGCGTGCTGACTCTGCAGATTCTAAAAGTGCAGGCAAGCTATATCGCTCGGGAGATATAGGCAATATACCACAGCGCACTAAGCTTATGTAACTTTTTTTTTTTTTTTTTTTTATGGGACTCAGCTTGGGTATCGATATGTATCCGTGTATCGCACAAATTCAAACCTCAACCCGCCATGAAATCAATCCGGCGTTGTCGCCTGAGATCCCTGAACGATCCAAACAACCACTCACGCGTCCACGAAAATGCAAGATTGAAGCCCATAAGTAAGTAAAGCTACAAGCTGGATGAAGAATATTGCTAAAGTAGCAGCCAACCTATCCAACGGACAGCCTCACAACTCTCGAACGGAGAGACGGCGAGCCTCTAATCCAACGTCACGTTGAATTAAATGCAATGCATGCATGCATGGGCGGGATCAACGAGCATATTCGCTCTGTCCCAACGAGCCCTTCAACATCCGAGTTGATAAGGACGGAAAAGCGGGTCCAAGAAATTGGGAAAAGGCGGCGAAAGATGGGATCGAAAGCCCTCGCTCGAGCTTATATGTAGCCCAAATTAAGCGCCGGGCCACCTTGATTCGGCTTGGTGGTGTCGAAACCAACCAAGCCTCTTCGAAACATGGTTGGTCAGGCATGACCGGGCCCAGCTCCACATCTTGCCGGGTCTCACGAACTGAACGAACTGTTCAGAGGTTCCTCCCTTTTCAACTGCCCTTCTGCGGACTCGAGTCTTTCAATGGTCGATATAGCCTGTGCTTGCGCAAGACGGCAGCAGTAGTCTGATTGACTGGCAGTCGACGCGATCCATTCCAATATCTTTTCTCATACGCACACCTCCTTTTCTCCCAGCGGTTTCCTCTCACTGCTGTGCATGAGAGTCTTGACATCTGGTCTATTATCGCACGTCCCTCGAAGGGTGTACCAACCTAGAAATTTCAGACGAATCCTCAACTTGGTTTCAGCTCCACCCACATTGTCTGTACTCCGGAAACTGTCCATCTACCGTTCTTCGTCATTCCCTCCCGCTGACGCTATCGCTACACCGAAAGTTTTTCCTTCCGTTGCCCTTCACGATAGAATTATCTTGCGTCTTTTTCTACACACTACCGGAACTTTCTTATAAACTACCATATCAGAGGTTTTATGTTGCATGCCCGAGGCAGCGGTACATAGTCCTTGCCCGCAGCTTCGCCGCATCCCTACAGGCTAGGCCCGGCAGTACCTCGGATCCCAAATAGAAACGCATTGCGTCGATACTTTATCCCGCATACTCGTCTCCGCCCCTGATATAGGGTCCTTCGATTCCACGTGCTGGGTATTTCAGATTGCTACAAGCTCTTGCCTCTAGAATTTCGGTTCTAGGGGTATCCTTTGGCCATCTCTCTCAAGATCATAGTCGCTGGGCGACCAGGGTCGATACACATACCATCTCGCCATGGACGCTACGTCTATCAAGATCAAAGCCGTTTCGCGGCCCTCGAACCTCAGTCGCAAGGTTATCACACCAAAGCCTCTGAACCTGAAGGCCTCAGCCATTAAGTTAAAGAAGAAAGTTGGGGTGCCGACACAACCTTACTCCCTTCAAGACGAGGATTTCGACCCGCGGCCGTTCTCTTTCCTTGAGAATGATCCTGTGACACCGGGATTCGAACCTATAACGCCATTCGAAATCACACCTCCGAACTCAGTAGGCGGCACGGAAGAGGACAACGATGACTTCAATGACAATGATAGTGATATCATTGATAGTCCAGGCCCTACCGCCGATTTCCACAATAATAAGATCAGGAGGGCTTTTGGCAAGGATGAGGAAATTGATACTTATGAGGAAGAAAGACTCCAGCAGGAAGAAGCGGAATATGTCGCCCGCAATCTGGGATTCTCACAGGCGCAGCCTTCGAACTACCGCAGCCTGGTAGTGAAAAAGTCTAGCAAGAAGCCCAGCAAGCAGTCACTGCGGCATCGTGAAAGCAGAGAGACAATGTTCTCAGAGGATAGCGTACTATCCGAGGAAAGCCACTCAACTGCTCGGCACAAGTCCAGGTTTTCCGTGTCCACTGCTACAGATATGGATCCCACGACCCCATTCATGGACACCGGCTTCGAAGAACACGACTACTTCGACAACTCGAAGACGCCCCAAGCAAACACAAGTCGCAATTTGCTCCTTCGGAGCACAGCGCCAGCGTCTGCGACACGAACCAAATTCGTGTCCACCGAGCTTGTCATGCCGATGCCACAGCATCCGACCCCGCTATCACCAACAATGGAGCGCTTCTTGTCAAGAATGTCCGAGGTCATAACTTCTCCACTGAGTGCAACGTTCCCCGAGGAGATCACCGGTGTAACCCCGGATCCAGCTGCTCCCGCACTACCCACCAAGACAGAGTTCAAAATTCCGTCTCACGTTATCGATGTCAATCTCGTCTCCGTCGTAGCGATGGACTTTAGCCCTCAGCAAATGATCGATATCAGTGGGAACACCGCATTGGTACAGCAAGAATGCGACCCCATTGCGGAGCCGAAGCACGCCAACAGCAGCAATACGCAACAAATCATGTACATCATCCCCATCTTGCTCAATGATCCCGCCAGTTTCTGCGCTTGCGATAAGGCACACGTCGAAAGCGACACCGCGTCGGTGGCATCGGTCACAAGATCAGCCATCCACCCGAGCAATATACTGCGGTTCGAAAATGTGATTGTTCAGATGAGGTTAGCGCCCCGTCCCCGCATCCGTCGACACGGCTGGACATTCCTCAACATCGGCATCCCTACCCGTATTGTTGTTGGAATCCTGGATCATCTAGAGAAGGAATTGATTAGCGTGGGCAAGTGTAAGATGGTTCTCCATGGTGACTACTATTGGATCTATACGCCCGTACGAGCCTTCACCAAAATCTACAAACGGGAGTTTATCACATCTCCGAAGACCATGGAAATTCCTTCCCGGACGAATTCAAAGACTCCAAAAACGGCAGCTGATCTCGATAGTCTTCGAGAAGAGGATGAAGATGACGATGACAGTGTTATCGATGATTCCGGAGATGAAGAAGAGGAAGAGCGTCAAACCGTTTACAAAGAGCTCCCTGACTCGAGATTCTACTCTTTGCTAGAGACACGATCGCTCTCCGTGGACTTGTACACAGAGATATATGCCAAGTCATCTGCTGAATTCCCCTTCGACAGCCCGGCACAAGGCGACTTCTCACTTGGATTCTCGATACGAGAAATAATTGTCACGGCAGAGAGCAATGTCCGCGGCCCAGACTGGAGCCATGTGAAGTCCCAACGTACCAAATGTCTCGCTAGAGGCCATCCTTTTGATATGATCAGTCCAGTAAGCGGAGTCAACAGAAGCGTCGTCGGCTCGCCATTTAATCCCGGTTCGGTTAACACTCACGCCATAAACACGTGGAACAGCAACGTCACAGCTGGATCTGTACGCAGCGTCAGTAACTTGGGGAACCCGATAGATCGTTGGGACCCCAATTCCACGCCTGTGAATCGTTTGGATCCAAATGCCACACCGATCAGCCGGTCGGCCGCGAACGGCAGCATCGCCAATGGTCACGATTACGCTTCCATAGCAAGGTATGGCTCACGAGGGGCTACGGCAACACCTGGTGCGTGTAGTCATTGTGGTAGCCATGTGCCGGACAGTGTGGCTAGCCCGCTATCTGCGGTTGCCATGAGCCCTATTACCCACCACGATAAAAGGAGCAATTCGTCACTCAGCACGGCATATCGCAGCCAGAGCCTGAATCGAATCAGAGAAGATGGGAGGCAGAGTAGTCGTGGGTATAAGGTGATAGACAACGAGGTCCAGCATTCGAGAACAAACAGCAGGAATCGTAACGACGACGTTAGGAGTGGAAGCAAGGTGCGAAGTAGGAGCCAGCTCAGTCGGAGAGACCACAAAGACGGACGCCAGAGCGCTGGTAGGCGGAGAGAAGATAGAAGCCAAAGTCGAGATCGAACGATCGAGCGGGACGCTGCGTCCACCCCCAAGGCGCCCCAAACAACCTCAACAACATATGATAGCGACAATTGGGTGGTCAAGGACAAGGCAAACCCCCCTGTAGAGGAACCCACACCCGAAAAGTCAAAGAAACGCTGGGGACGGAAGAAGAAGTACGTCGACTAAAGATTTACCATCAACGGACATCATTTACCTCTCCAATATTTGCGAGTTATATTTCTTCATTCATTGTATTGTTTCGGTAATTTTATATATACGCCCCTATTCGTGTACAGGAGTTGCACTTTGTGGTCATGATAGCATTTCCTCCGTTCTCCGTTTTTTCATATTTTCTTTCCACGGCTCACTAGCATTCCAATAAAACTTCGATAAGGTTATAGTCTCCGCTTATAAGCCGGAGTTTGTAGAGTTCTTTTGCGTCTGGTTAACAGGTTAATCTATCGTTGCATCGCTTTGGCGTTATACATTTAATGGGAAAGGGCAATACAAAGCCAACGGTCGATGGTATCCACCAGACAGGGACTGGTAGGACTTCACCGTTAACTCGTTTCAAAGAAATCGGAAAGCATGAACCCAAGGAAGAAAGGAAAACCCAGAACTATAGAACTCAACCGGAATACCAACCGGAATACCCAAACAAAGGAAACGTTAAAAAAAGGAAAGGAATAAGACTCGTTATCAAACCAAACTCGAGGCCAACCGACGCTAATCGAGCGTAAGTAAACTCAATCATTCCCAAATACTCCATGCGAACTTTGGCTCACATGCAATGTGTGTACTCCTCCAACCTGATCCCAATCCTACTCTAAGGCCACCAATTGCCAACCGCATAGCCATCTCTTAATATTTCAACTTCCACCAGAGAATAGAGCTGGCAATGATAAAAACCGGTGCGACGCTTACAGCCTCACCGACACCAGCATACTGGGGAGCGAGAGTCCAAGGGATAATTCCGGTGGAAATAAGGACAGCTCCCAAATTGTACTTCAAAGCCCACGAGAAATTGAATTTGATCAAGCTCGTTGCTCTCTTACTCAAGGCGAGGAGGGCGAGAACACCGGTAAGAGAAGACGACAAAATCCCTGCATCTGCACATCCGGCGGCGATATCAGTGCAGTTGCTCATAGTGACGCCGATGTCTGCCCGTGTGAGTGCGGCTGCATCGTTCGTTCCATCTCCGAGAAACAAAACGTATTGACGCCCAGTGCGAAATCTGTTAATGGTTCGACGGATGAAACAACCTCGAAGGTGGAAGAGATGCATGTCCATCTCTGCTTTTGTCTGTAGGAGCCGGATACGCTGCGCTTTATCTTCTGGCGAACACTCCCCATAAACGTTCTCCGGAGGGATTCCTATTGCTTCCGCAACTTGTTTGCAAACCGCCAATTGGTCGCCGCTGAGAATAAAGCATTCGATATTTTGAGCCTGGAGCTTCGAAATAACGGATGCTGCCTCTGGCCGGATTGTGTCGGAAAGTCCAAATACCGCGAGGACGTTCCCGCTCTTAACGTCGACAACCACGAACGGCGTTCGCGCCGCATCTTCGACGACATCTTTAAAAATCGGTTTGCTGAAATTTTTGATATTGTCCTTAAGGACCCAGGAAGGTTTACCGCCCCTTATTCGTCGACCGTTGAAAGTACCCTCTATCCCTTTCCCGACAATGGATCTAACGCTCTTCTCTGTCTCTGAAAGCGGTATCTCCCTTGTGTGATATTCCTTCAACTTATCCAAAACTGCCCTAGAGACAGGATGTCTATCCCGTGCAATCAGCTTGTATATGAGGAGCTGTATCTCCCGGATATCCTTACTGCCCGTATCATTAACCCATTCTCCATGCACCCAATACTTCGCTGCCGCGACCTGGAGCCTTCCAGTTGTCAAAGTTCCCGTTTTGTCTGCGACGAAGTATCGAACCTTCCTCGCCCTTTCAAGCGACTCTGGAGACTTTATAACAATACCACATTTTACACCGACCTGTGTGGCGAAAATTAGGACGGTTGGAACAGCTAAAGCGATAGCACAAGGACAGGATATCGCTAGAACGGTTATCGCCCTGGTCAGGGCTTTGGCGAACGCCGCACTGAGGTCCTCCGTGTTCCTCTTAACGGTTCTGTAATATCCTAACCAACCAGCGAATGATGCCAGAGCAATAAGAAGGACGATGGGTGTTAACCAAGCGGCTACTTTATCCGCATAATCCTGCATTTTTGGCCTTGAACTTGAAGCCGCCGTGACAAGCCTCTTCATGGACGATATCGTGTTCTCTGGTATCAACCTTGTAACTCGGTACTCAAGCCTTCCTTCAATAACCTTTGAACCGGCGATAAGAGTGCTGCCTCTTTGGTGCTGAGCAGGCTCAGATTCCCCTGTGAGATGACTTTCATCTACTGTACCATATCCGTTGATAACGACGCCGTCGGTGACCACTACTTCTCCAGTCTGAGCGAGAAGGATGTCGCCGTAGTGCAAGAGCCGTACGTCTTCAGTTTTCCAGCGACGATTGCGGAGCGGTTGGAACGTATGCTGAGTACTGCGAGTACAAACCCTGACTTGGAGGGTACCGACGGAAATACGATTGGCCGCCCAGTGCCGAATATAGCCAGTTAGCAGACGTCCGGCAAGGATCAACGTTATCAATAAGCTACTGGCTTCGAAAATTGGATCATGGCGTTCAGCTTCCGCGTCATCGGGCGGTTCGCCTGTAGCAAGCTTTTTAATCTCCCGGGAAAGGTTCATGCCCCAGAAAGCGAGAGAGTAGACGAAAGCCGCCGTGGTCGAGAGAGTAATCAAACAATCCATATCGAGCCGATGTTGAAACACGACTGAGCGGAAGGCGTTTATATAAATTCTTTTCGCAAGCGCTTGGACGATCGCAGCGAGAACAAAACAGATGGTATGAAGTACGATAAAGTTCTTCAATCTTGCGGGGTCCATGTCTGTGGCGGCTGGGACTCGGGTTTTAATACTCGGAGTCCAAGTGATAAGCAAGATCGGGAAGGTGAGGATGGAGGCCACGATCGTTAGCCATAACAACTTCCGAAGTTCGCCTCGAGATTGCTGTTCGACAATCTTGTCTGGGTCTTCGGAATCGACGAGTTCAACGTCATGTTTGCCTTGAGAGGACGTTCTCATGTACTGTAGCAAATTCCGTATTTGCAATTGCTGCGGATCGTATCTGACGTCCAGTAGTTTCCAGGTTTTTCCAACCAAACCCTTTTCTGGATCCGGCTCCTGCGTTTTCCTTTTCGTCCGGATCCTTTCCCATAGAGCTGTGCGGAGTGACTTGGCTTCTCCGTCGTCAGCTATTTCAGCGACCCCAGTGACCCCCTTCAAAAGGAGAATGTGTTTTCCAATTGCTTGACTATCAGCGTTCCTAGAAAGGCCGAGTCTGATCCGGACAACTTGATTGGAATGATTGCAATTCAGCCTGTCGGTGTCGCTCAGGACAGTGCAAGTAAAGCCAGTCATTTTCTTGACTACTGGGCATATCTGCTCAGCGGGGTCTGTAATGACGGATGAATTATACCAAATCTCTGCTTTCCCTCGCATGAAACTGATTTTTACGCCTTTCGGTCCTTTGGGGATGATTCCCTCGATCTTTCGAAGAGTCTTCGCGAGTTTCGTCTCGCAGGAAGTGCAGGTCATCCCAGTGACACCAAGGGACAGATGCCTCAAAGTCTTGGGCGGAACAAGAGTACCGGATTCTGATGGTAAAGACTCTAGTGAGTCCTCACGCTCGGCTTCTAGGTCATGGTCTTCAATACAGCAATCCCTGGCTGCAATGTGCTTTTCCTCATTGATTTTGCAGCAGGCATGAGCAACTGGAGTTGCTTCAAAGATCAGAGTAAAAATACCCCTGACCCATGCGCAGACACATGTGGCGTCGGTGTTCGCCAGTTTTTGAGCAACGAATTCTCGGTGAAAGCTGCAAGAATCTTGGATATTGATAACTTGAAAATGGTGGTGGTGTTTGGTTACCAGAGCATGTGGAAGTTGTAGGACTGTGTTTCTAAGTGTCTCTGGGACTCGGGCATCGAGTGCATCGTCATGCCCATGCTTTTTCTCCAGATCGGAGCATGACATATCAAGACTATCATTAATATGCGTCTTTTCGGTATCAGAGCTCGAATCCGGACTCTGGTCAGAACCGCCGTGGTGATAATGGCGGTGCGTATGATCGTGGTCATGGTCATGGCAATCGAACTCATCTGTGTCGTGATGATGGTCTCCTCAAGCATTAGTTTACGAGTATCGCAAACCAGGAGCCGAAAGAATACTTACTGTCATCCGAGCTATGGCTATGGTGACTGTGGCAACCGCTATCGCTGCTGTAGTCTGCGCTTTTTTCGCTGGTAAAGCTCAGATCAGTTGACGAGCCATCGGAAAAGGCCTTTTTGTACTCCGTGTGTGAGGCGATGGGAGCTTTTATTGAATCCGCGGAGTCGTGGATATTATATTTGCAGAGTATTGCTGCAAGTGTGTCCCAGCAGGCGTCTAGGAGATCTTTAGTTCGGCCACCTGTAATACGGGGCAACCACGGTAGATTGTTGATGATACATACCAGTACACGCACACGGTCCGCCACTGTCTCGTGTCCCATGGCAACATTGAATCTTGGTAAGATCTATCTTTGTGGTATCTTGAATAACAGTTTTCAAGGAAGCGGTAGTGATTTTAGAACGAAGCTGGGCCACGTCGAAGTTTCCGATTTATTAGCCTTCGCATGTTCCGGCTTAAAATTCAAAGACACGGAATTTGGCTGGAACTCACCTGTTCAAGGGCTATAGCGCGTTTATCTCCAGCCTTGGTAGCCATTGCCGAATATAATGTCCCTTTTGAGACCGAACAGTCGACTCTGGTACGCTTGGGATGGCGAGTAGCTATGGAGATGAGGGAGAGCAGTACTTGCCAAATCCTCCGCCCCATTGCCCTCGGGGTTTTCTCTCCCTCCATTTCATCCATATTTATGCTTTATTTACCTGTCGCCGTGGCGATTGATTGGTCTACGATCTTGGGCAGATCGGGGTTCGGACTGCAAGTCAGGGCTTCGAATTCGCCGCACCAGCTGTCGACGAAATATGTTCATAAATGTGCCGATCGTAAGAAATACCGAGACACCTTGGCACCTACTAGTGTACTGGAATTCAATTTGGATCTCTCGATAGATCCATAATTATCATGTTCTTCGTGGAGATAGTAAGAGTTGTAGTGTGTATCGGAGTCGTCCTTTATACGATCACGATACCTTCGAGCTAGATGTAAAAAGTGATGTTGTAGGGTATATGAAAAGTTTGATGGGACTCTGCATCTATAGAGCCTCGTGAGTCCTCAGCTGCATTGGTATAGTTATTATAATATCTACGTGGATTTACAGGTGTGCATAAGCGCTCCCACGGGATGTAGCTACCGCGAGTTCAGAACAGACTTTGGGTCCTCAGAGCAAGAGAGTTTTTAACTCGGTACACAAGATAAAAACCATTTCTATCATAGTTTGCAGCTGCATCTATAGCCCCAATTCTAACGCTGGTGAATACTGTACTACTATATGTACTCCTTGCATCTCCAACAGGTTTTGCCGTCGATCGGATTCTAAATAGCTCGGGTGGGCTAGCTACAGTATCGTGAGCGGAACCTTTGATATTCCACATGTGATGTACCGCCGAGTGCCACGTTACCCCAACAGCGGTAGCACCACGCGGGCATTCTTCCAGAGTTAGGCTCTGTAGCTGGTCTTAGTTATCCCGCATGTGAATCCAATATTTGCGTAGAATATGCAAGCCTAATACGTTTGTGCGACATAGCCTCCGGATAGAGAAAACGAAGGCGCACGCCATCGTGCATTCAACGTAACTGCGATACCAGTAATCTATGATGATCTTCCAAAATACCCCGCTCGATAATGGCGTTACACACACTATTTATGCTACGCCTACTGGCCTAACTCTGCAAAACACCTAGGTAGAAGAGTAGGGTGGCTGTTTCCGACCGGTATCGATAGACAATGCAATGGGGAGTGCATCGATAACCTTCGAAACCGCGTTGTGTGTGGTATTTCAAGATCCATGTCAAATATCCTAAAACGGGTCTTATCGTCCCGATATAGAAAGTTTCAAACGTCAAACACTGTTCATGGTTTCCTACAACAGCGTCAACTCATTGAAAGGGTGTCAACAAATTGGCTCTTGTGGGTTTTAAGCCTGTCGGGAGCCCAGACAGCCCATCCAAAGTCTCAATAGACGTTTCGCTGTGATATTCAGGCCTTCTGTGTAAAATGGAACCTCGAAACCTTTGAGTCTAGGTAATTCTGTAACCTCTCAGTAAACTTAACAGTTTCCTGCAGGTTTTACCCAACCACACAGTTTGGTCTGAGAAACGCAAACTTGGGCGTCGAAACATGCAGCATTCCCACTTCAAAGCGCTGAGCGCAGCATAAACTCTCCTATCATGAAGAATGTTTCGACTTCTCCCTCTATCTACTGAGATAGAATATATATTCGGCTTCTATCGATCTCCTTATCAGAGTCACGTCCCTAAAACTCATCCCAGACCAACCCGAAGGTGTCAACATTCTATAAACCAAGTTTTGGTAGATTACCTGGCCCTCGCGCGCAAGTCCTAGATATATCAATATTATTCCGATACCACCATAATTAACGGAATATCGCCGAACCCGGAAAATAACGACACACCAGCCTATCCCGTTACCCGTATAATGGCAACCAGCGGTAAACACCTTGAGATTGGAGTCAAGAAGAGTCGTCAGTCGCATAACAACAAAGTTCCACCGGATGCACCTAAGAGAAATCTGAGCTCTTTTGTTATGTTCGCCAATGCTCGGAGAAAGGAAATAAAGGCTCAATATCCAGAACGTCAATACCCTGCAATCCAATCCGATATATCAGTAGAATGGGATCGGATGGACGATGAAAGTAAAGAACCCTGGAAGAGGGCCATGGCACTTGATAAAGAGCGATATAAGAGACAAATGGACCTATACCGCAAATATGGCACCAACTGGTCTTGGGTTGTAGGGCATCATATGCGGCAAGATTTAGGACTTACTGTTGAAGATTGTACAAAGCTGGATTTCAACCCCTCAACGGAGGAACAAGATGATGGCGCCCGATCACCGCGAAGGCGAACAAGTACCGACGATGAGGGCTCCGTTAAGCATAGGGGGGAAGGGCATTATGGCGACCATATTTTCGAGGCCCAATATGCATCGCAACAGAATGACGATTGGGCGAATTCTACGCACAGCTCTGCCCCGGTTCTCGGATTCACACCCGCCGGTGCATCCCCAGGTACGAGTACGATAAGCTATAACGACGAAGTGATCCGGGACGATGGGACCCCAGTTCCGTGTTCGACTCGGGAACGGAATATTTTGAATCATGGTCCTCAGAATGGAGGCGAGGCTTTCTCGGTGCCTGACGAAATTACACAGAAGCCTTTGCGAAGCAGTTATCTAGAGGGAAATTTCGAGGAGGAACTTTTTCGGCCCGGGCAACAGGTAGCCATTGTCTCGCCTTCAATATTCGAAGGGTTCGGTATAGAGATTCCATGGAACGACAATTATTATTGCAATTGGTACGATGATATAAATTCTATAAACCCTGCGTAGGCTATAAGGTTAAGCAGTACAGGTTTCATGCGTTCCTCTTTGGTTTGACGCTTGGTGGCACGGCAGTTAGATATTTACGAGATAAGTTAGATACCCAATAGATGCTAGATTTCTTTTTTAAAAATTTCTCGGATAGCTAGTATTATATTCTCCGCGCCTTTTTGTAACGGGTTGGTAAACGCGGTTTCGACTTGGAAATAATATACTTCAACTATGAGAATCAGGCTCTAACGAACGCCTCTAGTTGCCTACGTGTATCGCTCTGTCGGTTGTTTTTTTTTTTTTTTTCTTTCGTTCTCCCGGCCTGACTACCCGGCGCACGGACCAGGTAACTTATCGTGGCAGCGGCGAAGTCTCCACCTTCTAGAAAGTACCAATCAATATACTTTTGAGATTTCTTTCATTGAGATCCTCACTTGCATCTCTCCACAGCAAGCTTTCCGAGTCAAGCCTGCAAAGGATTCTATTAATTGTTGAGATCCAGTTTGAATTTCAACGTGGCCTCAACTGCGGCATCTAGTCATAGCCAATAAAGAGAAATAAGCTTTTGAGTTTTGCGAGCGGGACGTCACATCGCACCCAGGTGCTCTATTTGCACTGAAGTTACCTAGGTGTAGTCATACGTACACCTAATTCCCGGCCCAAACTTAAGCCGGGTCCAACAAAGACACTTGCACGTTGGAGGTTTTGCCTTCAAAACAAAACCAACAACTGGGCCAACGATGGAATGTTGAATAGATGGTCAAGGAAATTCTTTGTTTCGTTCGACCGTACGTTTGTACAGTTGCCGGTCCTTCGGTCTTGCTGGAACGGCTAAAGTTCTGCTTTGAGCACCCGACGAACACACGTTTTTGCCTATCATAGGATCATGATATCGATGCTCTAGAGTATCTAGAAACCTCTTATTCCAATCTTTTAGAATGCAACGTTGGCGGGACTCCTAGGCGCATCCGACCCGCGAAAACAATAACATTCTCTTGTCTTATAATCACTCTCTATTCTTCGAGCTGATACAATTAAATTGGGACCAATAGCTTCCCAGCCGCCCGCTATAACTTCAATATATTGGCTATTCACCACATTTGTGACCGGGAAAGCCGCGACCGTTAGCTACCCAGTCATTTTTTTCCCCTCCCAAGCGGTCGTCCAATATTTGGTAGATGGATCCCGCAAGGCGAGAGCGCTCTTCCTCTTGCCCGGAGACCGGCCGCACCGCGGGTCGCCCTTTTTTATCGGGCCGACTGAGTTCAGATGGTGGGAATCGATCAGCTCCGTTGGGTAGGCGCTGTGGGGGGAGTCGCGGAGCATACCTCGAACACGATACCCAGTATGAGATCACAAGAATAACACCCCCAGAAACAGTATCCACGGCGAGTACACCTACATCTGGGAGCCTCCAAGAAGACTTGGAGTCACATCGACAACGATTCAATTGGAGACCTCCTGTCTGGGATCTACGTTGGAGGGGTTTTCGGCCCCGCATGATCAATTTCGAAACTGAATCTAGCCTCGACCCTGTCGGAACCCCAAACCATCGCTATCTTGATTCTCGGGAGAATATCTGGCTAGGTTTTCCGGAGTATTCACCGACTAGGGCGAATTCGATCACTTCCTCAATCCCAAGTAGTGACGACGGCCTCCAATCCCGATCCAACTGGCACGAATCTGAATTCAGACCACAATCTCAATATCCAACCTTTCGAACCGGCCTTCGAATCTTCAACGGTAGAGAAAGGGTAGATGATGTCCCTAGATTGAATTCCTTTCAGAACCGTCTGAAATCAACCACTCCGGATAGTACTCCGAATAAACTTACCCACACCCCCCCTCAAAGGGTAACATTGCCACAGGGGATAAACACTGAGGACAAAGGTTCGAAACAGCCCGATATACAGAATGCATCCCGATCGATCTGGGGCATCATCTGGGAGCACGACCTCGCGCGAAAGGTTCGGAATCTTTGGACATGGGGGCGTGATAATAATTCGGCTGTGCTATTCATTCTCCTAAGCTGGCTTGTCTTGTTGATGCTCGCGCAGACAAAGATCTTGCGAGTTGATACTTGGGAGTTTATGAACCCACAGCTGAAATGGAAGAACAGCAAGTATTATCCTACAACAGGTCAGTAGTCTTTTGCTCGGTCAAGGCCAAATTAGGCTAAAGCTAATCCTATTCTGATTTGCGAAGTTAGATAGTGACTGGAAACCTGACCCTAGAGACATAATTAGACTGCTCTTTTCGAAAAACTCGACACAAACGATCATGGACACTAAGATTCTATATCATTTACAAAGTATAGAGGAACGGCAAGGTCAGCTACACGACAAAGTTCAAAGACAACTTAACGATAATGCTATAATGTTAGACTACATGTTAAAGGAAATTCGAAGCTTGAATTTTGCCGTCTCCTCTACTGGGGATAAGAGACATTTGGAGAAACAGGTGGATAAGTTGAAGGGTGAAGTGAAGCAGTGCAACGAAGCTATACTTTCAAGAGCTAGAAGAGGTCCAACAATCATAAAGCAGAGGCCAACTTATACAGTCACGAGAGTGACCAAGACAGTCTTCCGGCCTACCTACAAAACGCCCTGTCCTCGCTATTCAGTATCCACAAAGGTTGTAGTTTACCCGCAGATACCTGTGGCAACATCACATAGGACAAACACGCCGGGAGGGCTCATTGACAAGCTATCCGGGACACCGGTAAGCCACATTCCTACCACCGCTGAGTCAAGCGTTTACACCCTAATAATGATGCTAGGCCACCAACATCCCGCAATTGACAGATAGAGATGTTGATAGGATCGCGATGAAGCTCGCTAAATCTCTCAATACTCATATTGGGGGTAGCTCCTCTGCCGAACCTTGGTGGAAGACTTCCCCACTCTCTTATATAACGTGGGGAGCGAATGCAGGAAACTCCGCAGAGTATCTTAAATTGATACTCCAGCTTCTGTGTCCCGAAGAAGCTGGGCTGCTGGCAGGTCCGATCGCTAGTCAGGCACGGAAATGTCTAAAAAACAGAAGGGCCCTAGCCTCTCTCACGCATTCCAGGGTAAGCCAAAATGGAAAAAGCCTTCGATGCAATAGACTTCGCTATAGAAGCTTGAAAATTAACACAACATATATAGATGCACTCAACCATTCCGAATCAGATACTCAACACGGCTATCTCATTCTCCGATTATATACCACCAGCTGGGCTTTCGATCATATCCGGAATGTTTCTCCTCCTATACGCTCCTTCTCTCGCGCAGTTTGTTGGGAACTCCTATAGAAAAGCCAACAGGCGGAAGGTGTTCGGACTCGTTACCGTGTGCGTCATTATTCTCAGCATCGCATTTTGGCCGGCGAAGTTGGTTTCTCTCTGGGCATTACATCAGCAACCGTTGGAACCGATTCGGGTATTGTCACAGAGAGCTGGAATCTTTGAGGTACTGAAGAGCTACCTTGCAGCTTTGTTGGAACAAGCACCCACATGGCTTCCGAGCTCAATCCAAGTCTGGTGGAACTCGCTCGACCTTTTGGGGAAGTTCAATGCCATTCTCGGATCACAAATTGGCCAAGGGAGTAACATCAAACTTGCTTCGCATAAACTCGGAAATTTCGGAAATTATCTAGACTTTGATGGCATAAAAGGTATAGAATGGGTCAGCATTCCGTACACGACCCTGAAATGTCTATTCCTACTAGCCATTTTTATATTCGCTACGCGAGGGGTACCGGTTGTTAGATTCACCTTACGGCGAGTCGGTGATTGGGTACTTCGACAGGGCAAGACCGTTCTCAGAGGTTTTCAACGGACACCTGATTTCTGGCAAAGAAGCCTAGCCTCTCTTACAAAAGAACGGATTCTTGGCCTTCCGAGATTCCTTTGCGCATTTCCGAAGGATTATATTATTAGAAAGTGGAACGAAAGACAGATGTTCCGTGGAATCGGTGGAATCGGCACTCTCTTCCAGAACGCGCTTCAAAACCAAAGATTTACACCAAGCAGCCTCCCGAATGCGGCGCGCATTTGTGCGGTGGTAATATTTGAGGTTGTGGGCTGGGCTTCGCAAGGCAGACTGTCCCAAGCTCTAAAACTTGGGATAAAAATCTTAAAGTGTCTGTACCGATCAGCCATGCAAGGAGTTCGGATGGTGAGCCGAATTGGCTTTAAACTTCTAGAACTCGTTTGGGGGCTTGTGGCCTTTTGCATAGCACGCGCGATAAGCTACCCATCTATCACACGGGCTTTCATGTTTTTGGAAGGAATAGGCCAATGGGTCTGGGGAAAGATAGTGGCTGCGCACAGGAGTTTTCGAGGGGGTTAAGGACGGCTACGGCACGGAGAGGTGTTATAATATATAATTAGGACTCACAATGCAATTGCACAGAGGGGTTATAATACGCTAACGGGGAACAGAATTTAATTTTACATAGGTTGGAGCATCGTTGGATTTAATTGATCAAACCGCGCTTGAATTCCGAGCCTCCCATGCGCTGTGATTCGATTGTGGCACAGGTTGTTAGCATGGGTTCCGGGGAACTAGATCACGCTTAGACTTGCATTGCATTATTTTGTCGTTGTGATGTTGGAATGCACAACATCGATTTACTCTCCTTCCAAAACCCGACCAGCTGGGACTCCTTGCGAACACCGGGATTTGAGTGGCAAACAACGGACGAGGTTTTCATGCAAGCGATGCAGTCTGATCTTGCTGATTTAAATTTCTTTGCAGGTATGTAAATTAATTTGGGGCTCGACAGGCATCTTGAGGAAATTGACTAAGCAAATTAAATCAGACGGACCGTCTGCATCGTTTGGAGACCAAAATCCAATGGCGGGGCACCCAGACTCGTATCGATATCGATACGGATCTTGGAATGCGCTTTTCTGGTAACAGCTGTCAACTGATCAGAAAGCACATGCCTGGCCGCTTTGAGACTAACTTGACACCCGTACCATGGCTCTGGGAAATAACCCCGGCGGTGGTGTCCCTCGTTATTGGCTGCAGCAAATGAGAAGCCACCTAATTTTAGCAAGCAGAATCGCGCGCGCTTACAATTGGGTGCTTTAGTGGGTGGGTCACAGCACCATAACCTCAACCTTGGAATCCAGCAAACGAACACCTGTTGAGGCTCTGGAATGGGCTCGAGCCACTCAGAGGAAGCCTTGGAAGATGGTTTCCGCCCGCCAGCGCGAAGACCCCGCTCTGCCGTCCGTCTGACACTCAGGGGCGATGGACTCTCGAAATCCTTTGGCTGTAGCTACATGTACCCTGCATGTAGCTTCGCACAGCATCATGTATGGGCTGGTACATTTTCCGCCAGTGGACTAGTCTCCCAACCAGATGCTCATATCCGGCAGGCGGGCTACCATCATAGCGCGGACTTTCGAAGCTGCACCGGCCCTCCGATGCCAAATAAAGGACATCTTCCTCCTGTTCCGTACCGTCAACTGCTGCTGTCCCTTGCAAGCTCACAAACAGCGCTTGGGAGGCTGGTCATGTCAACGACTCCACCCTGCATCCACGCAATGCACGGCACAAGCACAAAGGCCAGAATTTAGCAGCAAGTGCAACTACAACCGGTCATTAAACAAACAGCGCAGTAAACTGGACTTCTGTTCGGCACTTATAAAGTAGTGAGGCACCCGCCCCACGGCCCTCGTTTTGGGTCCGTTGCAGCATCTCTGACAACTGGTCTGCCACCTCCGCCAGCCTGCGCTATGCAGCTTTGGAGCCCAGAAGAGACAAGCGTACAAAGGTTGCGATCCTAATCAGTCGTTAGTTCTGTAGCTTGCGACCTCGATATTTCCAGTAGCGTTTATAAGAAATTTTATTTGCTACGAGGATAAGTAAGGATTCTCGACAACCTCCCCTTCAACATGGCTCGGCCGATTTTATCCAATACGCCCACTTCGGTCAACCCGTATAACGTCTCGTCTTTGACGTTCGATGTTGGGCCATTGACCGACTTTTCGAACGATTGGGCCTTACGACAAAAAGAATGGCCGAATTTCTTGCCGAATACCCCAAGTTCGCCCCCAAAGAAGTTCGCTTTCTATAAGGAGATCAGCATCGATAGCAACCCTTACCTCTGCTTTCAAAATGTGATCATTCAAAGGGCTCCAAACCCGGTATCGTTATCAGGATCTGGGGAGGCAGGTGAGACTGCAGGAACAAGAAACGGTTCTAGATATGGGTAGGGCAGCGAATTAATCGAGTGCATATTTGAAGGCGAAATTAACACTAACAAACTCATAGGCGCGATTTCTTCAGCCTAGGGATCCCAATACGAGTTATGGTGGAGATGGTGCATCAGCTCACCAAAGTACATTCCATACCACTTGGGTCCTGCCGATCCACTCTAAAGGGAGACCACTTTTGGATAATCGCAAGACCGCCGCCAGCTTATCCACCTCAGCTCGTTGACGTAAGTTAACGATCGTATCAAACACCTCTGTGGAGTGCAGCTAAACAAAGTTACTGTATCACAGGAGGATATGGAAAGCTTCTTTTTACAATGGGACGAGTTTGTGAAGACAGACCTCAAAAGCGCCAGTTGGATGTGTCATGTAATTGGCCAGGCCCGTGTAAGAAGTGAAAGTAGCTGTGACCTTGAGAGAGAGGACCACAGTGGTGATGAGTCTACGAAAGGAAAGAGCAGTGGCCTGTCATCCAGGCGTCGGAAAGGACCACCCAGTCCGCTTTCCCACGGCGATTTTTCCCTTGGCATAACGGTCCAGAAGATCGTTCTCCTTGAGAAAGTCCTCGTCGAGGCACCAACTGTCACTGAGATGGCTGAGCAGCGACATGTATGCTTCCTAAAAGGCCATGAGGAGCCGGTGCCCAAATCCCCAACTGGTACCAGTAGCAGCCAAGAGTCTTTTACCTCACGGTTCAGCCAGGCTACGAAAAGCAGGTATGTTGTAGACCTATCTCATGTCCCAATAATCTCTAACTTCCCTCAGATGGCAATCGATACGACGTTCAATATCTCGGTCAAGTTCGAGAGCGTCACGCATATTCTCCCCATCCAGGTCAGCTTCGAGACAAAGTCGGAGGCATTCGATAATAACCCCATTATAATTCAAAACGGCTTTCTAATATTCAATCCTACACTACCAATCAACCGCTCCCGATTTCTTTTCGCCTCGAGCAGTCGCGCTTGAGTTTATTCTTCGGTAAATTTAGTTGCAGTTAAGATTAGGCCAGTATGGCCTGACCGCCGATCTACCAGGCTTTCGAGCAAGAGATGCTCTTGGCCGCCAGGGGGCTACGAAAGGCCACAAGTAATTTGGCTTTTACCAGGCCACCCGGCAAATGTATATAAGCCAGTGCTGGTATTTTTTAAATATTTCCCCCGTGTATATATTGTTGAGAGTATGGGCATATGAGATATAGAGAAGGATATGAGAAGGAATAGTAGAGAAGATGTCTATTGCCAATGGCTAATCGAGCTTACATTGGAAGTGACTTTAGCTCCTCGATAGTCCAGTATTTTCGCATGTTTTCCGCTCCTAGCTGTTGGACTTCTTCGTCCAAATGCTGCCATAACACTTTCTCGAATGACTCCATCAAATCCAGCATATCTGATGCAACAAAGTCCTTCTCGCCGCTCTTACATGCATTAACATATTCTTCGAATCTTTCAAGCCCCTGTATATATCTTGTTAGGCAATGAGAGAAATTGGGAAGATTGAGACTCAGTTACCCATACCTGATGTATTTGACGGTGATGTGCAATCATCTCACCGTGTTCTTTATTATGTTTCTGGAAGGCGGGCACTAAATACGACGGAGAAGGAATGTTATGAACTGATTCTCTCAAGGGCAAAACAACGGTCGGGTTTCTACTCACTCTTTTTGGCAAGGATAGGAAACACATAGCTCTCCTCTATGTTGTGGTGGGTATCTAGCCTGGGAATTAGATATACCGCCTCCAGTGACGCATCAAGAGCGATAGCTATAAATCTCAGTGCCATACCTAGCATTCGGCAAAAGCTCTGCGCAAGACTAAGAAATTGGCGGAGTGACTAGAAAGCTTGTGAGTTTCGATTATCGACAGTTTCCGAAACGTTAACGCAACATACTTGATTCTTCGGTCGGGACTTCCTCAGGCCTGTGATGATCTCGGTCCATGTGGCACGGAAATGATTGTGCTGCAGCAACATAGTGTCAATAACGCTGACTATAGGAAACCCTTCAGGAACAACGCATACGTATTTATCCATAACGACTGCTAGCCTGTTATACGCCTTGAATTCTGCAGGTGTCAGCTTTGGCAGTGGCTTTTCTTCGGCTTCCTGACCGGCATCTGCTTGAAGAGGTAATTGTTCGCTATCCTTAGAGGCCGCGCCACCAAGCATATCGGCGTTATCATCAGCTATTGTTTTAACATGCTCGCACAATTTATCTTCGTTCGACATGTCGGCCCTTGAAGCGTTCATTGTAATCAGTCGCTTGAAAGTACTGCGTCGAGGGACGCCAGTGCCAAAGCCCGAGATTAGTGGGGCGACCGGGGACGGAAGCGTGGTATTTTGCGCGTTGTTGGTCGGCACCCGGACTAATTTCTTTGAATTCGAAAAAACCCTTGACCTTATTGATGCTAGCATTTAGTTCTAACCTGAGACTAGCTGGCGATTTGGCGCGGGAAGCGTGAACCCTTTATATATTTCAGACCTCGAAGAAAAGGTTCGGGTCGCAGTGAGCTAGCCACCATGGATCCACCTTCTCGTGCAAGCTCACTAGTCATGTGACTCGGCATTCATCGAAACTCATACCTTCGGCCGAAACCGAAGACTCTCGGCCATAAGATTAAATAACGTGGAACGGAATGTCCACATGGCTTGTCTCGCGGCGCGCTAAGTACTTAAGTACTTAAGTGCTTACTTGAGTCTGTCTTACCCGGGAACGTCCTTAAGTAAGTAGTATTCTTACTTAGTTGTCTAAGTAATACCTTATAGCCTGGCTCCCGCCTTACCTAAGATCTTTCATATATACATTTAAGGAGAGATCAATATCAAATTGGGGATATAGCTCAGTTGGTAGAGCGCTTCCTTAGCGTGAATTAACAATATGGATGAGGTCCCGGGTTCAATTCCCTGTGTCTCCAACCTTGAGGTTTCTTTTTGAATTTTTTTTACATCACTTCCCATCGATTCTTGTGTTGGCCGAGATAATCGAAACTGCGATAATAGCCTTACGGCTAACCCTTGAGCCCTATAGATGGTAATAGTCTAGTCTGATCAGCAGCACTCTCAATTTGTCTACATACGTAAGTACTTACTTATACGAATGTCGCGTAGGTACTCAGTTTCGTTCCCAAGCAGGTGGGAATATTTGTTTAAGCTATGCGTTGTTTTTGTTGCAATCTGGTTCAGCAAAGTCCTTCTGCCGTCGGCTGCACATCTAGATGCATCTTTTCCCTTCGATTTTCGAATTCAGGCGCCGACCTCGAAATTCTACCGTCTAGTATACGAACTTCTCTGGCTATAACTAAATCATGCATATGTGCCAGGTAGTTTACGTGTATATGTCTCATGAAGTCAGGCACCGAGGCCAAGGTTTATGCGGCTCCGAGATGGCCAAGCTGTCCGGGTTATAATACGGTACAAATTCTCAGAAAATCAGCCGAATCAAGATCTGATCGACCTCGTATATATATGATGCATTGCGGAGACCAAGTACCCAGCGTGTATCCTTGCAATTCTATCCAGAGTGTTGCTGGTAACCCGGAAGTATAGCATCTGAACCTAACCGTCCACACTTTTACATGAAACTTGTGGTTCTCGTTCGGGTATCTTTCAGCGATCGCGAGCGCAGTGCATTCAGTACCTTTTAATTCAAGGGAAGAAGCCTTATACATCCAGCGAATGATTGGAACCTAGCCTTGCGATACCGGCTTCATCCAGAAAACAAAAAAAGAAAAGAAAAACCCCAATATATTTTAGCAAATTCAGGGACTCGCATAACGCTTGCTTGGAATGTTAGCACCCGCTTATCTGTAACCTATAAGGCGTAGATCTATACATTTTGACGGGTGCCTCGCAAGCTACTTCCCCGAGATTCCTAAAGAAGAATCGAAATTGCCTTCCGGGAGGGCTAATTAATTAATCAAATAATATTTCCTTGGGTGATAGGTTTTCAATCAGAACTTCGGCCTTTGCCACCTTCCCTAGAAGCACAATATTACAAAGCCAAATGCAAGATATTGGGGACTTTGGCAACAGGTTCGCACAATGGATACGGATATAGTAAGTTCCAAATATGTGAAACATAGACGGTACTGAAGTGTTTAGCTAGATGAGCCGAACACTCATCTGAACTTATTTTCATCTTTGTTTCTGATTTTTGGTATGTACTCATTTGCTGCTGGTATATGGCGGCTTAGTTGCGGATAGCTACAACTTCCGGGAGCCCTAGCACGTACACCACCGAACTAACAATAAAAACATGATCATATAAAGTGACTTGTTTACGCTCGTGGACTGACTGAAAATTTTATCTTGGCCACCAGCACAATCACTTTTCACACATTCTTTCACTTATTTAAGCACTCTCGTTGGCAGTCTTATAGATTTCCTTCAATAACCCCTTTGGCATATTTCTCTCGGTTTATACTATTCTAAAATGATGCGGAAGGCCGCAGTCGTGTTCATGACCCTTATGGTCACACCGTCCCTCGCTCTACCAAGATCCAGCAATATTCCCGTGGTATCTACTACGTCTACCCTTTTAATTATCTCTGAATCTGCGATCCCCGGCCCACCGTCCAACGGGATGCAACAACCGGATGTCGAGATTATCAGTATGGGTACTATAACAGAAGCAGAAATAAAGAAGCTCTCCTTTGAATCCAGTCAGGTGATAAAACGCCAAGAAAACTCTTCGGACCCCCAGGGTCCCTTTGCTGAGATCCCGCAACTATATGGGGACTCCGGAGCCGATGGCGAAAAGTTCTCCATGGACGGACCCTTCTCCTCGATTGAGGCTTTCGTGGGCGACAAAGCCCTGAGAGGCCTAGTATTAAAGGATCTTGATGGCAAAGAGACTAGAATTGGAACGGTAAGTACCAGAATTTACGGCTAGGGAAACATTTAAGCATTTCTAACATGAATACATACACATAAGATTGAGAATTCCAAGAACGCAAAGCGGCCTGGATCATTCGCATTTGATAACGAAGAAGTAGTAACTGATTGTACTATCGCCTGGAAAGAGCACTTCTTTAGCCGTGATAGATATGTTACGGGCTTCCATTTCGGGACCAGCAAACAGAACGCATACAATGCGACCAGCAAAAGCGGTGGGGACGAATCGGTTAAAAAGCTCACTGGATCAGGGTATCCAGTCCGATTCCACGGCATCCTCAAGAAGTTGGGTAAGGAAAAGGGGGCTGCCTCCTCTATAGTTGCCCTCGGGATCGAATTTCTCGACCATCTAAGGTCGATTGATATGGTGAGTGACGATGCAAATACCATATACATTCAAAATCATACCAAACAGTTCTAAAGTTTTATTGATATATATCAGGTTTCAGTGGAATACGCTGGGTTCGAAGGGGGTGTATCTGCCGTTCCAGACGACGGTGGGAAGAGGTACTTTTGTTGGTTGAGCGCATTCAATAATCAACTGTCTGCTAATATAATTGTATAAAAAGTCTGATTTTAGGAACGCAAATCCTCGACAATAGAAACTCTACTATCAACCAGACGTTTCAATTGACCAACAGCAAAGCCGTCGCGAAGAGCTTTGCATTTACATTCTCAATCGCATACATGGTCGGCGCCAGTATAACACTTGGTACAAAGCTTGCTGTACCTTCGATTACCGAGGCTACAGCCTCTGCTACCGTTCAGTGGCAGCTGACCGTTACAGCTGTATGATTCCTTCAAGCCTAACCTACTCTTTTTGCTTTATTAACCAATTGTGATATGTCATATAGTCCACAACCCTAACATACACTGAAACGGTCACACAAGGTACCCTTTTCACTTTGACATGCCCGGCACTTAAGTTCTGCCAAGGAAGATCCGTTTTCCAAACATATGATATCGAGGTCCCTTTCGACGGCCAGTTCCAGGCTACGACTCGCCGTGGTGATAAATTCGGTTGGAATAGGAAGGGTGTCTACAAGTCGTCGGACGTTTCGAATATGAAACTCCAGGTGAACGTATGGGATGCTCCACCCATTGGTACTAATGGGAAGCGTCTCTAGACGGAATCGATTGGCCTCAAGCATGAGTGTCAAGCCCAGCAGTAACACCCTTTTTAGCTAATCCCCATACAAGTTGAAAGCGATCGCATTGGTCCTCTACAGGTGGGAGAGTGGGTTCGTATTCTTGGTTTATGTAATGGGTAGTGCATCTTAGGTATATTAAGTTATTAATACAGCCGCATTTCAAACCACGGGACCAAGTTCAACAGTCCCAAATTGAAAGTAAAAACGCCAATATTACAAACATCGTCAAATCGTTAGTACATGGTGTCTCATATAGCGTCTATACACGTATAAATAAATATAGAAGTAGATGGCCTCGAGGTGAACGCCAGCTATTTGGAAACAAGGAAACGGAAATTCTTGAAGTGTACAACATACCAGATAGTAACTACAGCCGGTGAACCTGGAATGATAGGTTTACTTCAGTCACCCACTCTCTGTTAACAGGCACCGAGTAGCGAGCGTCAAGTGGGACTACTCGGAACTCATTGCCTTTGGATTTACCGTCGGATTCGTCGTCTAGCGGTACCACAATCTGGTTCGATCTGAGTTTGACGACGGATCCATCTTCATCCGTTGTTCTATAAGTGCCTTCCTTGGCTTTCATCGCATAGTAGCGTCCTTGTTTCAACATGCCCTTTGGAACCCATTCGGAAGACTCTTTTTGAAAATGTGAGACTTTGATGGAGGTAACCCCCTGTTCAAATTTTTCTAAAGGCACATAGAGTTAGTTTTGGAGACCAACGTGGGGGCTTGAAAGAACAACTTACTAGCATTGCTATCAGACTCGTCCACCCATACAAGGGTGCCGCGAGGTAGTTGATCGTCAAAGTCCGCTGTCAACCGGTAAGCTCTGACAGTTTTATCGGTAGCGAGTATCGGCAATGAGGAAGAGCCTGAAGAAGGTGGCAAGTCATATATGCTTTCCTCTTGTTCTTCGAAGACCGCCGGAGATGCCCGCTCGCCCATCGTATCGTCCACAGAGTTTTCGTGATGGCCCGGAATTGATATCGATACCGGGGTAGTGCTAGTAGGTTTCGAGAGATCCACCTCAGATTCAATAATCCCACGCTTATGGCTAGGATCATAGGACTCTGGAGACTGCACCAGCTCCCGTTCATCAATAATCGCTTCGCTAGGCTCGAGCTTTAACCTAGGCGACTCTGTACCGGAGTCGTGGTTAAAGGATGACGGTGGAAGAGGGTGCGAGCTACTTGTCGACCGCGACCGCTGATGCTTCGGGTTAACGGGTCCAGGAAATAGATACTCTATCCCTGATTTATCCAATGCCTCGGGCGGGATAAAAACCTTCTGCGCTTCCCTGTCTCGTCGTAGAGTATCAAATGACGCAGGTCTCCGGAGTTGTTGTTGCTTTGTTTCGTTATCAGGCGTTAAAAGGCCCGGAGTGGTGTTCGCTGTCTGAGGGGCCTTACGTTCCTGTTGGTCCGGGCTTTCTAACACAGGTTGCCTAATCTCTTCATCCGTGGCTTTTCTTTCGTCCCGGGTTTGGCCCAATTGTTTTCTAAATCGCTTTGGGATTGTCAAATCTTCAGCGGTCCATTCACTAGGTTGAGAAGGTGCTAGGACTGCGCCGCCGCTGGACTCAGGCTGCAGAGGGTCACCCTCCGTGATTCCCTCGATTATGGGAGGCTTTGGGTCCCCAAGGTCGTAGAGTAGCTTCTCCTCCGTCTGGTTCAGAAGATCAAGCAACTCCTCCGCATCCAAGGGTCTAGTCAACTTTTGCGTTGGAAGAGCATACTCGATAGCCGCTGTTTCCATAACGATCCTCTTATAATGCTCCGCTGAGTAGTTCCTAGTTGTAGGAGACCTCTTCAATTGTTTCCCTCTAGTTTGCACGATGGACCTGTCATCGGAGTTTTCAAATACAGATTTTGATTTTGGCGTCTCAACAATCGTTTTAGGCTCGATAGAGAAGCCAAATCGCTTTGCGCTTTCCGTCAATCTAGCATAAAACATATTGTCGGCTAGACGGTGTGTTTCAGTATACATCAAGTTATCTCCGGGGGTCAGGATGTTGCTTACTCGTAGAGTCTTTGAATTGAATTCGACCAACGCCCTCAGGCAGTTTCTCCACTTTTTGTTCGCCCTGCCTTGTGGGTCGGTAGAATTCAGCAGCTCCGTTGAAAAGGTTTCCTCTTTTCAATTCAGCAAATCTCTCAAAGAAGTTGGCGTGCACTGTGGGATAAAGCTCTTTTAGCAAAGCACAAAGTAGAAAGATACTTGAAAGGCCTACGTGTTTGAGATAGATAACAGCTTCCGTCCCGCGAGCGCGCAAGGATTCTGCCTTTGCGTCGAACTTCATCCCACACTACGACGATCTCTACGTCGTTCATAGATATGTTGTTTGCAGCGGCAATATGTTCAGCGAAGAGTTTGACCATTACGTGCTCATTCCTCTTCGCATGTTGAATTTTGAGAGTGTGTAACTCATTACTCATAAACTTCAGCTGTTGAAGGAAATCATCCGCGGCTGAATTGAATTAGTCAAAGTCCTAAATAAGCCAAATGATATAGCCCTTACCTTCACGTTTCTTAAATTTAAATTCAACAACTCCAGAGACCTTTTGTAGTCGTGGATCTCGATTACGGAAAGCAGCTTGAGCTTTCATCATTGTGAGGGTGACAACGCAGTTATCTTCACTGCTGTTACTGTCTAGATTGATTTCATCCACTAGATCCCCATTATAGTTAGTCAAGCCCATATCTGATCTTCTAGCGGTACCTACGGAGCAGCTTGAGATTGGTTATTTCATCTTCATTCGCCCTTGTTCCCCGGAAATGGACTAGCATTTCAACTTGTTCAGAATGTTTAAATGCATCTCTCTTTAGAGTCTGGTTATCCGCGATTTCCTGAACGCCGATGGTCTTATAGTGGAGTAGGTTGGTGTGTGCGACATCACGTCTAACAATCGTCTCCGTGGAACCACCCTCATTCTCGAGTTTGAACGTAACGCTTTCGAGATAGGCTCGGAAAGAATCATCGCTAGAAACGTTAATAGAACGCCCACAATTAGATTTTAATATGGATTACTCACGCCATAGAGTTTAAGATCGCGACCTGTCTGCCATCAACCTCGCTATCCACTTCATAAGCGAAATAATTCCCCGGTTCTCCGTTCGAAATAGCTTTCGCTGTTTTGAACGCAATTGGCTCTGTGAAGGCTCTTTCGAATTTCAACTCGTCTAACCAAAGTCACGTAAGTATAGGTGAACAAAACGCTGAAATTGTGTGCAATTTGCGCATACTCTTCATATTTAAGTCTCTGATTCCAAGGGTAACAACCTTTCTTGCCTGAGAGTCCCTAACATTATGCAAAATCCATTGAACCTTCCCGTGGTAGTGGCAGCCGATTGTACCATTTGTTACTATTATGAATTGTTAAAACCAAACCGGGTAGAGGCTCTTCCAGAGGGGTACTCACGCGTGAACCTCTCGAGCTTCTGCGCATGTGGTTCAAAGTCCTCATCTTCGTCTTCGAAGGGCTCACACAAGCAAGCGAAGAGCCCTTCGTTATATTCACCATTTTCGATTGCATTTTTCCAATTTCCATGAAATCGAGCATGTAGACATACAGTCTCAAAGACGGCTACCCCATCGCCAACACGGGTTTCTAGGCATAGTTCGAATACACTGATAACTCGATTAGTACAACTTAATTGAAACACCTAGATCCCTTACTTACATATCCGTCATAGTAGCCCGTGACGCTCGCGGTGATCGGTCTTCTTCCCGGATAGGCTGTGCCATTTCTACCGGGTCTGTATTCATAGCTGGTACGACTCTCTCCGGTTCTATCGGAGTCGGGGGCTCGAACGGAGACGGTACAAACCCGTTTTTGCGGGTTGGCCGACGGGTTGGCAGTTCGACTGGCGCTATACTTATGCTTGCCGCCGCAACTTGAGTATAAGCCCGAGATGCGGGGGGCCTGGCGTCCGGAAGTTGGCTCTGACTTGAAAAGTTCGGCATAGAGGAATTTGACGACGTATAGAACCCCGCCGCAACAGATGAGGAAGACGCCAAGTACGTAGTCGATTGTGCGAACGGATGCGGCATCTCAATGTGAGAATCATCCACCGGATATGGAGGCATGTTCCCAGATAGAGGAGGGCAAGGTTGAGGAGCTGCGGCAGCTGGCATCTTTTCCAACTGCTCTAACTTGATGAAAAGATGAGATAGCTGTTGCTTGAGCTGCTCTGCCGGCATGTCGCGCTGCTGCCACGCTATTATTGCCTCCAGTTTGTGATTCAAGGATTGTACATCCTGTCGAACCAAGTTGACCTCGGAAGAAACATGATGGACCCCCGCGTTGGCCGCTGACACATCCATCTGAACATTGTAGATCTCCCTCCTTGCACCATGTATCTCCGTTCTCGCACCATGTATATCTGTTCTGGCACCATGCAAGTCCATACGGTGTCCCTCGGCGTACCCGGAAAGGTTTCGGAGTTCTTCTTGGACGGCATTGGTTTTATGTCTAGCAGACGAAGAGTTTAGCTTCGGTATTGCTGATTCGGTGTCCCCACCGACCTGCATTGATCCGGGAGGGACGTACGTATTGACGAGGGAGACGACCGCATTGATGCTCTGGACGTGAATGCTGATTTGATCCCTGATTCCCTGAATATTGGAGGTCTCCTTCACCCACATAATTCTTTTCCAATTGAGCTTTATCCTCTGCCGGGAGTTCGAAGGCAGCTTCCTAACTTTTACGACCCCGTCGTCCTCAATAAACTCGACGCCCGCTAGCGGCGAGTACCGCTTAGCGAACTCTTTCAAGTGCCAAATCGTGGCTTGACAATTTTGTATCATTCGCGCAATAGATTCATAGGCCTGTTCAACCAGCGGAGATGGTACAGCATTGGGAACTGTAGGACCAATAGCACCACTTTCCACCGAACTTTTTAATAGGTCAAGCATCTGTCCCAGCCCATATAGCTCGTTTTGAACTTCTCGAAATTCTACCGGAGCTGCTTTTCGACCGGAACCAAATGCCTGTGCTATACCATAGCACATGTTTGCGAGGGCGATAACATCGCCAATCTGAATAGGCATCGCCATTTTTAGCGGGGTAGCCTTATTCTTAAGCTGGCTGAAGGGCTTGATGTTTTTCAAGGGGGTTGCCTCAGGTCGTCCTCAAGTCGGCAACAGGGGCTCCCATATTTCCCCCCGTGCGGCCCCGACTGACCGGCGGTGCGCTATACACCGAGCTTCTGGGTGGTACGGGAATCCGTGAGACCGGGTATTGAGAATCGTGTGGAGGCGGGGTTTGGTGTTGTTGTTTTACTGGTGGAGTAGCAGCGAACGAACATGTTCTTGCATTGGTTATCAAGATCCGTCAGCTCTTAAGGCTCCTGGAAACTGGCAGTCGAGGGATCGTGAAGGAGCAGGGCTGCTGTGAGACAAATCGTCCACTTCTATCTAACCCACGAGGCCGAAAGGTCGAAACTTATAGATCCAGGGCACCGCTTACAAACTGTCGTACCAAAGCGTATATCTCTGGATCCTAGCTCCTTTGGGCCTAGTCCCGCTTCAGCCTCGGCTTCAAGACCCACTTTTCTCGCAGAGCCGCATTTTGGCCTGATAGCGCTATAGCCACCAGTTTTGGGGGCCTCCGTTCACCGGAGAGCTCAGCTGCTCGTCAGAGGCCATGCAGAGGTGACCTCGGATTGTGGATTCCAGGTTTAGATCTTGGCGCCGTTCGCTTGAATGCTCGAACGACGTGGAGGTCCTGCCCATGTCACACATGTCAGCTGTACTGGCGAACCCCGCTATTCCCGAAATCAGTTGAACAGCACATCCCGAAAATGGAGAAGCCGTTCACAAGGTCTGTGAGACGGGAACGCCCTCGCGGGAATGTATATTTTCCAGCCATGGTGCCTTTTCTCGACGAAGGTTGGTCTTCTCAACCGCTTTCCTCTGGTACCACCAACAGTTAACCAGCTGCTTCTTGTGGTTCGGTCTTCCTCAATATACGTATCGTCAGGAAGCCCTACCCTAGGAAGCTCGCCTCAACTCTCGAGCTCTCGCTCCTGCGGAGAGGGGTAATCCTCGTATTTAGTCTTTTAAAAGGAACGCTGGCCGGTTCCGCATCTTGTGCATCCCATAACGCACTCTTTCAGCGTTCTTTCGAATACGGTTATAAATGAGGTCGGTTATGGCAGGGCGTGGCCAACCGGCTTCGCTTCCTATCGGCTGGCACCGACGGTTTCTGCTCTGCTTCTTTGGCGGCCCGAGCTCGAAGGGGCTTTATACCAGTTGGCCAGGGCCGGTCCCTGATCTCTTCATCTGTTTGGGATTTCTTGGCTTGACGTTCATCAGAGTCCAATCGGGGGATGAAGGGGTCGATTGGGTGAAATATTTCCGGGTCCCCGGCAAGGACCAGAGTTGGACGGGCCCCGTTCTTGAGGATCTCACGGACGACGAAACTTCAGACCCGAATCTAGCTGTGATTAGGGTAAATGTGGGCGGCCGGGCCCAGCCTGCCAAAGAGAAACGGAGGAACCATGAGAAAGCAAGAAGTCCCCAAGGACAATCGGAAGGCATTCAACCGGATGAAGTTATTGAGTTCGAGATCGAACCCCAGGAAGTGAAACCCAAGCAAACGCCGACGAGGCGTCACAGCGAACACCACCCAAGCAATCGGCGGGAGGAGTTCTCAGAACACCGAAAGAGGCAACCGAGATACTCCATGGGTAGCATGCCAGTTCGAAATGGATTCGAGGGTCGAAATCACACCCAGTATTTCATGGAAACTACAAGTACAGACGATGTTCCAGACCCTAGCGCCTTTGGCACATTCGATACATTCGATACCTTCGACGACACGGCAACCGAGTTTACACCTTTACCTGAGAATCCGCGGTACAGAGCTCGCCGGAATCTTCGTCGGAGTTCGATGAACTCGGGTGCCTCCACCCGCTCCGTCCAATCTGACAGTTTTCCCATGCCGCCATCCCCACCCCACGAATCACCTGCGGATATCCCGACCGCACCGTCTCCTCGCAAGTTCAGGCGAAGGACCAGTAGTCACACAAGCCCAACGTCGCCGTCCAATAGATTCCGAAGCCTTTCACCCATTGCCGATTATCATCCTCGAAGAGTGCCCTCGCCGACTAACACAGAGCCTGTGTATTACCGATCCGAAAGTTCATACATGCCGACACCCGACTCATCAAATATGTCTTGGTCCGAATTTGCACCTCCGCCACACACGCCTCGATCTCCAGGCAGCACCGTATCTTATGCCTCAAGCCGAAGCTACGTCCCAGGGTCGGCTCCAGAACCAGTCGAGAATGTCAATGGTGACTTCACAGCTCAAGCCGTACGGTCCTTCTCAGAAAGCTCCGAGGGTCGCTTTTATAAAGTTCGGTGGGCAAACACCTGGGAAAGTAAGGCTTCCATGCGGGCAGCAACCGAATCTGGCAAGTACACCGTGAAGGAAGTCTTGGAGTCGAAATATGTAAATGGAAAGGGTTTGTATCATGTTAGATGGCAAGATACCTGGGAATCGGAAGAGGAGCTCGGAGATATCGACCAGGTCAGGGTATACTGGCAGGAGGTCGCGGCCGGGCGTAGGCCACAAGGCCATAGGCAATCTTTCGCTTAGGTGTCGTCGGTAGAGTATTGTATCATATCATCGATCATCGGCATATACGACAGAACTCATTGCGTTGTTTTTAAAGATAGAGAATCAATCCTCATCAGAATCAGAGGCGTATCCAACAAGGCCACCTAGACCAGCAGCAGGTTTGGGGGTGGGCTTATTCTTCTCAGCAGACTTTGGGGCCTCGGTGATCTGCTTAGGCGGACTAGGTGCCGCCAAGGTAGGGGCCGATTTGGTCGGCGATGCAGGATTGGGCTTCATGTCCCCAGCCTGAGCATGGGAGGTCCCAGGCCCAGCTTTTGAGTTTCCATCATCTTTCCCAGACGTTGTATCATTGCTGTCCCGTTTAGTACCGTCGCTCATCTTTCGCAATTTGATATTCGCACCAACGGAGGTGTCTTTGTCCTTATCTTTCTTCCGTTTCCTCCGCGCAGAAACAGCCCATGTATTGGTAGCCTCGTCGGAAATTGAGATTACAGCATTGGGATCGTGATCAGCTTCATATTGTAGCTTCCGGAAGTCATCGAGTCGAGATTCGATCTCTTTCTTCTTCGCCTCCTCCTCGGCTCGCTGCTCGCTAACGATTGAATCGAGAAACTCGACCTCGCCTTCGTCAAGGGAGCGGAATTGATTCTTGAACTTTAGTTTCTCCTCAAACGCCTCCTGTTTGCGGGCTGCAAGGCAAGTTAGTGCCGCTCTCTCTACCTGTGGGAATGGAATTCATACCTTTGTTCGCCTGGAGGACCTCATACAACGACTTCCCGCCCTCCTGGCTTCCCACCAGACCAGAAGAACTGGCAGCTTTCTCCTTTGCATCCCTGATAGCCGCATCCGCTGCTGCCCAAGCGTCCGTCACCGGTGTTTCGTGTGCATCTCCGGCATCAACATTGTGGATTTCATCCGCGTCAGCAGACTCCAGTCGCCCTGAGGAAACGAATCCCGAGGACATTGTCGTGATTTGATTTCGGTGATCTCAATTGATTACGAGACTGGTCTGAAAACGCGTTCAAACAATCGGACTTTTTGTTGGAAAAGATAGGCAACACAGCCAAACCACAACGCAGGATGACATCAACGGCCAATTTCCACTGTTGCAAGGTCGAGCGCCGGCCGATAATTGACAACCGGAATACAGGACTAGTCGACTGAGAAACACCACAGGTTTGGCGATAATACACAGCGTACCATAGTGTTCAATCGGGGCCCCGTTGTACAAAGCAGACCGTCAAATGTCGCATACTGACGTTGTACTGGTAAGTCTGGCCGAGGAATCAATCCTAATATCAATCCCCTAGCGCACCTTGCGGTTTGGTAGCTTGCATTGGCCTCGAAGCTTTAAAACTGCCAGCCACCACCCAGGTAGTATGTAATAGTACTAACATCACCGTACCGGTCACATGTCTAGGCGGGTGCTACAGCTGCCTTTGCGATTGATTTGGTTATCTACCCTTTAGATACTGTGAAAACTCGGCTCCAAGCCGCATCTGAGTGGACCGGGGGGAGAAGGGCGCTGTTCAAAGGTGCCTACCAAGGCGTCGGTAGCATCGTTCTAGCAACTCTGCCCTCCTGTACGCTTGAGCCCTCTCCGTTATGGGACTGACCACATGCTCATTGCTATATACAAAAAAAAAAAAAAAAAAATTACAGCTGCGACATTCTTCCTAACGTATAACTTCCTCGTTAAACACCTGTCATCAAGGCTTCTTCCATCAGACAAACCCCATCATCAAGCCTTTCAATCTGCAATCCACTCTGTATCGTCAGCAATTGCCGAAACCGCATCCTGCGCAATCCTCACCCCAGCCGAAGTTATAAAGCAAAATGCCCAGATTGTTTCGCCAACGTCTCAAGCAACAACCTCATCATCCCTTACTGCTTTCCGGAAACTTCTCAAACAGCCAAGTAGTTTGTTTAGAGGGTACTCTGCATTGGTATCCCGAAATCTTCCATTTACCGCGATACAGTTCCCGTTGTATGAAGAGATAAGAAGAAGGATATACGAACACGAAGGAATAACATACCCTTCGCTCCTCCAAGCCGGCGCTGTAACTGCTCTTTCCGCCGGTTTAGCCGGTGCATTCGCTGCCACACTAACCACACCATTAGACGTTATAAAAACACGAATGATGCTTTTGAAGCGAGACGGCAAAACCAGCTCCTTGGGGATGTTTCAGACTGCAGGAGCAATCGTTCGAGCTGAAGGTAGCCGGGCAATTTGGAGAGGTGGATTTCTTCGAGCTGTGTGGACTTTCCTCGGCAGTGGGCTGTATCTCGGGACGTTTGAGAGCTCTAAAGTATATCTATCACAGAGGCGGGAGGCAAGGGAACAGCTTTAGTTAGACCTCATAGTTTGACTTAGTCTCATATAACAAGTACTATCTACTACTACTTAAGGCCCTTGCACTGGCTGTCTCGCTTGATTCGGGGCGTAGCTAGTGTACGCCGAGAACGTTGGACTCGCTAAGTAGTAAGCATTTATATCAAATGATGGTGCCGATTTTGACCGAGCCTTGCAAGAATAAGCTTAAATACACGCCGAGACTCGGTGTCAAGGCCTACGTAATATCCGACCGCCTTCATAAATTGACCTTTTCAATATTGCAATGCAACCCTGATAGCCATATAGCTGAAGTTAATATAGTTAATATGCGAGGCTGCCTATACGGCTAACCTTCCCAAGGACTGGACATGGAGTGCATACGTAAGCTATAGATATCAATTGGACATATAGAGTTTTCAGTCGAGGGCGCAGTCGGGAAATATTCGACGCCCGTCTCCAGATCTGTTCGTATTGTGTTCTGGGCGCCATGGGCAACGGGGTATTTAACCAGGGGTTGCCGGTTTGTTGGCTTTTTGTCGTGTCATCCACCCCGATTGGGATTTCGCTGCAGCCAACCGACCAATCAGGGCGCCGCAAACATCGGAGTGTCTGGGACTGGGGCCCGGTCACTTTCGATTCCGACCACCGAGATAATGCAATGGATTAGGGATGATCCGAAAAACTCAACAGGACCCACTGCACTGCATTGTGGTATCGGAGTATGTAAGCAGGGAGGGCATTTCCGAACAATGGCGAATGGGGATTTTAATAAATACTACAATCTTGAAACGGTCGACGCTGGAATCCTACATCCTGATTGATGTCTCTTCTGAGCAAGACGGTAAAAATAAAAATAACACCACAGTTGCAGTTGTGGGCAAAGTCGAAGTTAGAAAGGCATATATAAGAGGCCTGGGGGACGAATAAAATATCCGCCTTGACTCACCGGCTTACCCTGATTCAAACAGTTGGGATTTGGCCCCAGAATCGAGAATTCAAAGGAGCATTTACTTTTCCTCATACCAATACACCTCGTACGGCGTTAAAGTTTGTCGAAGATGGAAGCTGCAATTCTACATATTCGCCAGACGAGGCAAAGACGTAAGCCACATATTCAGATCCCGACATCGCGACGTCCTTACTCCCCTGTTCGAATGTTCTCGGGTATGCTGACTTAAAACTTTAAACCGATCCCTGAAGCGGCTCTGCGGTCATATTATCATTACGACCCGTCCGAAGTGCTAGCCATTGTAGCCTTGGTCCTTTACGTAAGACGACATTTGCCTTGTGCGATTGCATCATGCATAATAATCTGATCTGTGGCTTCGTCGCTAATAGTATCACCGGCAATTATTAATGTAGGGTCTCACAACATTCGCCCATTTCTTCCAATACTTCCGTTACCGAGCATGGTATATCACCGTCCTGCTTTTAGCAGGTATTATGCAAACTTTCGGGTACCTTGCCCGTTTGTTTTCAGCAAGGGATGTTCATGACCGAGGTTTATACATCGCCCAGTTCGTCCTCGTGGTCCTGGCACCCGTGTTTACCGCTGCAGGCGACTACATCATCTTGGGGAGATTACTGGAGAGAGTCCTGCCTGGTGGACCTCGGGCGAAGGCGTTGGGGCTACCGGCGAGGTGGATTACCTGGGTCTTCGTAACCAGCGACCTTATCAGCTTTGTGATGCAAGGTATCGGTGCCGCGTAAGTGATGTTCTATTAATATACGTTTGTACCTACGGTTGCATATGCGCATCATATGCTAACATCTGAAGGATACAGTATTATATCTGCGAACACGGATGGACGAAACCCCTCGGCCCAATTACGAGGTCAGCACATCATCATGGCCGGTCTCGCCATTCAGATTGCGTTCTTCAGTTTCTTTATATCTGCGGTTATTCGATTCGATACCAAATCCAGGCAATCCCACCCGGGTGCGAAGTGGCGCGTTTTGGTGTACTCTTTGTACCTGAGCTGCGTCTGTATCATGGTAAGTCGATCACGGCCGTACCGCTTAGTTGGGAAATTGCCGATGGTAATCCGCTGAACCATTCCGCCAGATCCGTTCCATCTACAGAGTAGTTGAGTTTGCACAGGGTTGGGACGGATATTTGATGTCCCACGAGGTGTACTTTTACGTCCTGGAGGCTTTACCGATGTTCCCGTGTCTTGTTATCTTCAACATCTTCCACCCATCGAAATATTTGCCACAGCCGAAACCCGCAGAGGAAGTCCAGGACGTAGTATTGGAGAATCAGACTCCATATGACAGTCGAGAGGGTATAGTATCGACGTCTAACTACCAGCAACTTTCATAGGCAAGTGGTCAAGAGTTTATGAATGTTCTCGGCGGAATATTCGGCCGGACTTGCAAGCTTGATGGTCTTAATTTCCTCTGGATTTCCAAAACGGCAAGAGAGAGAAAGGAATAGTAACTGCTACTTTTAGATTTAGCCTTACGTCACGACGCGACATTTTATTCCTATATATACTTACTTCAGTGTTATGTTTCCTTTGACCCTGTATTCCTTTGGCTTTTGTACTGTCTTAATTAACTGATAACACTGTATTTGCATGGGTACAGTAGATCTCACTTACATCAAAATCGATAGCCCAGAACCTATTGCTCACAGGCCTCGGTAGAATGCTAAGCCTTCAAATTTGCAAAGCTCGGCTGATCAGCTGAAAGCCCGTTATTATATTTTTTATGTTAAATGGAAGAGTCTAGTTAGAAGGCCCATTTGCCGTAGTAACTACCTATGTACTACATATGGGATTTTCAAGCTCTCCATTCGGCCCCGTCGATCCTATATAATAAAGCTTATGACATGTGTACGTAAGAGGTAGCTTGGGAATTCAAATTGGTCTGGCCAGCCGGTGCATGGTGTGGAGAATTCGAATTAATTAAGTATATGCCTGCGCCCGACAAGGCGTTGGATTGTGGGGTGCCACACGCGAGACGGGTATGCGCACGTCCACATGCATTTTATGGCAACTTAGTATCTGTCGGTTATAATTAGCGATAGCTTGACAGCGCCAACATACAAACAAATGAACAAAGTATAAAAATAAAATAGAAAATAACATCAAGCTTTGAAAGACATCTAACGGCCGCAATTAGGCTGTTCTAAGAATAGGGAAATATGTTGGCGTGGGATCTTACCACTAACGGTCCCAGTCAAAGTCTAAAGTGGCGATCCTGAGGCTGACCCGAGAGCCACAGGCAATTACGTCGCCTCTTCACCTGCCGATTCGCAACCTACCAGCCGCAAACAGGAGGCAGAAAACCCTCGGCGCAGACGGTGGCCGTAAACGGACCTGACATGCCATGGGCTTGAACTTCCCGTTGATAGGCTGGGCACGCCTTGGGTGAAACTCCAACAGATGATGGTTCGACGATTGTCAGCATCTGCCTTGTTGGAGCAAATTTGAACCAAACCTGCCTGACACAGCCCCCTCGAACAACATAACCAACATCGAATCCCATCCAACGGATGTAAATTTAAACGTAAATGGGCAGGCATACCGGTACCAGGCTCGGGCACTTCTGTCAGGGCTTTCTCCCGAATTTTCTAAGAAAGGGAGGAAAGTTCTCGAGTATCCGGTACCGTGTAAGTAAGGGCTTGGAGGAACCTTGTCAGACGTCGAGCTCGATCGAGAATGACGTTCTGGTGGAAACAATAACGAAACGGGGCTAAACTGCTTTGGGGCAGAGGTATCCTAACCTAAGAGGAATTCAGGAATGCCAATTCCAACAGTGTGTGCGATTGATTATGGCTCAGACTCTCACCATCCACGGTCTCGATTGCGTCGCCCGAACGGTATGCCTGTCCGAAGTGTCACCTTAATTAACGTTAGCAGCCCGTCAATCTTGGGGAACGGATCGAGTATATAAGCTTTGCATGCGCCCTCCATTCCGGCTGCTATTCCTTGCTTACTATCGCATCGCATCATATATCATACTGTCCAGCTCGCGCTCGATAAATAAATATTTTAAGCATAACCCATAGCTACTACTCTTACTACACCACCGGATCACTCGGATTTTTGGAATTTACACATCAAAATGCAGCTCAAGACCCTCCTCGTTGCTTCCCTCGCCACCCTCGGCAGCACTGCCGTTGTCCAAGAGCGACAGTATGTTTTCATCCCTATCATGATATCAGTGCCCTGAATAGTACATAGGCATCGCAGTGTAGCACACAAACTAACTTGAGGCCGAATGATCAGAATCCCAGATGATCTCCTAAGCTTGGTTCCATCAGAAATCGTTAACCAGATCCCGACTGAGGTTATCAACCAGCTCCCGACTGAGGTTCAGGGTATCTTCAGCCAGGTCACCGGTTTCCTTGTCCCGTTGATCACCGCCCTCCCGCCATCCCTCGCATCCGAGATCCAGAGTGTTATTCAAACCCTCCCCGAGTCCGCTTATCCATCTTTCCTCTCTTCCATCGTTTCACAGCTCCCTCCCGATCTCCAGTCATCTTTCAGCGGGTTACAGGCATCTCTTACCAGCCAATTCGGTGACTTGACCAGCTTGACCGACGCCCCCACCACCCCTGCCCCAACGGGGACGGAAAGTGTCCCAACAAACACTGGGACCGAAACCGATGCCACCGGGACCTCTCCACCACAGACCACTGGCCCTTCGCAGACCCGGTCTCAAACTGGGAGTGAGACCGGTACTGGCACCAGCTCCGCTCCAACAACTAGCGGAACTCCCAACTCCGGGTCGAGGAAATTTGTTGGACTTAGCGTCATGGGTGTCGCCGGTGTTTTGGGACTCGCTGTCGCTTTGTAAAGGGCCAATGTAATTTTTAGTATGGTACGCCGTGGGGAACAGTATGTTTCGGAGTGCGTCCGAGCGGGCCTGTCCTTTTCAATACCATGGCTTGGGAATTACGGCGTTTGGAATTTTTTTTTATTTCCCATATACTTATTTATTTAGAGGACTTCTTTGCTTCCCATTTTCTACTGTTGTTAACCAAAAGAATGCTTCCAATCAGGCCCTGATATCCTGTCCTGTTATTAATTTCGCTATACATAGAAAGATCCAATACAAAAATATACCCTGCCGCTGTGACTTGCGTTGGAACTGTTGGATTCCAGACTCCCGCCCGAACTCTCTGAGCCTTGTTCATTCATGCATCTATTCGGGTCTGCGTCTGCAGGCCGAGCTCGAGCGCTCTGGCTGGCATACGACTTCGACATCAGTAATACTAGTGCTGAGGACCGGCCAGAATCTCCCGGAATATTAATAGCACACGCGAACGTTAACTCGAAGACATGCAGCCGTGGGGTTGCGCAATGACGACGTTCGCAGCGTGCATGTAACATCGCCAGAACAGTCAAGAGCCAGCACGGTCTTCCTGGAACGGGGAATCGTATCCTTCCTGCGTCAGGTTGCGTAGGAAGCAATATAATCGAGTACCTGCCTAAGTCAGGCGCTAGGCTCTCTCGCCGTAGCTCGACTCTCGTATGTTCGAATAAGGGTCTTGGTATTTGTCTACCTGGAACAGCCCGCTGTACAATTTATTGTCAACGGCCCTTCGCACGGCCGGTCTCCTTAATGTGATTCCAATCGTCATCTCGGTCCCCGCTCCTCGAACCGTCCCCATCAGTCTTCATCCTTTTCATCCCTCTCATCCGGCATCCCTCTCAGTCATCTCGTATTCCTCCTCGAACCTCGTGCAGGCCCCAACATAACAAGGCCATGGCGTCCGACAACAACCAACGGTTGGCATCCCCGCCTCTGTCCCAGCGGATACCAATCGCTCGACTGGAGCTGTCGTCCAAGAATGGCACACCCGTAAACGACGAATTGGACGGTAAGCTCCCATCCCACCCCACTTCCACCGTCGTTCTAGATCTCCTAGCTTATACGGAGCACCCCGTAAAGCTCACGGTATCAGAAGACCTCCCTCCCTCCCAGATAGCTAATCCGAATGTGTTGGACCGATAGCCTACTCCAAAGCCCTACTGATCGAATTCTCCTGGTCCGATCTCTCACCGCCTCCTCCCCCAAACCGTGTGACAACGTACACCCTCGAATGGGACGAGAAGCCCATAGTTCTCCCTCTCCTCGAAGAGCAACGGTGGGAGTGGGACGCTCCTATCGAAGCTCCCCAGGAAATCACCTTCGATGGAACAAAGCTTACAAACCTGCCCACCCCAACCGAGGATGAAGATACCGTCATGCTCATAGCTCTGATACCCGGTACCGTCCCTCACATATCAAAAGTCTATCTACGGCAGAAGCGGGCCGCGATTGCCCCACCCATCGCAGCGGGGACGGAAAGGGAGGAAGAGCATTCTGCGCCCTTGGAGATACCCGTCAAGACGCTGCCGCAGACCTATCCGCTTTCGTCGGAGTTTTTGGGTGCGAACTACAGGTACATCGCTGACCTGATATTATTGGACGTGGAAAGCTCGGCGACCAAAACGCGGGGCAGCAAACGCGGCATCCTACACACCGTCTTTGCCGTCCGAAGACTGGAGGATATTGAGGCGAAAATCAAGGCTGGTGCGACAGGGCCCGGCGAGAAGATTAAACACCTGAAAGAGGAGAAGGCTTGGATAGAAGAGGAGTTTGGTATCACACTCGAGAGAATTGCGCAGGCGAGACCCGCCTCTGGGATTATACAGGCGGAAACACCGGATGTCACTATCAAGTCCGCGGTAACTGATACCCCTACGTCGCCCACGGCTACGGCGAAAGAGTGGACGTCGCAGGCGACGTTGGCCTCCACGGGCTTGGGACACAGATACGACGATCCACCTGTTCCATGGCCCACTTCGCCGAATCCGAAGTACCCGGCTGGGGCATATCAACCCAATATAAAAGGCGCAGCTCCATTTTTGCAAATGGACGGGATCAAGGCGATTCTTCCTCCCCAAGGAGCGCACGGACTGGGATTGATACCCGGATTCGAAGGGTTGAATGTGAGGGACGATGGACGGGTTGTGAGGGGCGATGGGGGAGAGGATGACGACGACGACGATGATGATTTGTTTCAGCTACCAATAAGTCCGAGGGTGACAACCCAGTTCTAATTTTCGTTCTTTTCTAACCATCGTTACCCGACGACTTTTTGGGTGGGTTCAAGGGCTTGCTGAGATGATAACTCCACGAAACCGCCGGCGGCTACCTAAGGCTGGAATCGATGCCATAGCATGGAATTAATGATTTTGATGACACAAGGGCGGCGGCAGCAGCTTACGGTAATTGTATGTCAAGCGAATGGGTTTAGCGGAATTTCAGATGCATAGATTCGAATTCGAAAAGTAGCGTGCAACTTAGACCATGACCGAGAATACGAGCTAACGCAGGGATGTTGATCATGTGACAAGTATACTTGATAATAATATATTGCGACGGCGAGTCCTAGATATTATTCTTCTAGCTATGGTACATGTGTCTTCTATGGCATGACAAAGGAAAGGCATAATGTGCGTCTAGTCATCTATATACTTTTATCTATACCAGCAACAATAGTTATTCGTCTGTGAAGCATGTCGATTCAGGACATATACTTGTGCACTGGTGATATAACAAAGGAAAGGTTTTCATATGAAGGAACGTAGAAAGTCGTGGTTGTGCTACAGGTGCGTCTTCTGAGCATGAGCTCGGTGACAGGGTTCAAGCACGGCTCGCGAGCTCGTGCCAGGGAAGTTTGAACTCTGCAGCGTGTAGGTATTGTGTAAACCCGTGATCCCTTGTATGCGGGCGGCGTGTCTAATGACGTTGCACTTTACGCACTTGCAAGTTCGTATGTATCCGGTGGTGGGTAGTTGTGGTTCGTCAATTCGTGGGCTTGAATTCATAACGTCGTGTGAATCGTAATTCCGGAAGCCGTGTGTAGACGAGGTTCGAGCCGTATCGTCTTTAGAACGGTGTATTTCATGGGGTCTAAAGCCGGGGAGGCGAGGCTAGGGCGCGTTCCTCCAAGGACATAATATAATCGAGATTCGGTTTTCCAAGAGTTTTTCCCGAAACGTCGACATCATGGTAGTTCTGCACATAAGACTGCCTGTCAGCTTCTCATCCCAAACTCGATGTGCTACTATATGCTGCAATTGATACATACGTAGTGGATAAGTGCTTGGCCATGGTTGCTTGGTAAATTTTAATTCTAGTAGTAGTCATAAACGTCGTCGCCAAGGTCGTTATCGGGACGAAGGCCGCAGCCGCAAAGGAGGCACGAGAACATCAAACAGGCAAAGAATGTTAACCCCTTTGCTCGCCGACTGGACTTCGAGCTCCACGAGCGCGTGGTGCGACGACTAGTTGGTCGGTATGCTTCTGTCTCAACGTATGCGGCCATTGTTGCTATACTCGATCTCGAAATATTATAATTTGAGGTTTATAGCCAGAAGATAGTGGGAGGATTGGATATATTAATTATGGGAAAGGGAAAGGTTGCCCCGTGTATCTGGTGAATGGGCTTCAGTTGACTGGCGATTAAGGTTGAACCAGATGGGAGAGGGAGGCCTAGATGTCTTCTTATAGACCCGCACTTAGTCCGGCAATGGGCCGTCAGGAAGCCTCAAAACTAAACAGGGAAGGCCAGAATGCACTGCTAGACTGGCCTTGAACCCTTGAAGTCCGAAAAACAGGATGAGGATTCATGTTCAAACATGCTGAGGATGCAAGGCACGGTCCAGGCTACCCCGCCCTACAGGCCATCTGGTATCGCATGAAACTGCAGAAGGAGATGTACATGTAGCTGTAAGGTAGCGACGAATAGAACATTCATAGGTGCAAGACAAGGTGTGAAGGGGCGAGCTGTCCATTGCATGACATGACATCCGCGAGTCAGCTGCATCCGTATCACAGCTGGGCGTTCCAAGAAGTCTGGTCCTGAGGGAGGCTATGACGGAATGCCTCCCTCGCACATCTCCCTCCTGCGCTGCCATTTTACCGCCATTGACAATCCGAGCCTGCGAAGGGGATACCAAAGGGTACATGAAGGTGATAGTGAAAGTGATAGCGGGCCGAGGTACCCTGTCACGGCGTGGGAATGTGTTGCAGGTGTGTTGAGTTGGCGGTGGAGCGGCAGCCAATCAGAGGCCTCCGATTTCGGCAGGGACAAATGACTGCTCGCCACGCAGAACTGAAGGCCCTTCCCGTTAGCCTCTGCATCGGAGCGTCCTGTCTCTCATTTGCATTACTAAAGGCTAACCAAGAAAGCAGGATCACTTTTGGCTGCCTCTTAAGCTCTTTTCACCCGAAATGCAAGACCTGTACCATCAATCCACCGCTCTCACACGACCAGGACGAAGACGAAGTCGCTGTTGCATACGTGGTGGACCTTTGCTGTCGTGGCCGGCCCGCCTCACCTGCTGCAGCTAGAGCTCACCCTCCGACGGAAGCCGCTGATAATATTCCTCGTAACCCGGTTACAATGAGCGCCATTCTTAGTGCCGATGACCTGAACGATTTTATCAGTCCTGGTGTGGCCTGCATCAAACCGGTTGAAACCTTGCCTGCTGCCGCATCTGAGCCTTCGGTATGTTCCCTTTTCGATCCTCCCCTTGGCTTGCTACGTGGTCAATCCACAGTCCTTGCATCGTGAACACCGAAATGAAGCTGATTGTCCGCCACAATGCTGCTTGCTTAGAATCCCTACGAAGTGACGACGGAAGACAAAATTGCAGCGACAGAAGCAAAACTCCAGGCCGCCCAAATATCCCTTACGGACTGCCTCGCATGCTCCGGTTGCGTCACATCCGCTGAAGCTGTTCTTGTTTCTCTCCAATCCCATCAGGAAGTTCTTACCGTTCTGGACTCGGAGGAATCGGCTGGGCCTTCCACCGGCTCCCTGCAGCATGTCGGTGCGGGTGAAGATGCAACGGTTCCGAACAAGCGGAGACGGATATTCGTCGCTTCGATTTCTCCGCAAACCAGGGCCTCGTTGGCGGCAGCGATGGGAAGATCCACAAAGGAAATCGGCCATATGATAGATCGATTACTACTCGAATCGATATCCTTAAATGGGAAGAGAGGCTTCGACTATGTACTTGATACTGCTCCTCTGCTATCCGTCTGCTTACACCTTGCCGCTCAGGAGCTAGCGGCTTCGCTGGCAAATGGAATCGACCGTTCCCATCCCGACTCGGCTCCAAAGCTCCCGATTTTAACCTCTGAATGCCCCGGTTTTGTCTGCTATCTCGAAAAAACACACCCCGCAGTTCTCCCGCATCTGTCAAGGCTTAAGTCCCCTCAAGCCTTGCTGGGGACGTTCCTCAAATCGCTGCAGCCGAGGTATATAGGGGAAGATGTAGAAGTTTACCATGTTGCCGTCATGCCATGCTTTGATAAAAAGCTGGAGGCAAGTCGAGCTGAACTCACAGATGCAACATGGAAGGATTGTGACGAGGACAACACACCTGTAAGAGATGTGGACTGCGTGATAACGACCAGGGAGCTGCTCCAGCTAGCTGTCTCTCGCGATGTGGACTTCAGCACTCTGTCTCCGAAACCCTTGTCGACTAAGCCGTTGCTTCCGATCCCCTCCCTTCAGAAGCTACTGCTGAGCCCCCAGGACACGAAGGACGAACGATCGTTGGGATTACGGCCCGGCACCTCAGGTGGCTATCTTGTAAGCATAATGCAGGAGCTGCAGTTGAAACATGCTGGCAGCAGGATTGTTGAGAAGAAAGGGAGAAACTCCGACGTCGTAGAGTTCATACTGCTGGCGGCAGACGGAGAAACAGAGATATTAAAGATGGCCAGGTTTTACGGATTTCGGAACATTCAAAATCTCGTCCGGAAATTGAAGCCCGCAAAGCTGAGAATGCTTCCTGGTGCTGCTGCGAAAAGAGCTGTTGGAAGGACATCCCGCGCGCCAACAGCAAGGGCTGGTGCATCATCTTCTGGGAGTGAATATTGCTATGCGGAGGTTATGGCCTGCCCAGGCGGATGCACAAACGGTGGAGGGCAGCTGAAATCGGACGATTCTTTTATCATTGAGTCCGTGGCCCAAGCGACAGCGGACGCCGCCGTCGCCCTGAGATCCGAATCCAAAGCCTGGTTGAGCAGGGTTGATGAAGCGTATTTCTCCGACGATGAGGAAATCATAGGAAATGGGGATATGAACCTGAAGAGTCGACTCGAGAGGTCCAGAATAGCTGATATCGAGAGGTTCTTAGAGGAGTGGACGAGCAAAACCGGGGTGCCGTTGAATAGGCTCGCGTATACCACATACAGGGCTGTGGAGAGCAACGTCGGTAAGATAGACGGCGAGATGAGTACTCTCCAGGCAGCGGAATTGGCGCAGAAGGTTGGCGGCGGGTGGTGAAATATTATCGATAGCTATCCGCGGGATATATGCACATGGCGCACGTTGGGCCTAAAGGATTGGTTAGTAGACAGCATTTTCGTGGCGTTTCTGTGGCCTCTGTTTATAATAGATACCAAATACTACAGTATAACTAGAAGTGCCTGTGCCTGCCCCGCCTGGTGAAACCGAGCTATCGAACTGACAGGATATGACATGGTCGGTATATACTTAAGTACCTAGGTATATTTGTGAGTATACGGCTGGTGTGGCGCCGTATCAGCCACCGCTCCGAACAAGTGTGGCGTGGCCCAGAAATGGCAACTTTTTGATGGCGAGTCGACGAACCTTCCTCCATTCAACTCCCACCATCTCCAGTGGCTGCCAACCCTGTTCATCCCACGGACAAGAGATCCGGCCCAACCGACTGCCGTCCGCTCGCCGACGAAAACCTCATTGCACCCTAGAGAGACCGCTTCAGTAGTCTGGACGCACGATTCTGCTCTCATTTCCATCGTTTCGACGAAAGAATGGCGCCCCTGTTCCGAGCTTGCGACATCCGAGTTGACTGCCGTTCCGTTGTTCCTTCTTGATAGTTCCTCCAGTACCGCCTTTTCCTCTATCGAATCCTTGCTTCCGGCCGTCCCTCTCAGCATTAACCACAACTACCTACGGCATTTACGTATACCAACGGTTCCCACAGTACTAGCGGTGTTGATACAACCGGAGAACCGAGAGACGAACTGCTGCGGCTACAGCTTTGCTACCCTTTGTATTGGGCTAAAAAATTATTCGCCCAATCCGAGGTAACTTACCTTGGCTACATATTCGACAGCATCGCCTCGTGTTTGGAAACCTTGCTAGGCATATTGCAATCCTGTGCAGGGGTACCGAAGGGCTCTCGCTCGTGGGATTACAAGGATCCAACCGCATCGTCCTAACTCTACAGCACAGAATCTATCTTAATCTGCGAAAGGAGACAGCTCTCGCATACGAAAAATGGCGGCTATCAGCACGGAATCTGGGCCTTCCCACGTACCCGATGCTTGGAACGATGAGGACTGGGGGGCTGGGCAGGTGAGTGAAGCAATTCTATTCATACATCGCTAGCTGAAACTAACCGAATGCATCGGATCACAGAAACCAGCTCCATCTGAACCTGCAGAGAAGCTCGAAACCATGAAAAAGTCACCCCAACGACCAACCGGGAATCCTCCGATTATACTTGCAAAGAAATCCACCTCGAGTCCGAACCCAGCTTCCAGCGACGACCTTTCTACACATATGCAAAATCTACAGATTTGGAATGCTGCGAACGAAGGAGGGTCCTTTGAAGTAGTAGCTGCGGCGACCCAGCCAGGGAAAACCTTATACCGACCAGAACTGAAAATTTTGAAACGAGCCACAAACACCAACTCGCCTGAGCGTGATCCCAATAAAACTGGGAGCCATACTCCGAAGAGTGATGCGGGTTCGGACGTAGAAGGGAAGAAGGAAACGCCTCAGGAGAAAATGGAGCGGGAGAGAAAGGAGAAAGAGGAGCGCTATGCGAAAGCACGAGAGAGGTTGTTTGGGCCGGATACCTCTGGCAACGTAGGGGGGGATTCCATGGAGAAGAACCTTTCTTCAAACGGTAAGAATAGTGGGACCGCCACCCCGTCTGGTGTCAAATCCACCAGCCAGCTGAATAAGAATATACCTTCGCGCAAAACTTCACCTTCCTCGAGGCACCGGAGGAGAGAAAGGGTGGACGACGATTTTGTCCCCCGAAGCGCTATGGTTGCCGGAACCGTTGAAAGCTATCAGTTAGACCAGCAATTACAAGCAGAAGCCCAGATGAGGGAAATGCAGTCAAGGGCAGCTCACTTTCAGCCAAGTGTCCCTCAACCGCAATATGTGGGCTACCAAACCCAGTTCACCAGTCCCCCTCCGGGATCTGCGGGGTTTAACTATAATAACCAGGCTGCATTCCCGCCACTGCCTCAACAACCTCAGCCGCCCTTCAATGGCGGCCAGGGCGTAAACTTTCCACCGAGACAACCCCAGAATGCGGGAGGCTCACCGTGGAATAACACATACTCCTCGCCGCAGATGCAACCACCACCTCACCAGTTCAACCAATTCCAAAATCAAAACCATCTCCCTTATCAAACCCAGCAACAGCAAGTATCACCACCAAACTTTCAACCTCCATACTCACCCCCTTTCCATCAACAAGGCGGACCTATGGGTATCCCGAACCAGAGCTTGCCGCAACCACCCCAAAACCTTTACGACCCAAACTACAGTCAGAAACCAGGACACCTACAATTTTTCAATCAGAACGCTTCCAATGGCCCACCAGCGCAATTTCCCGTACGGGAACCCAAGGCGCCGGATGGTACAGGCCGAGGAGGATTTGGCTTTGGCTCGCGGGGCGGCGGCCACGCGGCGGCACCTGGAATTATGCCACACCCCCCACCTCTTCCACAAGGCCGGGGGTTCCCGAGTCCAATGTTTGCTGGGAATAACCAACATAATCCGCACGGCGGCCAGGGTGCCGGCTTTAATAGTCCCGCAGCTGCTGCCCCTTGGGGTGTCACCAGTCCGATCGGGGGTCAACAACCGGCCCAGATTTGGGGTAACGTGCCGAACGGAAATGTTATCAACGGTACCCAAGGCTACTCCGGGCAACAGCCGCCTATGGGCTCCTCTTACTCTGGACTTGGACAGAACAATGTATGGGGTAACCCGGGAACATGGAGCAATGCCGGCGGACAGGGCGCTGGGAGAGGAAAACGGTAGGACGACCTCTCGCTGCATTCGATCATGCCTGGTAGGCTTCAAGGCGCTGAACGGAGTTGTTGGAATGGTAGGGTCTGACTTATATTTGGTTCATGTTGAGTGCTGCCCGCACATCCTTTTCTTTGCTTTGTGGTCCGTCGGCTTCCTTTTATTTTACGGTGTCTATATCTATCTATCTGCCCTTCCTTGTAGCGTGCAGACTACTCGTTTTATCATGACTCTATGCCCGTAGTTGTCGTTCCTTGCATTAGTGGCTGGTGCCCTCCTATCAGGCCGTTCTTTCAAAATTCTTTGCATTCCCGTTTTCTGTAGACACCTAGACTAACTCAAGTGAATAAAAATTCCTTTGATGTCTATTACAGCGTACCACAGTGCGGTTGTCCTTGAAACAGTCTCATCTTTCTCATCCTTTCTCCCAACATGTCTACTTCGGTTAATTCCGAAAGATCACCCTCATGGAAATAGTGATGTGTTGGTTGTGGTGTTTGACAGTCAGAATTTACCACAACGGGCAACGTGCCGTTCGTTAAAATCCACATCGGCAGCAAGCGACAAGCAAGTTAGTAACTTTGGAATCATACAATTTCCATCATCCGTGTCATTCGCGAACTATCACCACTGTCACAGCCGAGCTATCATTCACGTCGTCTATTTGCTGATACACATTACTCGTAACCATGTCTTTGGCGGATGAGCTTCTCGCAGATTTCGACGACCAGTCCGATGGCGAAGAGGAGAAAGAGGTTGACTCTTTAAACACCACGTTAGACCTTTATACCGACAACTCGAATGGGAATCCAAGTACGAGATATGGGATGGATCTCGATGGAGACGAAGAGGATGAGGGAGATGAGGAGATGGCGGACGCAGGAGGAGGGGGTGGGGACGATGGCGAAGACGAGGCCCAAACGAAAGCGCGGATAGAGAAAATGCAGCTCGGAAAAGTGGACGATGTCAGGAGTATCGCAAAGCTGATGAAGGTCCTCGAGCCGGTCCTGGAGGTGTGCCTTTCCACTATTTCCCCTATGTCACTGCTTGCGTGGGAACTAATGTGTCTTCCGTCTAGAAAATCGCGTATTACCAATCACAGCCGACGCCTACCTCGATCATTGGATCGGTTGAACAGAACCCCGAGTATCACTTAATTGTCGAATCTAACAAACACTCCGTGGAAATCGACTCGGAGATCATCCTCGTTCACAAATTCATTCGCGACCACTACTCACCGAGGTATCCCGAACTCGAGAATTTAGTCACCAACCCTCTAGATTACGCTAAAACCGTCGCTGTAATAAAGAATGACCTCCAATTGCAGCCTATGCAGTCGCAGCTTCGCGCTGTATTGGATAGTGCCACCGTCATGGTGGTAACTGTTGAGGCCACGACTTCGAAGGGGAGACCGCTCTCGGAAAAGGAAATAGCAACTGTGGTCAGCGCCTGCGAGATGACCATGGCTCTAGACCGGGCGAAACATACTATCATAAGCTACGTTTCCTCTCGAATGGCGCTATTCGCACCAAACACCTCCGCGATCATCGGTTCCACGACAGCTGCCCAGTTAATTGGATTTGCCGGTGGTCTATCTGGGCTGGCAAAGATGCCAGCCTGCAACATCTCAGCCCTTGGCGTAAAACGCAGAGCCGCTGTTACTTTAGCATCAAATGTCGGCATCAGACAGCAAGGCTTCCTATACCACTCTCCTATCATCCGACAAATTCCCAACGACCTAAAAATCAAAGCGATGCGAATAGTTTCTAGTAAAATCGTTCTCGCAGTCCGAGTTGATTTTGCGCACGAGCATGTCGATGGGTCTATCGGAGAAACGTTGAAGCAGGAGATTCTAGAGCGACTGGATAAACTCACGGAACCGCCACCGAACAAAGGGCCAAAGGCTTTGCCTGCACCGGACGATAAGCCTGCTCGGAAGCGTGGTGGTAGGAAAGTAAGGAAGGCGAAGGAGGCGACGGCGATGACAGATCTCCGTAAACAACAGAACAGACTGACCTTTGGAGAGGCCGAAAGGGAGGTCTCATATGGAGACAGCACCAAAGGAATGGGTATGATTGGAATGCAAGACAGCGGAAAGATCAGGGCGACGAAGATCGATCCCCGAACAAGGGCGAAGCTTAGCAAAAATAACCTCGGCTGGGGCACTCCAGCCGGCGGGAACCAGTCCATTATTAACCCGTTCAAGAATACGCCTGGTGGTGTGATGAGTTCCTTCGGTGCTCGTAGTACTCTCGGTGTTAGTGGCACGGCGAGTAGTTTGGCGTTTACGCCGGTCCAGGGAATCGAACTTGTTGATCCGAAAGTCAAGCTCGAGATGGAGCGGAAACGAAAGGCCGAGTCGGATAAATGGTTCCAGAGCGGAACCTTCACGCAGGTTGGAGACCAATCGAAGTTTGGCAACAAAAGAGTCGACACTGGAGAAGGGAAATCAACTGGATTGATGCTGCCTCCACCGGCCCCGCTCAAGAAAAAGATATGAGTTTCCGCATGCAAACCATTCCAGTTTCCGAAGAGCTTCTGTTTTTCTCCTAAAAGGTCAGACATATCCTTCCAACCTTTGAACTGAAAAAATCACTATCACGTCTATCTGGCTGTTCTTTGTTAACAAAGTATTTCGACTGGAATGAGGAAGTAGCTTCTATGGGCAGTCGGGTGTACCGTTCATTTCCTTTGAACGCCCACATCATAGCGGAGTTATGGCGTTCTGACTACCGAAAACATGTACATTAGCCTTTTCCAATACTAAAATTCCTATTTACCCAAGTTCTCATCAGTGGTTTGATATCGATGTGGCACAGGATAGGCTCTAGCCCTTCCATTAACCCCCTTCTCAGCAGAGCTCAATCAAACGCCATCGCGACCCAACCACTTGAGGGCACGACCGAAGACCCCCCCTCCAGGCCTCGACCTGGATACTCTGCGTTAAGGATTCTCAAATCGCGCCTCACTCCTTAACTAAAGAAATGCCGTGCTGCGCCTACTGCTGTGGAAGCCAATCCCTCGAGGGTCGCCCTCGAGTTCGTCGGCGGGGTCGAGACGACAGGCACCGCGGTCACCTCTGCCACATCTGTGGAAATGCATTTCATACTGCCCTTGAAGTGGATCAGAATTTTAAAGTCGTCCACGGATATTCCTGCAGCCTTTGTGAGAAGAAGTGTAGGTCGAGCGGTGGACTAAAACTGGTATGCCCTATATTTCAATACACGTAATGGAAGCGACATCAGTGAGTATCAGTACATAGGTCTAATCTTACAGCGTATAGCATCAGAGAATCCATCGATTCTCGGAGGCTCTTGAGGAGCTTGATGAGGAGCTTGAAGCTACGTTAAGTGACAAGAACGAGGGATACGATCCTGATATAAGTAAGGCCTCACCCCAAAGAGCCCAGTCGTAGGATGACGAGCTTGGGGAGGAGACTGTATCGAGTACGCCAAATATAACCACCCTAAGAGAGTGTTACATGTGCTATCGTCCATTTGCACAGACATCAGCCTACCTCCATCATCTGGAAAATTCGCGATGTGGACCATCGAAGGATCGAATGTATGAGATAATACAGGAATTGGATCAAGACAACCTTATTACCCCACCGCAAAGGTATATATACCCTTCGGCTATAATTAGAATGGCCTTCTCGACAATCACACACTTACTTATTTGAAACCGTAGACACGGAGGACGAAAGGCGGATAACCCATTCACTCAGTTATGGCTCTGCTTTTTGTGTCCTCGGGATTCCGGCTTCTAGAGTAAGGAGGATATGGAGGAACATATGCGGCAAGTCCACTACTTAGGGCAGGAGGACGCCGCCCCAGGTTCAAGGTTGCAGCCCGCGCGTAGGGGCCATAAACGGTGTCGGCTAGAACTTGAGAGTCTAAGATATTATATCTGTAGACGCTGTGGTAAAGAGTTTTCGGCTCTGAGCGGTCTGGTTCAGCACGTTGAGAGTGAAGTGTGCAAGGACGGCCGTCGGTGGAACGGGAATATTACAGGAATCAAATGGGATGATATGGTCAGGGCAATCGGAGTTATTTGAATGTAATTTTCACCTGCTTGTATACGCTCCCCAAATATAGCACCGGGCGGGGGGCGGCTTTCATATTTTGTAATGCAACCTTTATAATCAGCTGGGTGTTGATTAAGGTCGGAGAACACGCTTACGATTTACGAAATAGTCGTTCTCAATAGAGCCAAACTTCTTGCCATGATTTATTTTGCGTATAGTGGTCCGTAAAGGCCTGAGGAGAGGGCATTGGTTAGGAATATCACCAAAAACCAACCGAGTAGTACTCCAATACGTTGTGATGCCTATCCAAAATTCGAGTAAAATACTTGCAGGCTGATATTGCATCCTCAACCTCTCAAGGGACATCAAGATAATTCCCACCACCAGGGCTCCCACCCCTCGATGACGCACTAATCGGACTCAAATTGTCCCGACTGCTACCACCTGATGCTGTCGGTAACTCCAACCGCCTGGCGCTTTCAAACATAAAACTTTTTTCTTCGTCGTTTCCTGGGCTCCTTAGCTGTACCAGTTCCAGGGCCTCCTTGAGAGTTTTGCCGCTATTGTCGAGTGCAGTAAGAAACCGAGCAAGCTCTTTGCAAAGATCCCAGTCCTCTTCCGCAACAGCTCTTGAGAATAGCCGTACCATATCTTGGGATGAGGAGGAGAGTTTCTCCATTGTATGGAGGATCAGTAAATACCCCCCGGCGGTCTTGAGCAACCCTCGGGATAAGGATTCTTCAAAAAGCACCTGGGGTGATCCCACAACGGAAAAAAGATGTGACCATGATGCGACTTCCGTTTTCCTGGTACACTGGACAATAACGTTGAGATATTCGGGGAAGTTTGATAGGAACCGGACAACCAATGGAAGGACGGCAACTAAGAGGAATTAGCATCACCGGCCAAACCTGTAGGGGGAACGAGCGAGGCTTACCCTCTTGCTCCGGCAAGGTATCAGCTTCATCGTCTAGCACATCATGCAAGAGTACTTCGAGTGCGTGCTCAAAGTAGGATACCCCTTCGTATTGCCTTGCTAGGCTGATAGCAGCCGCTTCGTTTCGATTTTGGAGATGGTGGCGAAGCAAGTAGTTGAAAAAAAGATGTGTCTACCAGAGTTAGTCTTGTATATTACCAAGGGGAGGAGGCGACTTATTACCCTTGACCCAAGCCGAAAGAATGAAAAGGCAACATCTCTTCTCTCAACAATCTCGACCTCAACACCGCTAATGATGCCTTTAGATAATAGGATTGAAAGTGGGTAGAAGTCAACAGGAACTTTCACAGCGGGCGGGAGCTCCTTGGACTCCACCGAGCCGGTCAAAAGCTCTTTCACATCCATCCAGACTCGCAAATCCTGCCCCTCGAAAACCCATAAAGAATCGTTGAGATCCTGTTCGGGAAACCCATTCAATTCCTCGGGCGGCAGGATATACTGCCTTTGTGCGGCCGGAAGATCCCTCATGAGCATGTAGTACTCAACGTTTTGAAAGAGCACTCTCATCTCGTACTTCAGCTCACCACCTTCTGTTGTTGAAGGTTGTAGGACTACTAGTTTCCCGTCAACTAGAAATAACACCGTGGCTAAGGCGACATCCCGTGACGGATCGCCTTCTCGGAGCTGCTCTTCTGGCAAGATCCAGCTTATGGACCGAACTCTAGCGGGAGCTCGTACGATACCGTGGAATGTGATTTGGCCGACCAATCTCAACATCACTGTATCCTTAGTGGTCGTGAAAATGAAATGGTACAGCGCATTATCGTGGGTATACGCTAACAGCCCATCCTCGCCAGTCAACGTTACCAAAACGACGGGGCTTGGAAGCGTCTCGACGTGCAACATCAAAGTATTGTCGAGTTGCAACTCCCTTGAGTAGAGCCGAAGCTCGTACATGTCGTCGGATTCGACAGCAGCGACGAGAATATGGTGATACCAGCACATCCCGCCCCTGACTACGAAATCGTTTTCCATGGTCTCATTTACAAAAGTTTTCCATCGTCCCGAGTGTATCGAGTAATGCGCCAACCCCCGTCGCCCAGCGATAGCCAAGTACCTGCCATCGGGCGATATCGAAACTTGTCTGATAGGATAATTATCAATCAAGTACGATGGGGGGATTGGAACATGATACCACAACGTCTGCTCCGTAGACAACGTTTGAAGATCAGATTGGTCATAACCTCGGTAGACCAGCAGTTTTGATGGCGTTTGAAGGACTGTTCTTGCAATATTTTGCTATTCTTGAATCAGTGCCGGGGTATTTGAGCGGATGGGTGAAGGTTGGCTTACAGCATTGAACATTCCAGCTACAGAGCTCCGGGCCAACTCCAAAATATAAATGTTTTCACTTTTCCGTATTGTATCATCGGACATCCTTTTCCCGCTGATTAGAGCGATCTCTACTCCGCCAGGGAGCCACGCTCCATCGGCGAGACCGTCTAGATAGGCGTCGTTGAACCTTTCCTTTTCTACGTTGTCCGCAGAGAACGTGCTTCCAATCAGTTTCCCGTAAGTTGTCCAAAGCGCCCACCCACTCTCAAAGCCGGCGAATAGTGCATATCCATCAGGTGACCACGCGAGAAACGTCAAATTTCCGGACGACCATTTCGACGCCGGAGGTATGATCGTATGTGACAACGGAATATTTCCAACGTAATCACGAGCGTTGTATACGTAAAGGTGCCCGCTAAGGAAGACTAGTAAGTAAAAAGGCTGGCACAATCTAGAGGCAGAGGGCATACCCAACGGTCGCAATTGCTATCAGTGAAAAGCGCGCATTTATCGATGCCTTTGTTGCCATAAGGCCCTCGGATTGCGGGGTGTGAAAGCAATATCCTTTAAAAAGGCGGCCAGTTGATTCTGCTTCCTGCCCCATTATCAGTTTTGTTTAGACAGGTAGACCTCATGACCAGTTAAACTTACAGTATATGGTAGCCGTTGAACGGCATATGCTCGTCCATCACTCGTGACCCAGGTACTCAGGTTCATGGGGCGATCATGAATCATCTCACTAATTGTGACTTTCTTGCCTTGTATCCAACTCATCCTGCTCAGGAGCTCCGTGCTTGTTTGCTGCCCGGATGTCGTGTCTGGGGTCCAGCGGATACACTGAATGGCCGGTGGCCGTAGAGTGGCTACTATTAATTCGTCGTCCCAGGCCAATGCCCTTCGTCCGAAATCAACACCGCATTCTCAGGAAAAGGCACGGTAGGATTGCGTACCTAGATATCCCGGCATCAATCTTAATAACCATACGGAAGCGTATCAAGTACTCCTTGACCCCACCACTGTCGGTGGCGCCGTTTAACAGATTCGAATGATTTCCCATGGCATTGTGGGCGTGGGATTTGGTCGGAAAGGACGGACGGTAGACTTTACTCGAGGGATCGGATTGCAAAATATACGTTATCAGATACCCCTCCATCGTTTGAACTACGAAGACTTGCGAATCTGGACGGATCATTACGTCGACATTGTGCCCGTAGAGTTTGAGAGACGAGGCAGAACGTAGGACCTGGGCGACGACAGCAGTGGGCTAGAGGAGAGTGGTCACTTTGGTCAATCAACTTAGCTGGCCGGGTATTATATGAAGCCATGCTAACTCAAACTCATGGGTTATCAAAGCTCGACCTACCCGTGTCTGCCAGATCACCAGCTCAGCAGAGCTGATTGTAGCGAAGAGCGACCCGTTCCGAGATACTTTGATGGCTAGGACATCGCGATTGGGAAGCTTCGACGGGTCTGCATGTCTTTCTTCCCAATCCCCGACTGAGGACCTCCCATATCTCTCAACCAACACCGCCTCTTCATCAGCCTCCCCATCTACATCCTCAATTGGCTCCTGCCTATCGACCGCCGAACTTTTTTTGGGTTCTAGATCCGGGATCTCGGGGACAGTCTCCAAGGGATTTAGCGTATCGCCAACGTACGGTTCCCCGATATCATCGTCCTGGCCAAGAGATGCCGGTGTCCGAGGCGTATTCGCGGAAAACGCGAGAGGGGACGCGGGTATCGTCTCTCGGGCGAAATCATCGAGAGCGTGCTGGGGTAGCTTGGAGGTATACACCCTGGGTACATTGAGCGGCCAGTACATGGCTGGGCGGGCGGGATAGATATCGCTGTTCTATTGTTTTCTAGGACGCCTGAGAGGCCTATGAGGGCAACATTGCTCCGTCTGGGCAGGCTGGTTGGTTGGTTGGTTGGGTAATCGATCGATAGCTTGAGCTTGTTGACGATGGAGTGGTGGGAGATGGACTGGATGGTTGAACGATGGATGGCTTCGGTGCCAGGTTGTGTTGCACCGCGTCAAATGAACACCGGACGAGACCACATCTCGACTTCTCGGCCTCTCGACATCTCCGTCCTGCCGACATCAACGTAATCACAAGCCCATCCGATAACAAGCGCATCCTGCTTCCCACTTCCTGGTTCTCGCCTCTTGCTATACCTCTCGACCCTCCTCGCCTGCCATCCTCCATCCTTCCTCTTCCAGCTCCGGCTTCACAGGCATATCCCAAGCAGCTAGGCCCGTTCTAGCCCTACACATCCATCTGTCCACACCTACACAAGTACACGCCTACATACGCACCACCACCAAGGCCACCTAGAGCAGGGAAACGGCCAGTAAAGAGATCTTTCGGCCCCCCTTTGAAAGATGGCGCATCAAAGACCTGCCTTCACAGCCGCATCTCCTCCTCTCCTCCACCACCCTGTAAGTCCTGGAAATGCCCAACGGGAATTACGCCAGGTATATATATGTGGCTCACCAGTGATCAATACTCTTTAGGTCCCTCAGCATCCAATACCCCACCATACCATGCGGTCGCCTCCGCCCCTCTCCCAGGCCGGGTCTGGGTCAGCCTACGCTGCCTCCCCATATCAACAGCAGACGGGTGTACCGATGAACAATCAGGGACATGGAATTCACCCCGCCTACGGTGGCTTTCTTGCTGACCCGGCTGCTCAGCTAGGCCTACACGTAGGTGCAGAAGCCATGAGAAACAGCCGCGAATATATTGAACAAAATGTCAGTAGCTAACGGATTACTTGCCAAGTTTCCCAGTACATGGTGGTGTGTGGTGCTGACCCAATCCCGCCGTTCTTTCAGATGAACCGATATGTTAATTACACGGCTCTGAAACACTACTTCAATGTTTCGAACTCCTATGTGCTTAGCAAGCTCCGGTTGGTTGTATTCCCCTGGAGACATCGGCCATGGACTCGGATCCCAAAGGCGGTAGGGCCCGGGCAGGCGGATGGGATGTTTCTACCACCGCGAGACGATCTGAATAGCCCGGATATGTACATTCCAGTCATGGCGTTCGTGACCTACATTCTGCTATATACCATGTTGGCAGGCATCCGTGGTCACTTTCATCCTGAGCTTCTGGGCAAGCTCGCATCCACCGCTTTCGCCATCGTCCTATTGGAAATCCTAGGGTTGAAGTTCGGCTGCTACCTATTGAATATCAACAATGAGTCCCAGCTGCTAGATCTAGTGGCGTACAGCGGTTACAAGTTCGTCGGAATAATAGCCACGATCTTGATACAGGAACTGTCCTCGAATGGCTGGCTGCGATTCCTCGGCTTCTTTTATTTCTTCTCATCCAACGCGTTCTTTCTGGTGAGCCGACAGTCACCCCCACCATCCTACTCTGGTATGACGGATTTTACTAATAAATGTCATAAACTTTAGCTAAGGAGTCTGAAATACGTTCTCCTCCCCGAAACCTCGACCGACAACCCACGGGGTGCCGTACACGCTGTTGCGAGGGCGCAAAGGAACCGAAGGACGCAATTCCTGTTCATTTATTCCTACGTTGTCCAGTTCGTCTTCATGTGGGTTTTGACCAGTGGTTAAATTGGGCTTTTGGCTTTTTGTTTTATCAGACTGGGGTCATTGATGCAGAACGACCTGCCCACATTCACGGTTCTGTATATTCTTCCTTGTAGAAATTACCTGATGAGCAGATTCCTTCCTGCTCCCAAAGTTTCCTCTTCAAATGTATAAGTAAGTATTTACATGACCACGTAGAAAGGCAGTCGCCGATCCCGATCCCGACCCAGCCCGCGCACGAGGATCAAATATAAAATCGGAAGACAAGGGATTGGGTGAAGTGGGTGAGAGAAAATGTACATAATTAGCTAAATATATATACAATCGGCCAGTCCGTCTTCTGGCACCTGCCAACTTTTGTTACGCCAAGGCGGTAAAGGAGTCGAGATGAACAGTACTAGTCTGCATTGAAAAGAGCAGAGTTGGTAGTTCGCCTGGGGCATGCAATGATTGAAGATATTTGGGAAGAATGATGGGACCGGAAGATTAGGACAACAGACGCCAAAGAAAACCCGGATAGTAACCTCTCAAGGAGCCACTGGAACCTGTCGTAGGATCTCCAACTACTTCTTCTTCTTATCTTTATCTTTCGCGGCGTCAAACTCCTCCAATAAGGCGTCCTTGAGGTTCGTCTCTTTCTTCCTCTTCTCATAATTCTCTCTCCACTTTAGATCCGGATTCTCCTCGACAGCGGTTGTGTTCAAGATCACTTGGTTCTTAGATTGTTGCTCCGATATTTTGCCGTAAATTCCCATGGCACCGGCAATCATACCGCCGACATCTCCCATCTGGCTAGGAATCACGATAGTATTACTCTCCTTAGCCAACTTGCTAAAGGCGTCCACGTATTTCTCAGCAACCGATAAGCTGATAGCATTTTGGGCACTATCAGCGCCGGCCTGGATCGACGCTGCGACCTTTTCAATCCCAAGTGCCGTAGCTTCTGCCCTCAAGCGAATAGCTTCAGCCTCACCAGCCGCTCTATTAATCTGCTCCGCCTTCAGAGCCTCGGACGCAAGGATGACACTCTGCTTCTTTCCCTCAGCGATATTGATAGCTGCCTGTCTCTGACCTTCGGATTCCAAAATCTCTGCTCTCTTGGATCGCTCGGCCGAGACCTGTCTATGCATTGCATGGAGCACAGCCTCGGGGGCGTGTATATCCCTGATTTCGTATCTCAGAACCTTGACACCCCAGTCCTGCGAGGCCTCGTTTATTGCCATGGTGATGTTGGTATTGAGATTTGCACGTTCTTTCAAAACGTGATCGAGAGTCAACTGGCCGATCTCCGAACGCATCGTTGTCTGAGCCAGCTGGGAAATCGCGTACTCCGCATCCTCGACCCCGTATGACGCTTTGTAGGCATCGAATATGCGGATGTAAAGCACGCCGTCGAGTTCGAGGGTCACATTGTCTGCTGTCTACCTCGCTGTTAGCTAGATTTTATCAATGGGTCCGTCGATAGAACTGACAATAGCTGACTGAGATGGGATGCCGATGGCGACTTCCTTCAGCGTCTTAACGTATTTGATCTTATCGATGATTGGGATTAAGATTGCTAAGCCAGGTTCTAGAATCCTGTCCCGCGGTAAGCCTAAGCACCAGAGCACACTGAGAGGTCCTATATATACCTATGAAACTTCCCCATCCGTTCTACAACCCAAGCCGTCTGCTGAGGTACAAATCTAAGCCCCAATTGTTAGTGACCCCATTTTATAACAACTATGTGGTCGAAAAATATGGAGCGAACCGGATGATGGTATTGGCGGGAAGGCTGGGCGCGGTAAAGTAAGACGACGAGCCGAGCCCGCCGGGGCCAGAACCGTAGGACGACGCACTACGGGAGGCCGCCAAATGTGTGTTCGATCCATGTAGAGAGGCGGACAGGGTCGGTTTTAGCGTGGGGAGAGTGTACTGAGGCCTCGAGGGGTAGTTTGTAAGCCCTAGGTTTCTAACCGTCGACAGGGAAGCAGCTCTCGTCGCGGCAGCTAAAAAGTAAGGTTGGGTGCGGTGGACAAGTGCCCGATTGAGAGGGCGAGCAAGCGAAGTCATTGTATTCGATGATGGTTGTTGAATTGCGGGGCAGACGAGTCGAAAGGCGGGAGTTGAATGCCTTTTTAAAGCACATGGGAATTTATATCCAATCCGAATGACGCGCTGAAGAAGCAACACCGTTGTGAGTCAAAACCCAACGCCCAACGCAACGGAGTCTCCGTCGTTCGCTCAGGACCGCGAACGTGATCGCGGTCATGCCAGGTAGACAAGGGACAAGATGGGACTGGCGAGCAAGTGCTAAGCTAGAAGGGGCGTATTCGAGTAATCCTTCGCATATCCGCCTTAAAGTATGTATGTATGTACATCAGTGCATGATTAATCATGGTATCATTTTCTTTACCACGAACGCCGGTGCAGTGGAAATGCGCAAATGGCCTCTTCCTCCATCTTCTTCTGTTTTTCAGCCTCGTCGAACTAAACAGGGAAACTCCTAACGCCAGGATCCGGTCTCTCACTTTCCTCCCCGACCGAGCTCTTAGAACCATATCTTGAGGAGTTCCTCGCTTACCGAACTATAGCTTGAGGTTAGCATGACTTGGCTTCGAATCACACTCGGAGGCAATCATACCTAGGGGTAAGTACGCCGGCCTCAGTGATGATGGCGGTCAACAGCGTCGGTGGTGTGAAGTCTACAAATCTATCGTTACCAATTCGCTCAGCTTCCTCGATGGTGTCCTTCTGTGTCTGTTTTTGGTCGTCCTTATCATCAATTGAAAAGTTGATGACATTTTGCCTCATGGGCAGATCATAAGCTGCAGTGTGGGAAGATTAGTCTCCGTATCAAAGCACCCAATCCGAGCTAAAAACTCAGCTTACAATCAATCGGATACAAGCGAACGAACTTGTGCGTTTCGCAGACAGCGTAAATGCTCTTGCCAGCCGCCTTTGCTAGAGTCGCCAGCTGGAAGGTTCCAAGGACTGTTTCCTCCAAAGTCAGCGTTTCCATGGAATTTTAATTCGAGATGAAGCCGGTACCGTTGATGATCCCTCCATTCTCGACTACCCCCTCGGCTCCTATCAGGACGAAATCAACGCTATTCATGGCATAGCCAACCGCCCCTTCCGGGATGATAGCGACGGGGACGCCTTTTTCCCTCAAAATCGAAGCGAGCTTCTTCCCACCCGCGCCTTCTGTGACCACAACCCGAAACCTGATGTGATTCTTAAGCGCATCCATCATCATTCCCAACACAACTCTGCTAAACGAAATGGTGAGGACCGTGCATCCATCAGTAATGAAGCTCGATCCGAGTTTAGCAAGCTTTTTGCGGGAATCCTTGGCCCTTGAGTCAAAGAGCTTGTAGCTTTGCTTCAGATGTGCGACAAGTTTCGGCATGGACTGCGAGTGTCTAAGGAATCGGACAATGAAGCGGAGAAAGAGATCACAACCGGCGGAAAGAGAGATTGGGTTGCGGATTGATTCCTTGAGTGCATCTATGCCTCTGTTGAGAACGTCCAGGAACTCGGCCGTTGTTTGTGAATTGATTCGCTCGACGAGGTCAACGAGAGCTTTGATGGCAGCAACCGGCATGGCTATCCCGGAAAGGGAGCACCATTATTAGAAATAGCCAGATGAAGGTCGACCGGAGGAGAGGGGCTTCTTACTAAGATCCTGATCGCTTCGAAGGTAGTTGAGGTAGACTTCTCGGATGCTACATGTGCAGTGCCTTTGTCAGCTAACCCTATCTTGGGAGCAGATATAACTAGCAGTAAAGGTAACTAACTCGAACTCGCCCGAATTCAACTGAACAACACCCGGCTTTGCTGTAGAGGGGTCAATTGTGGTAGAGAGCCCATCCATTGGGACGGGCACCTCCAATTTTGGAAGAGCTGCAGTGGGTTATGTGAGTCTCGACATCTCTTTGAAGCTCCTAGGAATATTATGTCATGACTCACGGGTAGTAGCTACGGCAGCCATTTCTCGAGACCGCAGTGCCTCCTCAGATCGGTTATCGATGATAGCTACGCGATGGTATTTGGGAGGTATGTAAGGATTAGCAGCGTGAGGTTGGGAGCGATGGCGGTGCGAAGGTTGATGTTGATGTCATGCAAGGCAATGAATGGTTGTTGTGGGCGACATCAAATTGTTGTTGTGCGAATAAATGCAACGGCAGCTGTGCGACCGAGTGTTTGCTCCGGTTGCTGGTGGGCTGCCCGCTTATCGATAACAACCTCACCTCAACACATCAACACATTCCCGCCCGCCGGATATAAAACCGCGGTGGCCTTGTCACCCATCCGCAGGAGGACAGGCAAGTATTCGAGTGCACGGGTCGACACGATAGACATCAGACGGGATCCGACTCCGGTCCGGTCATTGCATTTGGGGGGCACTATCCGCGGGTTCTTCCCTCTGTTCTCCTGTGGTCAAGAGTCCGAAATAAACTGAAGCAGATACCCCGCCACCAACCATCCCTGCTGGCATGCACGCTAGCATTGCCCTGGGACGGCCGCCCAATCACAGCAGCAGTGCCAGCACTTGCATGCTGGGTTGCATGTTGGGCCATTCGCAGCCCAAAGTTCCCTTCGTTAGTCTCTTAGGGCCGTAGGTACTACTCTAATAGCCTTCGATGGACATTCCATCTTGATCCACAAGATCTTTCTTCCTCTACTTATTCCCCCTCTTACCATGCCGCCAACGTAAAAAATAACCCACCCCGCGAACTGCGACGAATCCGCAATGGCCGAAGAAAAGATCGAAAACGTCCTCTTCCTCGGTAGAGTCCATTGCTATGCCGTCCCACCTCTGACCGCAAACAAGGGTTACAAGGCCGCCGAATGGCGCATTGAAGACCCCAAGTCCATCATCTTCACAGCTCGTATCCGCGTCATAGAAACCTCCGATATTGACGGCGGAAACGTCAAGACCGATATCAAACTAGAGGACCCCGAATCCGGCGAGTTGTTCGCCAATGGTCCTTATGAGGTGCGCGTCCCGGTCCCCTTCTGGGTTACGAGGCTCTACACCCGCTTGCTTCAACGTCTAATATCAGTCGGGAGGGGTTTTCCAGGGCTCGTATTGTGTCACTCCGGTGACTGATTCATCTCGTTTTTTCGCCGTACGCGTCGTGGATGGCGCTCGCCGTGCTTACCTAGGAATTGGTTTCGAGGAACGATCCGATGCATTTGATTTCAACGTTTGTCTGCAGGAAATCCGTCGACATAACAATCTAGATGACCAAGCCGGTGGGCCGGCCAATAATTTGACCGGGAAGACGTCCTATGGGACTGGTAGAAGCTCCGCAGCCCCGGGCCAACCCGCAAAATCCTCGGCAGCTGCCGTCATACTGAATGCACCGCCCAAGGACTACTCGCTGAAAGATGGCGAAACGATTAGCATAACCATCGGGGTATGTCTTTACGAACTCTCGACCGAAGACCTCTGAAGTATGTGATAGTTAATTTACAACCATGGGGATCTACAGAATAAGGGTAGACGCAGACCTCCAGCATCCCCTACCCCGGTACAGGACTCCAGTAACGGCTTCCCATTACCATTCCTCCCACCGCCGCCCACCGCCGACGCTGTGAAGAAAAAGAGGCAGAGCATGACCGAAATTGAAATAGCGGCGGAGTCTGCTTTCGTTGGTATCCCCGCCCCCCCTACATCTACGAGGACAACCGGGTTTGACGACGAATTCGGCGATTTTGTCTAATCCATGTATCATGATCCTACAACGAGCCTTCAGCCTTAATAGCCGCTTATCAGTGTATTATAATACCATGGTTATCATGATCTCTTTCATTTATTTGCCGCTCAACCGATTAAACCTTTCCGTCGTCGACGTCCCCATAGTCTTTGAGGAGGAACGCCCACGAAGAGGGAAAAAAACAAAGAGGATGCATCCCATGCTCAAATTTCGATCGCATAAGACTTCAACGCCGATAACAAGTGCCCCCCCAGACTATAACACCGCTAAACTATTGAAATAACGAAATGGATCTAATCAAAATCCAAATCATCGCTATCCACTTCAAGCTCCTTCTCATCTCTAATCTCCAAGAAGTTGGAACACATGATCCCGGAAATTTCGTCAAAATAGACAAGTCCATTGTCCATTTCGTGCAATGTGCAACCAAAGTGCATTTGCGGATAAGCGTACTGGGTGATCGTTTTCTCACAGTACAACGTGAGGCCATCCGGACCATCCCACTTCGATGCTATCGGCAGGGTTTCCTCTGGCGTCCACGATTTACAGACAATCTTTCCCAGCGTGAGGGGGCTTCCCGGTTCTGGAAGCCAAATCGAAACAACTTCCAGGCTCGCGTACTCTCGATAAATCTCCCTTGGGGTTCTGTCAGGGTCATGTTTGACGTGAGGTAACTCCTTGAAGAGGTCACGATGAATTTCCAAAGCCCTCTCTTTGGTGAAACCCGGCTCCGGTTTTTTGAAGTCCCCCTCCCCATCAACTCTTTCCCATTCCTGAGGGGTCATCTGGCTCCAATAACCGCCGTACAGGGTTGAACAAGCTTTGTTGAAGTCTCCAGGAAATTTATCCGAGAGCAAGGCGCAGACAGGAAGCTCGTCACCTGCCTTGTCACAAGTTTTGACGGCCTCTTTGATGTTGCCCGTATGTTCAGGGCAAACGTCGTGATACAAAATATAGTTAAGGAAGTTCTTGATTGTTTTGATCGCCATTTCAATTTTTTCTGGGGTTTTCATCCCAAAAGCGAAGGGGATCCTGTGGGTTCTGTTAAGGCAGTCAGTATGATAAGGAATCTTCCTTAGTATTGAAAGCGGACAAGAGAGTCACTCACACGAAGGCGCGGACGACATAATCGAAGTCTACAGTGTATTCGGGCTCCTCGTAGTCGTCATCTAATTCTTCCACGCGGCTGACCCCAACGTTTTGCATGGATTCGGGGACATAGTCAGTTGCCTTGAACCGGGCAATCTCTTCAGTATCGTTGTCTTTGATAAATTTCTGGTCTATACCCCCAAACATCTTGGCCCCCGTCCTAATACCACCGAGGTGGTAATAAGCTTCAAGGAGCTGGTGACGAAGCGGGTCTAGCTTCCGTTTTGCCTTGTATTTCTGAACGGCAGTCTCGATCCGTTCAGCGATTGGCTTGCTTGGGTTGTACAGTTCTTTGTCCTTGTTGTACTCTTCGGCCGTCAATGGGGCCTCAGTAAAGTTCTCCTCGAAGCCGCTGGGAAGAGTCTTGCCCTTGCCTCCCTTTCTCTTCTTCTTCTTTTTCTTAGGGGCATCCGTAGCTTCGGTAGCAGCGTTAGGATCATTGGCTTGCGTTGCCGGGGTTGGATTTTGCTCTTCGGGATCTGGAGAAGCAGAAGAGGCAGCGGGAGGGTTTGGATTTGAGGTCCCAGCCATCAGGGAGTCGAGCTGGTCAACGATGGCGTCGATGGCGTCGGATGAAGCCATGGTTGCTTGGGAGGTGATCTTGAATCCAAGGTTAAGGTTAGAGTTGAAGTTGAAATTGGAGGTGACGGCTTTTTTCTCAAAAAGCTTTACTTCCTCTCCACAGCACTTACCTCTGTAGCTCGATTGGTATTCTCTTTCAAAGCGAAGATAAGGTTGCTGATTCTGCTGTTGAAGTTGTTTATACTCTGCTAGTTGAACAGAGAGCTAGCTTTCCAATCGGTTAGCAACTGACAGGACAAATATAATAGTATAGATAGACACCAAAGTACTTACCAAGGAGTTCGCTGAGATGGATGGGAGGGATATCACGGAGCTTATGCTTGAGGTGACGAGCGGAGAGATGATTACAATTATAAGTTGCCTGAACTGTAGCGTTCGAGCCTGCGACGAGGTTGGAGGCATCGAAGTGCCTACCACAAGCTTGGTGTTTGTGTTGGCTGTGCAACCCTCCAACAGCTGCCCGACAGCCCCTCCACACTGCACCACCTTGCATCGATACCGCTCCCAACCATTGCATTGCGCTCATCGCTCCGCCATCCCACCCATCCAACGGCCCAGGAACTAACCTCCAATCCAACATCGCTCTGTATTGCATTGTGCTTTCCTCCACGGGTCCAGAAATTTAAACATGTCAGCTGAAGCGGGGACCTCCCAGTTCATTGCCCCTCCTCTCATCAAACGCTTCAGCCATGCTGCCGCCGGCCAGTAAGTTGCGCTCTCAACCCAAACATCTCACCACCAGTTGTGCCCGAGTAACACGGCTATTTCGTATCCCAGCGAGGGTGTCCTACGTGACGAATCCGGTGCCCTCCTCATCAAACCATGCCTCCCAAAAGAAGTAGCCTTCTATCAGTCTGCTGCATCGCACCCAGAGTTCGCCAAATGGATGCCCACCTTCATGGGCACCCTTCAACTAGGCCCTCCTGCAGCGGCCCCAGCGCCTCCCACTTCAGATCAAGGAGAAGCGAGTACCGCTGCTGTCAAGAAACCGCTTGAGATCTCTATCGTTCTTTCCAACCTGACCTACGGCTTTGCCAAGCCTTGCGTCATGGACGTCAAGCTCGGCGCTCAGCTCTGGGATGATGAGGCTCCGCTGGATAAGCGCGCTCGTTTGGATGAAGTCGCCGACCAAACGACCTCCCGTCCACTGGGTATGCGTATCGCAGGCATGAAGGTCTGGAAGGGCGAAAACAAAGAGTACCAGGTCTACGATAAGAACTACGGTAGACAGTTTACCGTCGACAATGCCGTTGATGGATTCAAGGAATATTTGTTTTCAGGCAAGCTTTCTGAAGAGCACTCAAAGCTCATCGCGAAGAGATTCGCCGACAAAGTTGCGGAAATTCAGACAGTTCTTGAAAACCAAGAAAGCAGAATGTATTCTGCGAGCCTTCTTTTCGTTTACGAAGGTGATGTCGATGCCTTGGATCAAGCTTTGCAAATCGAAAGGGAAAAAGACACCTCAAAAGGCACCCTCGCCGAAGGGGAACAGGGTGAGGATGAAGACGACGACGATGACGAGAACATTCCCCCACCCAAGAAAGTTGAGGACCTGAAGATTATCGATTTCGCGCATGCGAATTGGACCCCGGGTCAAGGTCCCGATGAAAACTCTTTGCATGGCGTCAGGAGTGCACTTTCTTTATTCAGGCAGCTTTCTTAGCAAGTCTTATAATTGCCGTATCGAGTCTTTGAATAGAATAGAATAGGTACATGAAAGATCAATGCTATACCGAACTATTTAGCTATCCAGAGTGACCATCAGCCCCGGTCTTGCATTCCGTGCATAGACTAAGTAGATACAAAGATGTTTATCTAGAGCCAATCCGATTGCTTACAATGGGCACCTAAAGAGAGAACCAAAAAAAGGCGTATGGTGCAGGTTTTTCGTTTTAGGACGGGAGGAATTAGTGGCCGTATCTGTGTTCATAATACCCGCCGCCGCCACCGCCGCCGCTGTAATCACCATAACCACCAGACACATATCCAAAGTCCTGGGACGGTGGAGGAGCGGTGTAAGCGGACTCATCAGGATAGCTGAAACTTCGATCCCTTCCACTGGTATAATCATTGTCGTAGTCCCGGTCACGCCCAACCTGTCCATCAGATCCGATTACGTAGCCGCTGCCAAAATTGAAAGGCTGCGCGTTTCCGGTAGGGTATGGGGCGCCATGTTGGGCTTGTTCACTTGGAAAGCCTCCAGGCATAGAGCTGTACCCTTGATGCCCGTACCCACCGTGAACCTGCGCACCGTAGCCAACGCTTTCCCCGTGATAAAACCCTTGCCCCAGTGGAGATTGGGCAGGATAGCCATAACCGCCTCCACCATGTAGATCTTGAGGAGGCTCTCTAGAATAAGACTGCTCGTGGCTGTGATGCGTCGAGTAATCTTCAACTTCCACGGTTCGGCTCGATTTGTAGGCTTCGTCGTAGTCTTTGTCCTTGGAGGACCGCGACTTGCGGCGATCTCTTTTCGACCCTTCGTCGTAAGTAACATCAGATTCTTCGCTGTTGGTCTCATCATCCTCATAATCCTCGTCATCTTCAACACCTCTCGACTTGTGCTTGTGCTTATGTTTCCTATATAGAGGGAAATGCATTAGAAAGGTTCGCTGCGAACCGGGGCGATAACCCCAGCCCTATTGGATGTCTATCTTCAAAGAAACAGAAAACCACTTACTTCTCTCCGTAGCCCTCCTGGCGCTCCCGCTCTTTCCTGGCTCTCCGCTCCTCCTTGCGTCGATAGTAGTCATCATCTTTAACCTTCTCCTTCTTATCCTTAGACCGATGTTTCTTTTTCTCCGCATCGACGTAATCCTTTGGCTTCTTACTTTCGCGCCGGTCGTCGTATTTATCCTTCTTTTTCTCCTTCTTCTCATATTCTTCGTATCCATAGTCGTAATCTTTGTGCTTGTCTTTCTTACTTGGTTTTCCGGAGAAATCAGATGCGATACCCGCCGCCGCGCCTCCCCCGAGCAAGGTTCCTATGATATTTTGTAAAGGCTGTCCACCAACAGCACCAGCGAGCTGCGCAAAGGGGTCTAGGTTTGCCGTGTCACCCTTCTTCTTTTTCTTCACACGGCCTCCAGCCTTATCGAGGTCGCTACCCGTCACTTTACCATGGCCACCGTGACCACCGTCATGGCCCCCACCAACAACGCCATCGGTATGGTTCTTTCCCGTTCGGACACCTTCGGAGTTCAACAAGGTGTTCAGTCTGCGTCCCCTATCAGGAAACCTATTGACCCAGCCTTGAACCGCCTTGAACATGTTGTTATGCAGTTCAAGTTGTGGATCACGGCAAGCAGGATGATGAAAAACCCGGACGACGTCATCGAGGACCATCTGAACTGGTGTATTGGGGTTTTCCCAGGCAAAAACGATGCGTGGGACGACATATGCCACCACTGCCTGGCCAACAAGACCAGCGGGCTCATTCAATCGGTTGGAGAAATGGTCTTTGGAAAGAAGGGAGTGGGTTGGATCGGTGCAATAGGGATCGTTCCAAGGCTCGAATTGAGCATTCTAACCACTCAGTCAATGTTCCGATTCATTATAACTTGCAACAGGGGAGCAACATACCGCAGAGGCATCTAGAACACCATTGGATCCCATCTTAAGATGTAGGGTAACTTGTTCAATAACAGGCCTCAAAATGGGAGCCAGCAAGCTAAAGATAAAGACGGATAGAAGCTCAGATAGCTTTTCGACGACATCGACAAGACCTGGCACCTTTTCAATTGCAGATTCAATTGCGCGGAAGACCCGGTCTCGGAATTGAAGGATTGGCCAGACACGCTGCATAAGCTGCTCGGGGTTGTAGGCGCTGATCTTGTCGGTCACGCTGCTGACGCCGCCGCCGCCGCCGCCGCTATACGAGCTCCCGTAATTGGAGCGGGTACCCCCACCAATATCCATGTTCGCAAACGTTTGCGCGTCGGCGTCCGCCTGTAGGCGACTGCATTCTTCTCCGAGTCCCTGGGTTCCGGGAATTTGAGAGAGAAGGGCTTTCAAAATTTCGCTGTCACTGCTGCTCCCACCACTGCCTCCATAACCTCTGGTGCCAGAACTAGAACTGGTACGCTTCTTGTCTTCCTCTTGGGCTTCAGCCATAGCCAAATCCAATTCTTCAAGTTCATTTTGCGTCAGTTTATCCTGGGCTTCTCCGAGAACCTGTAGAGCAAAAGACAGTTTAGCAGGGAAGTTGCGGTAAGTAGTAAGGTATGATGATACGTACGCTGTGAAGGAAATCTGTTGATCCAAAGGTTCCTGAAATACAAGTCAGCTCCAATCACGCAGTAGCGTCATAGTGCCAGTAGCTAACCAACCTGTAACTAATGGGAAAACAGTTCGCCCATTTGTAAGAGTGATCGCCGAAGAGGAACCGACATGCGGGAACGCATCAATGCCCAGCTCTTTTAGAACCAGTTCGCAATAGTTGCTGTGTGCGCTGAAGTCTTCCATTGTATGCAAAGCTTGTCCGAGACACCGTAGAGCCTCACAAAGGTCTTCCTTCCTGCCCCGCAGCCCCGCAGCGCCTGAAGTGTATAGCCTCCCATAGTGAATGGATCTATCGAGGGAGTATTTGATGTATCCAGCGGAAGTAGCCCAACCACCACGTTCGTTGGCGATATAATTCTTCATGCCAGTGTCTGGATCGACAGCGAGCTCGACAGGGACAACCGGTGGACGAAGCCTCGGGTCGTATGCACGAGCATCGAGATTATCGGCATAGTTTTTAGGGTTATCAATATGCTCTTCCGGGCGATACACACCCAAACGCTGGTCGGTAACCTCAAACTCCTCCGTGGCTAATATCATATTAGCATGTTAGGTGTAACGTTCTTGCATTACGGGGCATGGGAAAACAGCGGTCATACCGTAGCCAAAGGATAGGAAAGCAAGAACAGCCACCTATTCGAGGGTATTAGATGCTACCATACTCACACTGACAGAGAGTACCAGGGCGACTACATACCAAGACACGAATAGTCCCAGCTGGTGCTCCTTTCAGTGTACTAACATCCAGAGCTTGGGAATAATCTCGCAGCCAGTTTCCCTAAGCATGTGCAGAGGCGTCGTTAGGTCTCGTTACGGAATTTAGGTATTAAAACTTACAAAATAGACTCTTTTGACTTGTTTGCTTGTCCACTTCGCACCCTTGAGGAACAGGAGCTCCTTGAGAATATCTTCGATATCGCCATGACGGAAGTTCTTGCCCTCGATTTTGGAAATCGAGGCAATATTACCGGCTCCGAAGGCGGCGGCTGGACCAACCGCGAACAAGAGAAGGAGCAGAATGGGGACCCAAGGTCGCCATGAAGAGTTCGCCATGATGCTGTTTATCAGATAGAGAATAGTATCCTAACAGTCGAGTAACGTTGAGGGGTTTACGTCGATGTGGGCAGGATAGTGGGAGTTTGAGGATCTCTCAGCCCAGCGTGTAGGACCGGTGCTAAGCTTACTTGGTAACTAAGAGAAAGAAAAAAACAAGAAATAGGAGACCGGCGCCTGCCAGTTCAAGTGCGAACGTGAGCTCTAAGAACGAATAAGGGCGGGCAGCACCAATCCTACGGAGTTCGGAACAAAGCTGCAGAGCTTATACCGGCTTATCGATAGCATGTGCTTGGCGGGGTGCCCCTCCGAACATCTCGGACGACGTCACACGAACCTGTCGGCTGACGCAGCTTCGACGGACAACATCCAACGCGGCCAACACACGGCCCGTTCGATGTTGCCGAGGTATGCACGTCTGGAGAATGATATAAATGCGTGCATGTCCTGAAAAATATATCATATGCGAGATATCCACGGAGGGAGAAAGAGGGAGAGGGGGGCGTATGCTCGGGACGCACACAGACGGGTGCACATACCACAAATCACGTCTGAAAAGGAGTGAGGAAGCACATATTATGAAAATTTCTAATAAAATATGAATATCTTCTGCTTGAAAGCTCTATGTATTTACGGCCACTGAAAACCGTGGGTGGAGTATTCAGAGGCTCGGGTTCGGCCTTGGACTACTGCTTATCTTCTTAGCCTTTCTTTGAATCTTCATGAAGTCCAGGGAAGTGTATGCTTACTGCTTGCTTTTTGATTGGAGAAACGATCTCGGAAGATTCTAAGGATATGCATTTGAGCTAGCCCACGCTAAAAAGAAAGAGACAGTATGTTTGAAGAGACAAGGTCACATCTCTCCGGCAGCGATAAACGACACCACGTCCTTCGGAAGACCACCTCTGCGGGAGCGAGCTAGCCCCTTACCAATTGGCCTGCTTTTCATCGACCTCTGCAGGATCAACTTCCTCTTCCTCATCACCGTCGTCACTATCCTGCATCTTCTCCGCTTCCTCCGGGGTTGGGACTTCGACCCCTGCTTCGATGAGCCTTCTCCGCTGTGCAACCCTTTGTTGCTCCTGCCATCGGAGTAAAGCAGCCGACGCATGTACCTTGAATCCGAAGCACCTCGGTGTATATCTCTCCGTGTTCTTCTGTGGTATCAATTGTGGATATACCTGGAACAGTATATGAGGGAAGGATGCGCCAAAGTAAGCGCCATCTATGACAGCATGCCGTGAAGATTTGGGAACATAGACATCCTCGCATCTTCCGCAGTAAAGCTTCACAGATTTGACGTTCGGGAGGTCGGATAGACCAATCGGGAGGAGAGGTTGGCCGGAGCAGAGAACGCGGGGACATCGGCCGAAATCGTACTTTTTGTATTTTTCGAGCTAGAGGCCGGGAGTTAGCAGGGAACCGATAAAGCGGATGGAGCGTGCATGGCAACATACCATCTTTTGGAGGCCTCTCGTTGTGATAATGTATCTCGCGTGGACTAGCCCGTACAGATGCCTCGCCGATTTCTCGATCTGTTCTCGCATATTCTCGTTGCATTCGAAATCGAAGACATCGGTGACGAGGTCAAGCGCATATTGATAGTATTGGACCTCGGTATTGAGACCCGTCAGATTGAACCTGTCCGTAAGATATTCTTCATCGATTTCGCAAAAATATTCGTGTCCTCTCGACGATATGAACTATATGGCGAACCGGCGTGAGGCCGATGGTTAACAAGGATATCGTGGAGAGAGCAGCTGGCAGATATGGCATACCCAATCCCTCCAGTAGCTCGAGTAGTCGCTATCCGTCTCCGAGTTGAATTCCTCCACTAAATCGAGACCGTCAGCGAAATTACGCTCAAGATACAGGGCTCAGGATACAGGTGTAGCAAGGCTGAGACGAAGGGAAGCCCAGTCGCCGGGGGTTGACGGCGGGGTCTCGAACCGAGGCAGACCTAGGACGACGTACTGATTAACAGATCGAGAGGGCCCGGTGATATTTCCTTAGGTGCAGGGGGATAGTTGGAGGGAGGGGCGATGGTGATAGGACAGCCGTGAAATATGTGGATGAAAAGGCTTGTGTGTGCACAGGTGAAAGCGATGGCGAGCTATGTTGGAATGGGCAATAGGGCCTACACATAGAAAAAATTGTCAGCTGGCTGGGTAGCTCGATGTTAACAAAGGAGAGTCGAGTTACCATACTATAAGCTACAGAAGAGTGACGATGATGCTGGATGACGAGGTCTGGCGATGTCTGCGGATGGAGGTGAATGGTTGGAGGTTGACAGAGGTAGCTTTTGGCGGCAGTGTCGCGGGCCAACTCCACAACTTCCAACCTCGTCCTCACCACCAACCCAACCACCACCTCCCATCCTTCAAAGCCTCAACCTCAGATAGCTTCTCGACGGCAAGTCGCCGCATCAGATCACTCTTCCGCAGCCTTCGTTATTTCATAGGGATAGGCTGCTCATAGCCGTCCACGAACAATCCATTGCCCGCAGCCGTGACGGAAAGTCAACAGCCCTACAACAAAAGTCGCGTCCCATCCCACCATCCGCAATTCTCACAAGCTAGCCCTCGAGTAACGTCGCAAATGATCGCAGTCTCGAGACCCTTCTCGGAACCACAATGCTAATCATAAAACCTACTTGGTTGGCACACGCCGGTACGATCTCGTTCGCCCACACGCCTTTGGCATTCGCTTCCCGACGAAAGCTCTACGTACATGGCCGAGAGAGCTGACGGCGATATTTTAGAGGAGAAGAGACGTTTTGAAGTCTACACTTGCCATGTGTCCGCTGACGGCAAGCGACTCGCGACTGGTGGTCTCGGTATGCATACCCCAATCATTTGCAGCTAGCAATGCTGCGAGCCACTCTTGTACTTAGAAACATTCTTCTTGTAGATGGAACCGTCAGAGTCTGGTCTACGGAGGCCATCTTAAAGGCCGGGGATGAGAGCTACAAGGGACCTCGACAACTCTGCTCTATGAACACTCATACAGGTATGAACACGGCTATACAACATCGTGCGTTTATTCTTTCGAAACAGTCAACTGACCCAGGGTCATCTTATTCCGAGTACAGGTGCTGTTTTGGCGGTTCGCTGGTCAGGCACAAACCGATACCTCGCATCCGGTTCCGACGACAAGATTGTCTTGATATACGAACGAGATCTGAACGCTGGCCCTGCTCGGCCTCAATTTGGAAGCTCGGAACCAGGCCACACCGAAACATGGAGAACGTATCGAAGACTGGCTGGTCACGACAACGACGTCCAAGACGTCGGTTGGTCCGCAGACTCATCTATATTGGTATCAGTTGGCCTGGATTCAAAGGTTGTGATCTGGTCTGGCAGCACATTCGAACGCCTGAAACGCCTCGACGTTCACCAGTCGCATGTCAAGGGGCTCACGTTCGACCCCGCAAACAAATATTTCGCCACGGCCTCGGATGACAGATCTATCAAGGTTTTCCGATTCACGCCTCCCGCTGCGAACACGAGCATGCAGGATGTGGGTGCGAATTTCGTCACGGAGACCACGATAACCAAACCGTTCACAAAGAGCCCAATCACAACTTACTTCAGACGTTGTTCGTGGTCACCGGACGGTGCCCATATCGCGGCTGCTAATGCAACGAACGGGCCTGTTTCATCGGTAGCCATCATCAACCGTGGAACTTGGGATAGCGATATCAACCTTATTGGTCACGAAGGGCCCGTCGAAGTTTGTTCTTTTGCGCCGAGGATGTTTTCGCGCGAGCAGTGGCCACCTCAGAACGGTATCGTCCCGGGGCAGATGCCCCATCTAACGACGGTCATTGCGTGTGCTGGCCAGGACAAATCTCTGTCCCTCTGGAACACATCCAGCCCACGCCCGCTTGTTATCGCCCAGAATCTGGCAACAAAGACAATATCAGATCTCGCCTGGAGCCCGGATGGACGGTCTCTTTTTGCGACGAGTCTGGACGGGAATGTAGTGGCAATCATTTTTGAAGAAGGGGACCTCGGATATGTTGTGGGCCTGGAAGAGAACGAAAGGTTATTACAGAAATTCGGCACGGCCAGAAAGGGTGTGGGCATTCCGGAAAGCGTTGACTTTTTACTACTTGAAGAAAAGGGGAAACAGGAGGAAAGGAGGGAGGTGGAAGGTCGCATGGGTGCGCTGATGATGGACGGAGGCGGAAACGCCAACGGAGACACCATCATGAGTGGCACAGTGCAGAATGGCGTTGGGGCTCAATGGCAGATGCAGATCCACGGGCAAGACTCAAGCGCCCAACCGTCCGCGCCCGACCCTAAGCCTGTCGCAGACCCAAAACCAGAAAAGAAAGCCGTGCAGAAAATTACTATAACCAAGGACGGCAGGAAGCGAGTCACGCCGGTGCTCGTTTCCTCCGCCACCACATCTAACCTACCAAACGCCCAGCTCCTCTCCAAACAAATCACCGCCGGACCAGGTGTAGGGTGTGGCCCCCAAAGCACCCTTGACCTCTCACGGCCCTATGACGGGTTGCCGAAGGGAGGACTCGCGGCCGTTCTACTCGGAAACAAACGACGGAACCCGACACTCGAGGAAGCCGCGGAAAACGAGGATGGTGTCTCCTCACCACCTAAAAGAAAGGCCACCGCAGTCGGTGTAGCCTCGACACCTGCCGCAGATAGCACGGACGTCCTCCGGCCCGCGATCGTGAGTCCGGCGCTCTCAACAAGCCAAATCAGGCTTGCTGTTCCAAAGATTCGAAACATAGTCCTTAGAGCGATGGATGACCAGGGAAATCCTGCCCCGTTGCCGGATAACTTGAATTCCACCCCCGGTGCTGACTCGCAAGCCGGTGAATTCGTCTTTGAGGCCAAGAATAATATTAAATACCCTCATCCGAATGAACCAACAAAGTTATCAGTAACCCATCGAGGCAAAAACGTCTGGGTCGACTACCTCCCAAAGCCCGTGATACTTATCACAGCAACCGTCAACTTCTATGCGGCCGCTTGCGAAGACGGCACAGTGCACGTATTCACGCCAGCTGGAAGACGGCTTCTTTCCCCACTGGTCTTGGATGCAACCTCCTGTTTCCTTGAATCTCGGGGATGGTGGCTCATGGCGGTCACCAGCGTCGGAGTTTGTCATGTCTGGAATCTACAGACCATGAAATCAAAGTACGGCGGCGGGGGTGTTAGCCTTGGTCCCATATTCGATCTCGCAAGCGTGCTCTCCGATGTCGACAAACCCATCGCTAAAGCGGAAAGCATCACCGAAGCCAGTGTAAATGGCAATGGTAACGTGATCGTCTGCTTAACGAGCGGTGACGGCTTCGTCTACTCAAGCGATCTATGCGTATGGCAAAAGATTTCCGAAGCGTGGTGGGCCACGGGATCACAATTCTGGGACACAAGCGGCGGAACCGCGATGGCCACCGGGGCCGGCCTGTCCTCCGGAATCATTCCGTTCGTTGAGAGGCGGACAACAGCTGAAGTTCTCATGCACGGCCGTGGAAGGTTCCTTCAGGGTATCATCAAGCGACTGTCAACACGCGAAGGATGGGAAGGTTTCGAAAGCACGGTTTCTGTGGCACATCTGGAAAATAGAATTGCGGCCGCGAAGAGCTTGCAGGCGAAGGACGATTTCAAAGCATACCTGACCATGTACGCACGACGTATAGCCATGGAAGGCGCCAAACACAAAGTCGAGGAGCTTTGCAAGGAGCTTATGACCGACGTCAACGAGTCTATGATGATGATCGATGACTCCGCGGATTCAAAGGGGGGTAGTAAAGCGGAAGATACGATGATATGTGGATGGGACAAAACGGAGCTGTTGAAGAGTTGTCTCTTGATATTTGGTATGTCACTCCGGCCTCGAATCCTTGAATATCACTAACAGTCCACTCCCCAGGAAAATTCCGTGAACTCCAGCGAATCACGATCCCATATGCTCGGGCTGTTGGAATGCTCATCGAGAGTAGCGCCGAGGATTTATAGGACACCCTTTTTTTTTTTTTAACCATTGGAAAGTTCTGTCGCGAAAACCTGCTGCATTTTTGTTCACGTCTTCTATTCTTTCTGCCCCCGATACATCGGTGGCCAGATGAAAAATCTTCATATATACTGGGAGGCGTTTGGGGTCTTCATTCAATGCTGCCATTGCGTTTCAAATGAGAAGCAGTTCCTTTCTCCGTTCTTCGTTCCCTTTCCCTTGTAACAAAACCGGCTGTAGCTGATTTCCGAACCTGCCCCCTCGGTGCTTGTACGCTTATATCAAAGTGCCCATTCCCATTCACACCGCATGGAAAGTTTTTTCGATACCCAGGATCAACCTCAGCCCCCATCTTAAAACTTTAAAACAAGTTTCCCCGTGGTAACCCGGCCTTCCAAGTCATTATGGGCCTGTGCGATATCCTCGAGCGGGTATATCTTGTGGATGTTCAGTTTCAGCTGACCATTTTTGATATAATCGAAGAGCTCCTGCGTGTAGCTGTCAAACTCTTCTTGAGTAGCTAAATGTGAACGGCACGAATTAGCAAATTGGGATAAGTTAAGTGCCTATCTGCTAGGGAAGTATCACATACCAACGTATGCGAAGAGTCTCGGCCGCAAAAGCTTGATGTTTTTATCTCCTAGACGGCTAGGGGCCAGTTAGTATGTGTGCATACCCGGGAATATACAGCGTATGGGGCCCTCACGTAATCTTGAACGGATCCACTGCGCCACTAGCGTTTCCGAAAGATATCACTGTTGCCCATTTTTTAGAAACCGATTTAGTGAAACAATATTACATCCAGTAGTGTACTTACAGCTTCCCTTTCTCTTCGCGACTCTTAGACCGCCATCAAAAGTCGCTTTACCGACCTAGAGGTTACAAGCCACCGGGTCAGCACAAGAATCCCAAACGGTATCACAACCCAGTATTCCACTCACACCGTCAAAAACCGCCTCGACGCCCTCGCCATCCTTGGTGTACCCAAGCACCTCTTTAACCCACTGGTCCTCACCGCCAGAGTAATTAACAAGGTAATCAGCACCATGTTGCTTCGCGATCTCAAGCTTCTCAGCAGAGCTAGCGGTAGCAATGACGGTGGCACCTAACGCCTTCGCAAGCTGGACGAGTACCAACCCGGTACCACCTGCCGCGGCGTGTACGAGGATCGTATCACCAGGCTTGACTTCATAGCTCTCACGGAGCATGGTCAAAGCCGTGAGTCCCTGGATGAGAATTGAAGCCGCGTCCTCGAGTTTCAGCTCTTCCGGGACGTGGGAGATGGCGTTCTCCGGAACATTGATGTATTCTGCGTAGGAGCCTGAACCATAATATACCACCCGTTCTCCGGGGTTGTATTTGGTGACACCCTCACCGACGGCTTCGACGATCCCGGAACCCTCAGAGCCTAGAGTGAATGGCAGGGGGACCGGGTAAAGCCCGGAGCGGAAGTAAGTGTCAATGAAATTGACGCCGGCGTATCTACAGACATGTCAATATCTCAATTCATACGATCATGAACATGTTTATTGAAAGTAAATCGAAGTGGGTCTTACGCTGCTTTCACCAAGATTTGTCCCTTCTGAGGTGTGGGGATTGGTATCTGGTTTATTTCCAGGACTTCCGTCCCGCCGTTCTTAGAAATTTGAATGGCTCTTTGAGTCGTCGACATGTTGTATTTTGATCCCGCTTGGTTGATAGTATGAAATTGATATGCTGTATAAGAGAACCAGAAGAATTAACTCTGATAAACGAATATTCTCACAAAATGATTTTTAATTGAAGATATTAAAACTTCACCTGCCTCGACTTCGAAAGAGGGGCGAGCTTCCCGGTGGGTGTTTAAATACCTTTGCTGGCCGTCGACCTATACGGATACGTTGTAATGGTGCAAGCCGGCCCCCGGCTCAAGTTGGATTGATAATGTCGAAACGCAAAGCCTCGGGAAGTCTGCCGGAGGCCGCCTAGAATTCGAAAGCTCGCCATCGTGCAACCTCTTGATGAAATCGGTGATATGGTTCACATCTCGGCCGTACTCGAAGGGGAATTTATAAAGGCCGGAGAACGCGAATACACCGACGAATGCACCGACGCCTACGGCTCACTTCATCGTTAAACTACCTAGTCCGAGGCCCCAACCGGTCACCGAACGGATATAGGGTCTTAGGTTCGTAAACCCGACTCGGGGCGACCCCTCTGGTCGGATTTGTGTGCAACATCAGACCTTCAGAACTACCGAACTTGCATGTATTACCAACCACCGTCAATCATGCTTACACTATGTTCCCGGACAGGACCGTACCGCGCCCTCTTATCGTATATATATACAGAATAGCTTGCCTCTTCGTAGAGTAGCAATGTACACAAATCCTGAGAAAACTCCGCAGACAGGTAGGAGCGAAGCCCATGTAACTCTGGGGGGAAAAAGAGGAAGGATAAACAGAGCAAGAGATCAGAAGACAGGAAACGTTGACCAAGGTGTGAAAGACGCATGAGGAAATTCGTTTCATTACTATATTACATCTACAGTAGAACGGTCCTTGCTCCGAAGGATGAGAATCCTGTCCAAAACATCAAAAACTCCCAGGGTATGTAGCGAATATTCAAAACCGGTACGAGGTGAATGGGATATCACAAGAGGGAGGGGGGGGAAAAAAGAAAGAAAGAAACAAAAACTCTACCCCGAAAAGAATCGTAGGGGTCCACATAAAGAAACAGCTAAATAAAAGGCGTGCCCGCTGGGTATAACAAATTGTACCAAAAAATTCCTCCACAGGAAAGTATAAGATCCTCAAAAGTAAAGATGACTACGGTCCGCATGCACATTGAGAGGGGTGACGTAATGAGGGAAGTACGGGTGGTTAGCAGGGTCAATGTTGGCTCCCTGCGCGTAAGGACTTGGGAATGGTGGGCGTCGGGGGGGCGCCGGTGGCTTCAACGCCTGTACATGCACCTGAGCTTGGGCTTGCGACTGGGCCTCCGCTGCGCTCTGTTTCAGGACTGCGAAGTGCGAGGGGCTGTGATTGAAACCGGGAGGGGGCGGTATAGATGCCGGGACGTGGTTTAAAAGGGTCGTCGTGAGCAAGGAGGTCGGCGGAGCCTGGGCAGCTTCATGTTGCTGTGGATTTCCGCCATTCCATCCCCACTTAGCGGGAAGCTCTTTTAGCAGAAAATTAACGCCCCAGCCTGTCTCGCGGGATATCCGGCGAACGATCTCGATCACCTCCTCCTGTTCCTCCCGTACGGTCAACAGCTCGGCTGCCGCTGCCAGTGGACGGAGAGCGACGGAGGCTATACCCCTATCTTTCAGAGGGGCGACAATGCCGCATATAGTATGCGCGTGCATCATCGCCATCTCCTTCATTTCCGGAACCTCCACGCTCATGAGCGGATGGGTCTGGGCCAGTAGCACCATCGCCGTGTGATAGAACAATCTTGAGACCACATTTGAACGCTTGAGTAGCCTAGAGTACAGAGGTTAATATCGAACAACTTAGGCAGAAGGAAGAGACTTTCACCAACCATATACTGGGGAAATTCGACTTCGACGATGTTTCCCCCGGCAGCAGATAAGATAAGGGTTGCATGCTCCTCGGTACACTAGCGTCCCAGGTTTCGCATTGTTCCTTCAAAAATCGCCATTCTTCCAATCTCTCGCCCGTCTTGTTACCGATTAAAATAGGGTCAAGCGGCTCGGTGTATCTGGGGATGGTCGCGCGAAAGTCTGCAACCTTGGCGAGAAGGTAGACCATCCTGTAGGCCCACAACTCCTCATGACCAGGGCTACAGTCTTGCGTAAAATCCATGTTGACGCCCCAGTCATCTGGCTTCCAAGCGATCGGCCAATTGAAGTGCAAGCAACTGAGCAACTCCATCGTGACGTTGATCCAAAAACAGGCTCCTCCGAATCCCGTATCGAGGGCGGTCCACCCACATTCTTTGATTAAAGCCCTAGCGCCAGCAATATGGTTCATCCTCTGCAAAGCACGTTCCGACATGATCTCGTAGACGTTAAGAACGACGGCGGTGACCGCGCAGATCACCGTGTCACGGTCCGGGTTTTGAAGGGCATCAAGCAACAGCCTTGTCGAGAAATCGTAATAGTGAAGGGCACGATCCTCCTTGTAAGCTGAATTCACGAGGGATAGATGTTTTGCGCCACAGGCTAGGAGCGCATTCAGAAGCATCGGTTCCCCGAGCGAATGAAAGGGGAGAAGCCGGGAGAAGTGTTTCAGCGGGTCCAAGGTGTCCATCCAGATCCCTACCTCTTCCACAAAGACCTGCATGAAGAGGGTCTCCTCCGACCTGTTTAATATGCTTCGGACTTCGGTCTGAAGGCCAGGTTCGGTGGGGATCAATTCTGCCGGGGGAGGCGCTTGTCGTATTGTGGTAGAGCTGTTATCCGTGTGGGCACTGCTGGTGCTGCCACGGTGCCGATGCCGTCTGTTGAATTCGGCGGAGGCGGCTTGCACCGGCGGCTGCATCGAGGGAAGCGGCTGGGTCAGGATGGTGTCCGTGTGGAGGCCGGCGGCCGCGTACAACTGGGCCTGGCTCGGATTCGCATTGCTGGGTGGAGCGATCTCCTCCAGAGGGGCATACCGCTGAGAACCCCCCTCATATTCGGAAGCGATTTCCCTCGATTCATCCTGGAAGGATACTGCAGGGCGGAGTTAGCTAGCTATTGGAGAGATGCCGACACCCCCCGGCTCAAGCGATATTCGACAGACTAACCCTTCCAATCGTTACCGGCCGCGACAATCGGCGGGTGCTTGACGGTGGTATCGATGAAGTTCAAGCGCACGCCCCGCTTGCATGTTCTGCTGGATTTTCGACAGTTCTGTTACCAAGTCAGCGCCGGAAGATATTACCTCGGTTGGGAGGAGGAATTGTACCTGACAATCGGGTAGGCCTTCGTCGCCTGCGCAGGTGTTCAAACGGGTGGTTAGCAACGATCGTAGAAGGGTCAAAGGGTGGGTTGCAAGGGTTCTCTACATTTCAGATGACGTTCACTACGATGACACAGCAACTGTTAGCGGTTTACGGCAGGGGTAGGATCGCAGAACGGGTACAAACATACCGGCAAGTCAAACTGTGCGGACGGAGAGCACGGTGCAGCGGGTCAGCATTTGTTTCCTCCTACAGATCGGGGCGACATCCCAAAAATACGGGATATCAGAAATCGAGGTGAAGCTGCGAGATCACTCACCAACCTAGACGGGTAATACGGCAGAACGGTTAGCCACCGGATCCACCACAACGGGAACAACAACAACAACAACCAATGCGCAGATATGCTTGGTTATCGATAGACAACCGCGCGTTCTGGGGAGATTCCGCGAAAGGCTGGAGGCCTTGGGAAAGAAGGCAAGGGAAACATGGGGGGATGAGAAAAATTAAGAGATTCGGGTGCATACCTGTTCGCACGCGTTTCGGCCTCGTACTGCCGTCTGCGGCAGCCATCCCGGCCGAGGGAACGGGATTCGGGATCCTTGGGCGGAAGGAAACTCGGATTTTCGATGGTGATGTCGGTGGTAGGCTTTGGAGGGTATTTCCGTGGGAGTCGCCAAGTTCACGTGGGGAGGGATGGAAGACGGATTAAATTTGAATCGGAGGATTGTGGACAATGTGAAGGGAGTGAGGCAGAGCACGGGAAGCGAGGTACAGGCACGGTTATAGGGGATAGGCTCTAGGCGAAAAGTCGAAGAGGTCAAGGTTGAAGGTTGAATTGGCGTCGGATGTCGGAGGGGGGAGGAGGGAGGATGGATGGCTTGGGGGGGCAGCGGGCAATTGTAGCCGAGTGCCGTTTCCTGAGCGGGAATAGCTGTCGATGCCTACGTCGATACGAGTCTTAGGTGCTTGCTTGCTTACTTGGAGAGTAAAAGAGTAAAAGAGTAGAAGGGTAGAAGAGTGAAGGAGGGAAGGAGGGAAGCGACTACAAGATAAGGCTGCAAGTAAGCTCGGAATAAGCAGTCGACGACTACCTACACATACACACGACCGATATAAGTAGCGGACGTGAGACGTGAAACGTTTCCGAGGGCAGCAGCTCTGAAACCAAACAAGTTCTCGTTATCAAACCGTTTCGTTTCTATTTCTGTTTCCCCCATCACTTATACCCGTACTACTTCACATACATCCTTCTTACCATGCGCAAGTAGTGGTAAATAGAATATGACGCCCGCCTACGTCCTCCGGGGCCACGCCGCGCCCGTCCACGCCCTGCTGTTCTACCGCTCCAACTCGCGCCTGGCCTCCGCCGATGCCGAGGGCTGGGTCGTGCTCTGGGACCTGCCCCTCCGCCGCCCCGTTGCCGTCTGGCGGGCGCACGACGGGCCCGTTCTGGGGCTCGCCGACTGGCACGGCTCCGGCATCATCACGTCGGTCGCCCCTCGTTATCATGATTATTATTGTTATTATTGTTATTATTAAACGCTTCTAACACACGCACAGTCACGGGAGGGACCACCGCATCCACGTCTGGCAGGTGCGTCCCGCCGACGAGCCAGGCCTGGACTCCCGCCTGCCCGCCACCTCGTCGTCCGACCACCACCGGCCCCCTTGGCTGCTTCACTCGCTCCCCGTCAACGCCCTCAACTTCTGCGCCTTCGCCCTCTCCCAACCCCATCATCCCCAGGTCGACGTTGACACTCTGCTTGCCGTTCCCAGCTCCAAGGATCCGAACACCGTAAGTCCCGGTTTCAGCCATCGCATTGCTATTAGCCTAAGTTACCACCACCGAACTAACTCGCAAAGACCGACATATACCAGCTCCCCTCTCAAACCAGAGTCCATGCCACTGTGGGTCACCATCTCAGCTTCAAAACGGGTACGTCCGCTTGCACTGCCCACCACTAACCCTTCCTTACAAATATCTTTTAAAAAGCTAAGTCATTAACAAAAACAAATAAAACAATAAAATACAAAGGCATGCCGATGGCTCTCCGGTTATTCAACGTAAACTCCCAATTGTCCCTCCTAGTTGGCTACGAAAGTGGGCACGTCGTCCTCCTCGCCCTGGACGCTGAAACCGATCTCTGGCACACCGCCTACTCGTCCAAACCCCACTCACAACCCGTCCTCTCCCTCGACTGCCACCCGCCCCAGGACCCTTCCGCGCCCTGGACCTTCTACACCTCTTCTGCGGACTCCATAATAGCAAAACACGAGATCCAATTGGGAGTGGCTTCCGAGAATCAGGACGAACCACCCTCAACCCCCTCGCAGACCATCAACACTCGCCACGCGGGCCAGCAGGGCCTCACTCTTCGGTCCGATGGAAGGTTGTTCGCCACGGCCGGCTGGGATGCCCGTGTCCGAGTTTATACCGCCAAGAACATGAAGGAGGTGGCCGTTTTGAAGTGGCACAGAGAGGGATGCTATGCAGTTGCCTTTGCTGAAATATTCGACGGGCGGGACGAACCGCTCGCAGGGGTGGAAGGTAACAACGAACTCGCGCAGGTAAACGATACGATCGCGACGGTCAGTCAACAGAGAGAGGAAAGAACCCGGCAGGCCCACATCTTAGCCGCCGGTTCCAAAGACGGGCGTATCTCGCTTTGGGAGATATTCTGACCTCTTAAACCTTCAACCGATATTGAATTCGGAAGCGATGTTCATGTGCTCCCTCATTTTCTTCCTCATCATCTGAGCCGCCTTCCGTAGCTCTTCCTCGTCTTGGTCTTCCTGCGCACCCTCACCGTCGCCATCCACGTTGTCTATTTTGCGTTTGTTCGGTCCCCTTCTCGGATCGCCAGAGCCACCCGAAACCGTTCCGGACTTCCGAGCCGGCACTTTGATATCGGTTGGGCGCTCGCGCAAGCCGAAACTCTTCGCGAGATGACCCAGGTGCAGCTGTTTAATATCGAATATTTCTCTTTCCCCGGCCACGTGGGTGGCGTACGCCCGAATGTGGCTCTGGAATGCCCTTTTAGCGAGATTCGAGAATTCATCCGAGGCTAAAACCCGCCTCTCAACATCTAGATGAAACTCGATCGCCTCCTGCTCCCACCTCGCCCCGGATGTCTTTGGCATAAACTCCTTCTTCCACGAAGGGTCGACCGTTTTCGAGACACCCGGGAGCGGTGCATTTCCAAATCCCTTCTTCAGAACTTCATCGGCCAGCCTCCTTGTAAGGTGCTGCTCACCCAGAACCTGGCTTGGATAACCCTCCTCGCAGCCTGGTAAGATAAACAGCAATGCTCTTCCATCTCGACCAGCCCGAGCGGTTCTCCCGATTCTGTGGATATAGTCTTCCTGGCTATACGGCGGATCGTATTGGACAACCAGGTCGACATTGGGAAGGTCCAAACCTCGAGAAGCTACGTCGGTGCAGAATAATACCGCTCCGTCCTTCTCATGGAAGAACTCATTGAGGGTTGTGGTTCGGATATGTTGAGCCAAACTTCCGTGAAGTTTAAACAAGGACACTCCGGCGTCTATCAACGGCGCGGCCGACTTCGCTGCAACGCCGGGACGTTTGGGTTTCTTCTTCACTTGTGATTCGATCTCCCCCTCCCGGGGTTCCGCGTCCCCTTCCTCGTCCGACGATGGACCCGATTCCGTGTCATCTTCCTCTATTTCCTCAACTTTGCTGAAAGTTTCGTAGTGGAAATCGACGGAATCCGCACAAGAAAAGAACACTATAACCTTCATATGTTCCTTCCTTCGGATAAACGCCCTTCTGAGGATGCTGGCCAAGGTAACTAGCCGCAGTTTAGCAGGCGCCACAATATACGCTTGTTTCAACTGTGCGGGAGCCTGGAAGGACTTGGAGCCGTCATCGACTGTACTCTGTTTTTGATTGCTTTTGAGGTACAAGGCGTCCTTCAACGACATGTCTCCCAACTTTTGCACACTAGCCTTCATCGTCGCAGAGCAGAGGATCGTTATCCGACGATCTGGAAGACCGAGATTCGCCAGAGATTGTTTATTGGAAGAACTTTGTGCCCTTTCGTTCAGAGCCGCAAGAATCTGCTGGAGGGTCTCCTCGAATCCTAGTTCCATGAGCCTGTCCCCTTCGTCAAGCACGAGCCACTTAACAGAGCTAACATCGAGCGACGTTGTATTCGAGAGATGGTCAGCTAGCCTTCCCGGTGTCGCTACGAGAATATTCCCGCCCTTCCTTATCCTCGCCTTCTCGGACTTTTTCTTCTCCCCGCCTAGAATTAGAATGGGCACCAGCCAATGCAGCGACGGATGGGACAAGAGCTGCATTAGCACCGTGTGTATTTGCCGTCCCAACTCCCGAGTTGGTGCGAGGATTATCGCGAAGCAGCCAGAGTCTCGACGAAGTTTGTCTCCGTTGAGAGTTGCAGTGAAGATTCGGTGAACCAGTGGCAGCAGGTATGTGAGGGTCTTTCCGGAACCGGTTTCGGCTTGAATAAAGGCATCCGAATCGGAGGATATGAGCTGAGGAACGGCAACCTGCTGGATCGAGGTCGGGGCGGAGAGGTTCATGTTATTGACGAGATGAGATGCGAGTGTCGAGGCAAGCCCCATCGTAGAGAAGGCGGACCCGTCTTGTAAAGGCGCATTGGTAGGGACGGCGGGTCCGGTGTTTCCAGGTTCAACCGTGTCAGCCTTCGCTGCCGGCAATGGGTTCGAACTGAAGATCGACGAAATGACCGGTTGGTCATAGTTCGACCGAGGGGCACCAGCGTGCTCATTGGAAGACTTGGGCCGATTCACGATATTGTGTTCATGACCAGGTTTAGATTGGGTGTCGGATTCCGGACGGGAATGAGATCGTGCATTTCCAGATTTCTGATGTCCATCGGGCCCGATAAAATCGGCTCTGCCACGTTTATGCTGGAGCCTCTTTTTTGCCCTAAACCTGTCCTTCCACCGACCTCCTCGGATGCCGTTGATCGATGATGATGATGCGCCGAAGGTATTGCTTGTTGGCGCAAGGTCAAAGTTGACGAGAATGTCAGGTTCCGCCATCTATACCGGAATCAATTCGGAGATGCGCCTCCGAACCCGTTTCGTTGACGTTGAGCTCGAAGATTAAGTACTGTGTTTGCGAAGTAGACCGATGCGTCGGCAGAAGTTGGATTGGGAAATCGCGCGAACAAAAAAATTTATGGTTGCTCGAGGGCTTGGCACGCCAACACCCACAATCCAACAAGGTCTTGCCCAAACGGGACGGTCGACGGAATTACTTATATTATACTCCGGCGTAGCACATGGAATTTTGCAATTTTGAGTGGTGGGAAGCCCAATTGGAATATATGGCGCAAGTTCTATTTCTATTTTCTATCATAAAGCCTTAGAATAGAGGAAATTGTACAGATGGTACTATCACAAAGTAATACTCGTAGTCCCGTCGAATTTGTCCACGCCAAGTTTATATCGGCTCGTAGTCCTACTCCACGCGATATTTCCTGTGCACATCGTCTTGGCCGCATATATGAAAGCTTCCAAGTCGCCACGTTTGTCCGGATACCGCATGAGCAATCTAGCTCCGGCATCTTCAAGGCTACGGACACTGGCAACCACCATCTTGTAGGTCCTATCCACGGCGACCTGAAGGTTCCTGTGCGTATGATAGAGCACCGCCACGGCGTTGCAGTAGAACGGAAAAGTAAGTTCCTTTCTCAACGAGAATATGTCATTCACGAGAGATACGATGCAGTTGGTCTGGTCATGTATCGTTCGGATATCCGGATCGTTTCTGATATCGTCCCCGAGGTCGATTTGCATCGTATACCTTTTAAAAAACAACCAGACGTACGTGTTAGCGAAAGGTTTAGTCACACCATACACGGTAAGATATATTTCGGAAGGAGGTATCTCATACTCTGTGAGCGCTGATAGCGTTGCAACCCCACTGGTCCCCATACGGATATGCATGTACTCGTCGATCGTCGGCGCTTTCCCCCTCAGCTCCACCCGCTGCCCATACCCGGTGGCAAGGACGTATCTGATGTTTTCCTCGAGGAAGGTACGCCGTTGGCCCTTGGGGAGCCTAAACCCAGTCGTCTCACCGACCGGATTGAAGCTTGCGATAGCAATCTCGATTTTCTCAGACCGGACCCCGTCCTCAGGTGCTCCATCTCCGAGATACTTCCTCATATGCGCAATAGTTCTCTCGCGGAACTTTTCACCGGCGTCCAAGTCAGAACTAAGCGCTGCGAACTCGGGGCTGTCCACTTCGTTGTCCCAGACATAAAGCTACACCAAGTAGTAACAATAAGTACGCATCTAAGGGACGCAGAGGGTGTGTTACTACGGATGACTTGGGTACTTACGAACGCCACGAGGGCAGAAGCAACCCGAAGGGAGTCGAATGTTGCGGTAGGCCACCAGGATGAAGCATGGAAAGCGCAATCCACAGCTACGAGTGCGTCGTATCGTTTACTTGGTCCGAGGAGTCTAAGTCACCTGTGAGCTCCGCCTTCAGAGACCGGAAAGCAAAAAGCGTATATACGCATTTTATCTTGCTTCTATTTTCCATACTTACTGTAGTAGCTCCGCATTCTGTACTTGTTTGAGAGCCTCGTAGTGGGGGCTAAATCCCACTGGCCAGTCTTTGAACAAACCATCGATGTCTGGAAAGATGAGAGTTTGACCTTTGAGGGTCTGAACGTAATCATGAGAGCCCAGACGCATCGTGAATTTGAGAACCACGAATTAAATTTGAAATTTAAAAAAATATATCAGCTAGAAAACTATATATGATAAAACCCCAGTTCCAGACCAGTACTGGTGGCAGATATGTGTAGCTCTGGATATGTATGTTATTGAACCATCAGTCTGCAAAGGCATTCACCACAGCTATTTATACACCAGAATTGTCTTTATGAGCCTAGGCTTAAGCGGTCCTCTATTCTGTTGAATCGTATGTAGACCCCCCACTCTATCCAACATCACTCTGAACCAGATAACCGACACACTCTCGTATCGGTATATCATGCCCTGGCCCCATAAGATCTTGGGTGATCAGGTATGACTGCTCGAGCACTTGGAAAAATTGCGAAATAATACGACGTTATCTGGCCATGATGTGACTGACGGTCTTGGATTTCCTACATACAAACCTTCTTCTTGGCCTTGATCCTGTGAGGAAAGAATCAATGCGCACAATGCAAATAATATTGTCGCTGCAGCTTCGGCGCTGCTTCCACAAACAATCGTATCATATCAATTGATCAACAAGTCACAAAGCCACGCATGCATAAGCCGACGAGGCCATAGCATTTCGATAGCCTCGAACCATGACCCGGGAGCGTCGAACTCGGAGCTTTCGAATAAGATCCCATATGAATATGTGCTGGGATCATGTCACTTCCATGGATCCACCATATGGCTATGTTCTCAGCCCGACGCTGTGTTAATAGCAGTCTATGGTGCCCCCACTTATATCCCTCTGTCCTACAGAGCCTCTCGAGCCGCCCTTCACTTTTTATGCCGGTGAGGAATCATACTGGTGGGTCAGATGTACCCACAACGGGTAGACGGTTCGGCCCAGGCCTGGCGTCCGCATTCAAGGAGTTAATTAATATATTTTAGCTTACTTTTTACCGAGCCCGTTGAGTAAACAGACAATGGGCTATAACCTGAAAGAGCTGTGGTGGCTTTGGACAATATCCGTCTTTGGGGTGCCCGGGACTTTTTTTGCATCCGGCTTGCGTGATAAGATACCCACGTTTTTGCGCCCGGTGGCATGGCAGATATCGATATGCACACGTATCCTTGCGTGAGTTAATTCCAAACCCGAATTGCCATCTTATCTCCAGGAATTCTTTCTAAAACATTCGTTTCCCTTCGTCGTAGTCAATGGTCCCGAGAAACCTCAATATCATGCACGGACCACAGGGTGTACTATTGGGTGCGTCGAAAGGCGAACATAGCGTCTGTACACAGAATATAATCCTTCACCGTGCGTGCAGATCGTGGCTCACCTCCTGCAGCTCTACCGACTTGAAACGTAGCAAGGAGAGAAAACTTAAAGACGGAAGTCTCGTATATACGCCCGGGGCATGGTCGAGAGTTAGCGAGCCTTGTAAGACATGCTTTTACGACATCTCTACATCTCGCTAGCTAATTAGCTCCGCCACGAAGGTTAGCTTAGCGAGAGGCTATAGCCGTCGAGCAGCCGCAGGAAAGTAATCCAGTCTTTTACAAGGGTCATTAATGACCCCGCCCACCATTGCCCATGACCATGAATGTTCGAATGTCGGAAATTTTTTATAAGCGTACCTTTTCTCGACCAAAAAAGTCGTCTCATGCACGGCCAAGGATGACGATATCGATATATCATCCTGTCTCACCGATCATCCCTTCCACTCGTGTCTGTGTAACTGTCTAGACTTTCCCAAAATCCCCATTCAAACCAAATACCACGCCTCCAACGCATACACGCAACACACAACCCATCCAGGCTGAATTCTGAGCCTGAACTCCAATGACCCCAAGTCCGGCACTCCGGTAACGGTAAAGGCTTGACCAGCCTATATTCAACCCTCAGACTAATATTCAACACTTACCGCTGGCCCCCTGAAATGGTTAGAGCCCACATTTCGGACCGCCCAATTTGTTGACAATAGACGAAGGTGCAGCACAGCGCAACCACCTTACTTCCTTCAGCCCTTGCATTTACGCAACGATCTTAAGAATTGTGCGGATTCACAAAAACCGCGATTCGTGCGGCTGAAGTGTCGGTGCAACAACCCGCGAATATCAGGTCAGAGGGTTATCGTTCCACGAGCTTGTCACGATGTCGTGGTCTTGAAGGGCCTAGTTCGCACACAGCGTAGCTTCACATTCTGTGTTTTTTGACCACTCCCACACGTTTACATAATTACTGAAGCACTTATATATGCACAAACCTGGTCCTACAAAAAATGGTCATGAGATTCAAGCCCCATTGTAACCCAAGAAAAAAAAAACAAGTTTACCTGCAGACTCGCTGTTCGGCGAGAAATTTCTCGTGCGGTCGTGGAAGAGCCTCTGATCCACAAGCATTAAAAGGGCCCCTATGCTCCGACCACGCGACAATTCCCCAGACTGTGTTCTCACCCGCAAAATTGACATTCGCTACCATACGGTTATTGCGCTACTCGCGCTATCGATACGAATATGCATAGCCTTCGCTTCAGCGTTTTACTGGCTTTCTTCCTTACCTTCGTTTCGCTCTGCACCGCGCGCACTGTAATCACTATTCAAAAATGCACCACTCGTTCCTGCGGCTTTCAAGTTAAGAAGATTTACAGAACCACCAAGACTGTCCGCGCGACAGCACGGTATACCGTTACCCGATGGAAGACAGTAAACAAGCCTGTGAAGACGGTGACCGTGGAGAACCCTGAGCCCTGGATTCGGATTACAACCACTATCACTCTCCGCACCATCACCGAGTTGAGGACGGTATGGATTGGGACCTCCACCCACACCCGCAAGTTGACCGTCACCGTACCCACCTACACGACGACCTTTCCCATGACAGTCGTAACGGTCACCCCAAAGACCGTTCAAGTCCCCGCGCCCTCCGGACACGTCGGGATAAACCAAGACCCTGATAACAAGGCAGCGCAAGGAATCCGGAAGCGGAATGCCGAGCCAGTTGCCGAGCCAGTTGCCGAGCCAGTTGCCGCGGGCGCAAAAAAATATGCGAGCGCCGTGACGTGCACGAAGACGCTGCTCACGAAAACGGGCACGAGCGACCTGTGGAAGACAACTACGAAGACGACGGGGACCAAAACTTTCACCAAGCCGCCTGCTACAACATTTACAATCAGGGATACCGTGACGGCGAAGAACCCTAAGATCATCGTGGTGACGACCAGCAAGTACAAAGTTGCATTCGCGACTTCGATAACCACCGTCAGCACAGGCGCCACTTGGTACCAGACGACGAGCACGTTGACCCTTCCGACTCCCACCAACTATGAAGCCTGTGGGGCCGGAAATAGGGCACCGCCGCGCGAGCTACTGGACTGGTTCTACACCAGCGGGAACGCGCAACCGGATCAAGACGAGCCAGTCATCAAATTGAACACGAACGGCACGGCGTACGATTGCTGCGTATCATGTTGGACCCTTCCAAAGAGCCAAGGGAAGTGCATCGGCAGTGTGTGGAACTACGTGGGCCCTTGGGGCGCACCTTCGTGCATTTTCGTGGACCCGAACTGCGAGGACGATTGGCAGCCCGACCACTACGCCGAATGCTTGTTGGTTTTGGAGAGCAAGCCGGGCGTCTGCCGTAACCACGGGTACAATTACTTCGCCTCGAGCTCGGACCTTCCGGTGGTTATCAGCAACGGGCCAGGCTGCCGGAGATACAAGTATAAGGGACGAGTTTAAGGTTAAGTTCCTTAGCCACTGCAGGCCAGGCCAGCTTTTTATACTTACGAGGGCTCAAACAAGAGTGGCCTGAATAATTGTGTAATGACTTAATTAGCATGACATGAATTTGAATTGATTCGAATGAGAGTGCATACCGACGTACCGTACCCGAGGCGCAAAAACCGTAGGCTGCATAGATGCTGTAGATATGGATAGGTATAGGCGGGATGTAAACTATGCCAGGTTCGCGGGGCCGGGAAGCAATCCAGAACCGAGCAAACGGAGTCGCAACGACAGTTCCTCTATTTAGGTACCTTGGCGCGAAATTTGGACATCCTTCACAACTTCCCATCAACCACCTCCCTCCCAAAATGCCTCCGAAGCCAAAGGCGAAACCGAAGCCCCAACCGCGGAGAACCGCGGCTGCTTCCGCTGCAGATGTCGACGCCTCTGTAGCCCCGAAGCAGGAGCGGCCTACAGATGCTACACAATCGGTCCCTGCGGCCGCGACGGCGCCCCAGCCCTCAATCTACAAGTCAGCATCGCTCTTCATCGAGGACCACTCGGACTCGGATTCGGACCTCGCCCGACAGCCGCTCCCACCCTCGACTGATACAGACGTCCATCCGCCAGAGGCCCATCACGACGCGATGGAGGAATCGGAAGAGGACGAAGCCAGAATCAGTGATACAGACGATGATCCGATTGTCGAGTCATACGATATCGTCCTCAACAACACGTTCAACGACATGATGTACCTGTTCCAGTACCCGGTGCGAAACAAGTCGCAGCCTTACACCTTACAGGAAGGGTTTGCGCCGGTCGAGGCCAGGATGAAAGTCAATACCGGTGTGCTCGAACTCGACATACCGATAAACGTCGAACGAAACTACGACGAGCAGAAGGGTGTCATTTACGGCGACGTGCTCCACAAATCCCGTGTCCAGAGATCTTTGCGAGCCGGGGGTGGTGCCGATGCTGGAGACCGTGCCGATAACCCTCCTGACAGACGAAAGCGACGTAGGACGGCGGAGGACGATGACGGGGAGGAAGAAAGCGCCGTCCCGACCCCAGAGACCCTCTTAGATTTCGAGGAGGCACGACGAAAGAACAGGATCCTGAACCGGCAAACACTAGGAGCTAAACTACAGAGTGCAGATGCCAACTACTTTGTCGGTTTGTTTGAAGACGGTACGCTGGCCGGGCCCTCTCTACGGAAGAACAGCAATCGATTCTGACATGGTCACCAACAGGCAAACTCCATTTCACACGGCTGGCGGGATCCCTTCAACTACGACCGCAATTCCATCACATCGACATTATGACGGAGCAAGAACGTGCGAACCAGAAGGCGATGCGAGACATGAATAACCCACAGAGCTCCAAATCGACCGAGGCTAGGGCTGTGAATTTGTCGGTCAAGGCGGCCTCCGGAGATAACAGGACACTAACCGCAGCGGAGCAGTTGGCGAAGGACATCCGGATGGAAGAGGATGAACCATGGCGGGAGATTGAATGGGTAGATCAAGATGTAAGCTGGCACGCTCCCTCGACGCTTCCTTACTCCCAGGCTAACAATCACCAAAGGACGACGAGGCCTGGCAGATGTTTGCGAATGTACATAAACAGACACACGCCCCACTGAATAACGTATTCTCGCAAGAAGAATACTTTAAATGGTGCAGCACGGTTGGAAATATACCGGAGCCGGACGAGCGGAAAGGGCCACGGTCGCAGAACCGTCCGGGAAGATGAGATGTTATTAGAAAACAGTGTATCAGGAGACCGAAGCAAGCATGGAGTCTCTGTAGCAGAGATATCTACGGCCAGTTCCCATCCATGTATAACACCTTCAAGGGTCCGGTTCCGCATTGGGAATAGTATCAAGAGGGCAAGAAATCAAATCCGTGGAGCCACCCACAAAAGCGCTTCTAACCGAAGAAATGTTTTTTTTTTCCCCTCGTTCAACCTTTCCCCATCACAAACTTCGTCCTCAGCCCGATGCAACTGCATCCTCGGAAAAACTCCACCGGTTTGTTCGGTGGTCAGTAATAGGTAGTAGTCATGTGGCCAGCGCTGTACTCTCCGATGGGAGCACGTCGGAGTTCCCCACATTTCCCACCCCGACACCTTTCTCGTTGACAAGCTGTCGATTCCCGGCCAGCACTCCTCGTCAAATAATTGCCCACGATGTCCGCCATCTATCGCGTCGTCCCTCGAATTCCGGGTGTCTGGAAACAATCACGCACTCGACAAACATGGAATTCCGTCCGTCAGTTCTCAGGTTCTCCTGCTACAGGGGCAAGCTGGGGCTTCGTCGGCCTCGGTCAGATGGGTGCGTATAATTGATCCCGAGCTTCGCCTGCCAATAATTACAATTGACTAACGGCAGATGGTGATGACAGGCTACCCAATGGCAAGAAACCTTCGGGCTAAGGTGCCGGCGACCGATTCGATAACAGTATATGATATCAACGAATCCGCGACCCGCCAGTTTGCAGAGGAGGCGAACAGCGCTGGGGCCGGTGCAAGTGTTACCATTGCTAAGAGTCTTAAGGACGTTTCCCGCGCATCGGTAAGTTCACCGTACAGACCCTTTATCAGGTTGGGCATCGGAGAATTACTCGGGAGAGGCTGCACATGATGAAACCGTATTTTCCTTTTTCCAAATTATGAATCTAAGTCAGTCCCCATCTTGGGGTCTCTCCATGATTTCACAACTTTATACAATAGCCAATCCTCTGAAGCGGCCTCTCTCAATCACAAATCTCTTCCCCCGCTGCCCCAAATTCCAGGAAACTCTCCGTGTAGTTAGTTACTAATACGCGACGGTTTGTAAGGATACTGTTATTACCATGCTACCCCAACCTAAGCATGTGCAGGCGGTGTATGACGAGTTCATCGCAGCCGGTTTGGATGGCTCCACGCCTCGCCTGTTTATCGACTGCTCAACCATCGACGTGAAGACGTCATTGGAAGTTGGGTCGGCCGTTCGCAAACTCGGACACGAGTTCGTGGACGCGCCGGTATCTGGGGGAGTAGTTGGCGCGACCGCTGCAACCCTTACATTCATGCTTGGGGCTTCTGACGCCGCCGTAGGGAAAGCAGTGCCGATTCTGGAGAGAATGGGCAAGCGGGTTATCCATATGGGCGAGCCCGGAACGGGCATCGTCGGAAAACTAGCCAACAACTACCTTTTGGCTATGAGCAACCTAGCCACGGCGGAGGCCATGAACTTTGGAATAAGGCTTGGGCTGGATGCTAAAAAGTTATCCAGCCTGATCAACTGTTCGACCGGCAAGTGCTGGCCGAGCGAGGTGAACAATCCGGTGCCGGGCGTCATCGAGGGCGCACCGTCAAGCCGCGAGTATCAAGGCGGATTCGGAGTCAGCTTGATGGCGAAGGACCTCAAGCTAGCTATCGCCGCGGCCGAGCTCGCCGATGCGAAACTTGTCCTCGCGGAGCCTGCTCGCAAACTGTACGATGATGCCGGGGCCCATGACGATTGCAAGGGAAGGGACTTTTCTGTAGTATACAAGTATTTACAAATCGAGAGCAAATAACTAGCCTCTGTATGATAGTTGGTTGAGCATATGCCATCAATGCTGCTGGTTCGTAGGGCAATGAAGTTATAGTTATCATCAGACATCGATCCCAGGATCACTTAGTCGTAGACCAAAACTATTAGGGCTCTGTATGATGCGCCAGAAACATATTAATCCTGTATAAATGCCCCTTTGCCGCTGTACTACCGGATTGATGTTTTATTCCAGCATTCAATACGTATTAGAATGGTATTGACGAGGGAAGCTTCCCGATACTCTGGATTGGACCCTTGTTCCGCAGTCTCTTCGCCAGCCCAACACGCACTTTTTTTTTCTCTTCCTTTCACACCACAACCACAACCAAACTTTCTGGCTCAACCACCATCGACATCATTGAACTGATATCATGTTATAACCCGCTGGCAGGATAACATTGCAACCCGCGAAGCAGCAAACTGATCACTTGGTAAGTCTCCTCCCAAGCCCGACATTCCAGACTGCTTGCCTGCCCTTTCTATTTCGGAAATGATTATATTCATCCTTATCTCAATCTATCAATCTGTCAATCCCCCGATGTCTTGGAATATATGATTGAACGTTCCAAAGACCTGACGAGAAACTGGTATTCGAATGATCCCATCTCAAGGCTTGTGCACTTGTACTGCGTGTCGGTTGCAAATTACTTTCTCGATAGCAGCCTCTAACGCCTGATTCCAGACCATATAGATATCCACCTCAGCCGACGATTCTGGTCCTCACAGGCCCAGTGATGGCGGACGACGCCCCGAAACCGCCCATCTGCATCAACTACGTTGCAGGGCGGTATCTAGTCTACGATGTAAACGGTAATTCATGACATTCTCACGTACGGTCCTCGCCGTTTTCCTAGCATATGGCACTTCCTACCCGTGGTAGACCGTCCATTGGCACCGTCTCTTGCGTGATACTAACATGACGCATCTACCTTTCCACGGCCTTGTAACAGACGTCGCGTACTTGAGATCAGTATGGCACATGTGTGGGAGTCTCTTTGGAACGCTGCCCCAGGCGCAACAGCAGAATATATTCCTTGGCTTGCCGCTGGAGCTTATGCAGGAAGAAGTGAGACTCTTAGTTGACCATCGTGAGTCGCAGCGAAGACTTCCAGTTTGGGTCCCGCTCTAATATGTCTCTCAAAGGGGTCGCAACGGTCGCCGATGACTCTCTCGCACATTGCAGCGCGATCAAAACGCTTAGCGAGATTGATAAGGCCGATATCATCGCGTTGAAGATTCAAGAGCAGGACAGGTTGATGCTCGCGAACCGAGAGGAATCCATGAGGCGAAAGGAAGCAGCGATTGAGAATGCAAAGGCATCTGGGAAATGGAAAACAAAACCAGCGAAAGCCGCCGCCGCAACAGCAGCAACAGCCGGCCAAGCCGATGAAGGCTCGCTTTTTGCGAGCGCATCAGATGCGGCAATTGGGGATGCTGTTACTGAGGAGGGGTTGGCTTCAACAGGCCGGCGGACTTCTCCGGAGGATGGCAGCCAACGGCAATATATAATTCCCATGGCATCTTCGGCCATCGGTCCCCACCAGCTTAGACTTTCCCAAGAATCCGGGCACGTTCCCAACCCGCCAGACGCTCGGTACCAGGTGTATAAGCATCTACAAAGTTTAGGGTACTTTATGTCCCCGGGTTTGCGGTTCGGCTGCCAGTTCGTTGCCTATCCCGGTGACCCGTTGAGATTCCATTCCCACTTTCTCGTGAAATCCTTGCAATGGGACGAAGAGCTCTCGATGCTCGACCTCGTCGGTGGAGGTCGACTGGGCACGGGCGTCAAGAAAGCCTGGATGATGGCAGGCCGCGAGCCGCCAGATAGCGCGGTCGATGAGCGAGAGAGCCTGGGCGTGAGGACGTTCTGCGTCGAATGGGCAGGCTTCGGCTGAACTCTGTACACTTTCACACTTTCCAATTATCAATTGAACCCGCTCCCGTTTCGATTCACAATTTCGAAACCACCTGCCCTTGTCATGGTGACATTCCCGCGTGAAATTTAATCGACTGAGGAATCTGCGACAGAGGGCCGAAGGGCTGAGTATTGTATGTAACCTTACGCTAAAAAAAGACACCGAAAGAGTAGAGGTGCATGAATGTGGAGATGCGGATGCAAAGGGTTAGAGTTCTCTTCCCTCATCGCATTGATCCATTCTTTTAACCGATTCGGTCCCTCGCAGAGAGATATAACTCTCGAGCATAGCATCGAACCCGACAAGTTTTTTTTTTTTTTGTACAAACTCTACAAGTGCACTCTTTGGATAGCAGCGCTCCGACATCTCCCAGTCTCCCCTCCCAATACGCGAGTTATACATGGCGATAGCTAAAGAAACCGTTTTGATTACCGGGTACGTAGCGGGGATGTGCGTGGGATGAGGGGCGCCCTTTGTATCGCCGATGCATCGGTCGAATCCCGCCGGGTTTCTTCTTAGTATTACTATCGAAGAAAGAAAAACTTATATCTCGGTATACTATTGGCGAGATCCAGATCAGACGCTTACTGACGCAATCGGGTCGCAGTGGTACCGGGTACATCGGGTCTTTCACGTCCCTGGAGCTTCTCGTCGCGGGGTACAACGTTGTCATCGTCGACAACCTCTACAACTCCTCTGAGGAGGCCGTGAACCGTATCGAGTTGATATGCGGCATCAGGCCGGTCTTCTACAAGGTCGATGTCACAGACGCCGAGGCCCTGGACCGGGTGTTCAGAGACCACCCGGAGATATCCTCGGTCATTCACTTCGCGGCATTGAAGGTGAGTCCGACGGCCTCATCCCGGCCCGAAAACGAGGGGCGTCGCATAGGCTTATCAAGATCGAATCTTTGCACAGTCAGTCGGCCAGTCCACCGAAATACCAGCTGAATACTACCGGATCAATGTCGGGGGCACTGCGCAGCTGCTGTCGGTTATGAAGCAGCACGGCGTGAAGAAGATCGTGTTCTCTTCGTCGGCGACGGTCTATGGCGATGCTACGAGATATCCTGATATGATCCCCATCCCGGAGACCTGCCCACTCGGCCCGACCAATCCATACGGCAGAACAAAATGGTTCAACGAGATGGTTATCGAGGACCACGTCGAGGCCAATCCGGGCTCGGCCGCGGCCCTCCTACGCTACTTCAATCCGTGCGGTGCCCATCCCAGTGGGGTGCTGGGAGAGGACCCTCAGGGAGTACCTTATAACCTGCTGCCCCTCCTCGGCCAGGTCGCAGTGGGGAAGAGGGAGAAGATTCAAGTGTTCGGGACAGGTAGGACACCCGTTGATAAGCCCGGGAGATTTACGAAGAATGCGGACTGACGGTGCAGCCAGATTACGATTCTCATGACGGAACGGCCATTCGGGACTACATACACGTCGTAGATCTGGCGCAGGGCCACATCGCAGCGCTCGAGAAGCTGTACGACCGCTCTTTCAAAGGCTGCAAGGCGTGGAACCTGGGGTCCGGGCGGGGGTCAACGGTGTTCGATATCCTGAACGCCTTCAGCAAGGCCGTCGGACGGGAGCTTCCGTACGAACTGGCTTCACGACGGCCGGGCGACGTCTTGAACCTGACAGCGAAGCCGGACCTGGCCCGGGCAGAACTGAACTGGTACACGAAGAAAACAATGGAGGAGGCCTGTGCGGACCTGTGGCGGTGGGTGAAGAACAACCCGTCCGGGTACCGAGAGGGGTATAAGAAGGAGCTGCTGGATGAATGGAAGGCCAAAACCGCCGTGTAGGATTCGAAACGTAGCCGCGAAGGCCAGCACGCACATGTATATCAAAATAGAACCCAGAGAAGTTACGTTTCGTTACGCTCCGTGATAGATTGCACAGCGGCCGTGGCCAGATGGCGGCTTCGAGCGCAATATGCTTGCAAGTGCCAACTTGAGCAGCTGGCTTCGGCGAGTACATGTATCTGGCTGGTCCAGCCAGCAGCGGACCCACATGAGCCCCTCAGCTCGAGCAGCCGGGCTTGACCGCATTCGTGCGGGTTTGGCTATATATAAAGTATGGCCCTGACAATTACACGTACACGGCTCCCAACACTCTCTCGACGGCCACACCTCCACCCTTCCTCTCCATCAATCGCACCCACAGAGCACCCCGACTGTTTGAGTAGGTCGACCCCGACCCTGCCTTCTTCTACCCCGTTCTGGCTGACAGACGCATCGGTAGAACCAAATCCTAGCAACCGTAAACATGGCTGACGACGAGCTCCAAGCTTCGGTGACTGAGGGGTAAGTGGCTGAACCTCTCGATCCCCGTCCCCAACACCGTAGCATCCAAACAAGCCGGCAAAATGTCGCGCGCTTCATTCCACCGATATAACATCTTTCTGAGCTTCGTGGCGTTTCCTGCCACTCCTTTCGTCACCGGTGTGGTGTCATCCTCGCCCCCAGCTGCTAATGTAATCCTACTTCTGCCACAGCTACAAGATTGGCGAGAAGAAGACTTTAGATGAATACAAGAACCTCGGTACGTTTTAGCAGCATATACGCTCCTTTCTTAAACCTGGCGCCGGCCTCCAAGCCGCTAATCATCATCAACGATTCAGACGCCGAAGATGAATCCCTCAACAAGTGGAAGGCATCATTGGGACTGGGAGCTGCCGTTGGAGACCCAAATGACCCTCGAACCGTAGGCCCGTCCCACGCCCTAAGATGTCGGGGAACCACACTCACCCTTTTTCGTGTTCACCTAGGTTGTTATCGAAAAGCTGTCCCTGAAAGTCGAGGGCCGTCCCGATCTTGAGGTCGATTTCGCTAAAACCGACGTCACCACTCTCAAGGACAGTCCGTTTACCGTCAAGGAAAAGGCCGAATATAGAATCTATATTCAATGGAGAGTCCAGCACGATGTCATCAGCGGGTTGAGATACCTCCAAGCCGTAAAGAGAAAGGGGATCCAAGTCGATAAGACTGATGAGATGTTGGGATCATACGGCCCTAACAACGAGAAGACCCCATTCTATTCAAAGACTTGTACGTATACCGGATCGAGAACATGAGAGTACATATCGGCTCTTGGCTGTATAACCGAAGATTCTAACGTCTTTTGGATCGAAAAGTCCCCGTCGAGGTGGCGCCAGATGGGCTGATTGGTAGGCTTCCCCTCCTCCCAGTTACTTCCCCAAGCAACCATTGGGTTTACACATTACTAACTTGGGTCTTAACAGGCCGTGGCACTTATAACGTCAAAACCCGATTTACAGACGATGACAAGAAGATCCACTTGGAATTCGATTGGGTTATCAACATCAAAAAGGATTGGGAGTAAGATGTTATCAGATATCGACAACATTCTCACGCCGTGATGGGCCTTACGACGGAAGGGAGAGGGGTTCGATGAACATGTGGAAAAGCGATAGCAACTTGAATTTTTCATGTGTTACGACGGATTCGAAATGAACAATGAAAGTGACATATTCATATCCCCTGACTACGATGATCGGGGCGCCTCCCAATAGGAACCTTTCTTTGGTCGCGAATACGGACCTACTTTAGACTTCCCAAAACCGCCTGTAAGCTTTGGAGGGGTGTGGATGTTGACGAGGTCGTGCTTTACGGTAACTCGTAGGCGCAACCGCGCGAAGGGTGGATTGTACGGAGGGCACGGCAGGTTCACAATGATCGTAAAGGCGGCAGATGACGGTAAGTATGATATTTTCGGGAAGAGGAGTTCTGAGGAGGAATTTCCAACGGATAAAAGACAATCAATAGCCAACGGTGGGACGGAACGTAAAGGAAAGGGAAGAAAGAACCCGATGAGAAGAGCAACACCATGAGAGGGAAGAAGACAGTCGTAGGAGCAGGTGTTATATAGCGATATACATTCTTAGGTGCAAGAGTGGAAGGAAAAACTGAGTTTGTTCTACACGCAATGTTCAAGGAATGCTGCGCTGACGCGACGGATAGCTGAAGGATTAGGATATAAAAAATATGTATGGTAAAACCGGGGGAAATGAGAAGGGACAAGAATGAAAAAGAGGTGAAGTATTAAATCGTTAGAATTGCATCCGTGCAGATTGACATAACTTCAAAGCATAACGCACTTGCAGCCGGTGGTCCGGCCGTCGTCGTCGGTGTTGTTATTGTCGGGTCCTTCGATTTTGCGCTTCTCGTCGGGGTTCTTATTGTACCTTCGGATCTCGCGGACCAGTTCCTGGAAGGATTCGTCGACGTTGATACGAGACTTTGCGGATGTCTCCTTGAAGGGGCAGCCGAACGAATCGGCCAGAGCTCGGCCCTCTGTTGTTTTTTTTGCGCCGTTCGTGAGCAAATGCTTCGCGGGGGTACACGGGACGGGAGTGTGCCGGTATCCGTGCTTACCTTGTGTGGAAACCTGACGCTCGGTCTCCAAATCGCACTTGTTGCCGACTACGACCAAGGGGAAGTAGTCCTTGTCCTTGACTCTCAGAATCTGGTGCTGGAACTGAATAATTTCTTCGAAGGATGTTCTGGCGGTGATGGAGTAGACCAAAAGGAAGCCCTCCCCTGTCCTCATGTACTGTTCCCGCATGGCCGAGTATTCCTCCTGACCGGCGGTATCTAGAACGTCGAGGAGCGCCACTTCGTCGTCGATAACACATTGTTTTCGATAGGAATCTAGAGAACGAGAAGGTTGGTCATGCGGGGGGTCAAGCAAGCGGTCGACGCCGGTGGTAATAAAGTACCTTCAATAGTCGGGTCGTATTCGTCGACGAAATGCGACTGGATCAACTGGATGGTCAGGCAAGATTTACCCACACCACCACCGCCGACCACGACGAGTTTGTATTCCCGAAGGAACTGAGATCCTGCCTACACCGAACAAGCAAACGGCGTCAGCGAAATGTCACCTCTGGCGCCCCTCCCACCGAGATGCCGCGTGGGTTACGGTAGGAATGATCCGGGATGCATGTCCACGGACGCCCGGCGTGGGTTGGAGTTTCAGGTCGTCCTCGAACTCTGCGGTTGATCCCGGTTCCGCCTGTCGCACGGTTTGCCGATTTTCGCGATATCCGAAAGGTGTTCCCTGATCCGTAACCCCGCGACCCCGAGAGAGCAGGCATCTAGATAGATCGGATTCGTTCTTACCTTAGACATGGGTGATTATGGGTTGTAGATGGTAGGTAAAGGCTGTGATCTATCGACGGCTACCCGCGTGCCTGTTTTCGGACGTTGGTAAATGAGCTCGTTGGAGACGACCAGAAACGACAAAAAAAAAAAAAAAAAAAGATAAGAGGAAAAGACAGTGAAGCCAAGGAGAGGGGGGGCCAATTCGGAGAGGATGGATGGGAGAGGTTCTCTGATCAACTATCTTCAGGTCCTTTCACGGGTGGTCTTTTTTTCTTGTTCCCGTTCTTCTTTCTGATTGTTTCGTTTGTTTGGTCTGATGCGCGGTGACTCCCGAAAGGAAAGAAGGGGAAGGGACGGGGTTTGAAAGGAGAGTCGGGGAGTTAAGGGGTGGAAGGGTATATACTTGGACAATCTCGCGTATTGGCAGATGCCTGTTTGTATTGGTATTTCCTTTAGGGTGCTCCTCGGCTGGAAGTTGAGATATATAAAATACGTAAGGGGAAATTGGGGGAGGGAAGATGGAGAGGGTGAGGAAGACGGGGGGATGTGGAGGAGAGGGAGTATTTCTACGGAGGAGAGAAGTTCACGAGATGGGCTGTTGGAGCGGGAAAAGAAAGGGCTGGTCGGGAAGGAAGAAGAGGAGGAGAAGTGGAGGAAGGGAGGGAAGAGGAGGAGGAGGAATCGAAGGGAGAAGAGCAGAGCAGCGCAGAGCAGGACGGGTCAGGACAGGACAGGACAGCCAGGACAGGACAGGACAGGACAGAAGGGTAGAGCGGGCAGGACGGGGCAGAACGGGGCAGAACGGCCAGGCCAGGCCAGGACGGGTCAGGACAGGACAGCCCAGCCAGGACAGCCAGGACAGCCAGGACAGCCAGGACAGCCAGGACAGGAAGGGTGGTCAGGATGGGCTGCGTGGGGACCAGACTAGCCGGCAACGCAGCCCTTTGCGAACCAAATCCGACCAGCCCGCCCGACCCTTCGCGGACACAAAGCCTGGACGTCCGCCCGAGGAGGGAAGGGCCAGTCGACGCACCTTACTTCCCTTCTCACGATTGCATTGTTCGGTTCGGACATTAACACGCTCCCTCTTAATTAACGGTGCCTATATTTAAAAATGTGTAATACGTATTTTATTTTTAAACGTCCGCCGGCGGACAGAATCTGACGGCATGAAGTACCTGTGCGTCGAGGCTCATCTCTGCCCTCTTCTAATATATCGATTCACACGATCGGGACCGACCCGGGAACATCGTTAAATGCCAGGCCTTCGACGGACCCGACGAGCAATCGGGGATCCTAAAGAGGCAAGTATACCATTCGTCCGCACGCCTCAAGCGCTATCGGATGGAGAGAAACCGTCGCTGCCTCTAGTCTGTCGTGGCCACTCAACCCACGCTAGTTGATACCGGCTGAGACCGATCCAGATTGTCGATGCTCATCCGTTGCCGATATCGCGTTAGCCCTGGACGGCCTGCGCGGGGCATCTCGTCGTCTTTATCGATAGAATACGGCTCTGTGTAGGTTTAAACCGTCAGAGCAAGGACAAAAATAGGTCCGTTTCGACAATGTCATGCATCCTGCTCGAGCATGCGCTCGCATCGGTTCAATCTCTGAAACCTTTCCAGAAGGCTGCATCTTGGCTTTCACCCTTCACCTTCCCTTTCCATCCAATCCACCCAAGCTACCGTGGTCTGGTGAACTCTGACCCGCAGATGCGAGCGCCTTCATAATGGGACTGGAAAAATAAAACAAAGTATATATAAAAAATAAACATGCAGCGTCTGCTTAGCATCTGTCACGGTCTCGAACACAGAGCCTCTTATAACACCCGATTGCTTGCTCAAAAGTAAGTCCTTGAGTAAGTAGATATGAGGTATACGGCTCGAAATACCATCTACACACCCTCCACCGGCTCGTCGCTCTCGCTGTCGTCCTCCCCCTCCACGCTGATCCTCACCCCGTCCAGCTGTTTCGAAACCTCTTCGAAAAGACTCTCAATGTACTCCTGATCCCTCCCCACCAACGTCACCGTGTTCCTCGGCTTCCCCCAACGTGGATAACTCCCCACCTTCACCCCGCGCTCTCGGACTTTCTCCTGGAGCGACGTGAGATAATCCGCCATTTGCGATTCCGGTTGCGGCGTGCTGATCATCAGTCGGAATATATTCCTGTTCGATGCCTCGATCCGCGGAATCAGCTCCTTCTCCAGCCCCGTGAGCATCTGCTGGAACAGCAGTGGGATCCCCGGGAGTATGTGGATGTTCTCGTTCACGATCGCGATCGGAACCCACAGTTCGTCGTCGGGGAAGTATGCACGGCAGCCCGTGCCCGTCGGCAAGGTTGCCATGCGCAACTTCGCCGACAGCCGAGGGGAGGGTGTTTCCCAGTCGAAGAAGGGTTCGTTCCTCTTGGACTTCCAGAGTTTCTTCATCCTCTGGCGAGTCTCGTCGTGGATTTCCAGCGAGGCATTGAAACTAGACTCGAAGGCTCGGCCGTCAACATGCATCTATCGGTTTAGATCGTACGCCCTTGACGTGGAGCGTCGGGTTCTAAACAGCTCAAGCCGTGGAGAGGAAATTCATGTGCGTACGCTTTGGCAATGCTCGGGTAAGTTATGTCATCGTGACTGGTAGAACGACCGTTAGCACCTGGGAATGCCCGCGTGAAATTTGAGGGTCTCGACGTACGTCGGGCCGATTCCGCCGCTGGTTACGACGAAATCGTACTTCTCGGACATCCGCCTGGAGGCCTCGATGATTTCGGATTCGTCATCCGATATCACCTCGATCCGCTTGAGATCGAGGCCGAGAGCGAAGCAGTACTTGGCAAAGAAGGGGCTGTTTGTATCTACGATCTGGCGTGTTCATGCAACGGACCGAGGAGCGAACCAGTCAGCCCTGCGTCCGGAAGAAAGAATTCAGGCCCTGCCCGTGCAGGGGCACGCATGTGCATGTGTCAATGGTCAGTGGTGGGAGCACCTTGCCGTTGAGGACCTCGTCTCCAATGATCAGGCAAGCGGCCGTCTGGATCATCCGGGCGGGGGCAGACATGTTGAATTTCCAGGGTAGGCGCTGTGAGACCGACTTCGAGAATGCGGATGACGGAGAGGAGTAGTTCGAGTGCAAATGTCGCAGTATCCGTGGCCGGGCTGGCAGCCTCAACATCGAGTGGGTTCCTTCACCGGGCCCACCGACCTGCTATGTAAGCTAAGGCAGACTGAGGACAGTATCGAGTCCGTGGAAGTACCGACTTTGGCCGGAGTCGAAGGCGCCTGTGCGGTGGATGTGGCTGCAAATGCGCCACACCGCTGTGGCTGGTGGCTCGTGTGCTTATTCCCGTTCGGGAAACACACCTTCGAACGCCGTCAGATCGATAGCCTCGTGCTATGTTATCGTACCTTCGAGCTCAAGCTATATTCTTTATATAGATCTCAATCCATCGTTCTTTTTGCCCGTGTATCCCCCTCGGCAAGGTCTCCCACCACCTTGTCCGCCCTTCAGTGCCGACAAATCCAAAGCCATGGTATAGACCTTAAATATAAAGCTCCCGTTCCATGTCCCCCCGCAATATCGATGTTCTGATGCTATCGTTGATAACTTCCTAGGCGTCCGAATCCCGACTTTACGTTTTCAGCCACGAGACGAGGGCGGAACTACGGAAGTTTAGGCTTTCTACATCTAGAGCGAATACACCCCAGGCTCGCATCTGTACGGCCCCCCTCCCCATCGCTCCGAGGTGTCGGCGTTGCATGCATGTTGTGAAAGAGGGGTGATCTCTGACCGGGTCTGCGTCGACGGGTGCAGACGTTATCGATAGGAAGACGCTGGAAATCAAACAGGCCGACTCGGAGACGTATACGTCTTTGGAGGACCTCGCGGATGCTCTGCCGGAGAACACGCCGAGGTACGTGCTTCTGAGCCATCCGGTGACGCTGGTAGGTGTTTCTCGCTGCCCATCCTTATATTATCGCTCGGGGTTGACCTCGCGCTTAGAGATCCGGACGGTTGTCCGCGCCGTACGTGCTGCTTTACTATATGCCCGAGAATTCAAACAACGAACTACGGATGCTGTACGCGGGTGCCAAAGAGCTCATGCGAAACACGGCCGAGGTCGGCAAGGTTATGGAGGTTCAGGACGAAGACGAGGTTATCGCTATCAAGGATACACTGGTCGATGCATAGGTAATGAGATTGGTCATGATCAGACAGGCTTCCGTTTCCCTCTCCTTCACACACACACACACACACACACACACACGCGCGCGCGGCGCATGTACATTCTGTCGTTTCGGCGGACCAAGAGCACGGCATGCGAGTTGCTCGTTTTTCGGATGTAGTCTCTCTCCCCCCTCCATTGGTAAAATTTTGTTCCCTGATAGGGTGTTGGCGGTTTGTAAGTTCATGCAGAGGGTGTTTGAGGGTTGCTGCAGCGGCTTCGGACATCCCTGCGGTTAAATGTAGACCGACTGAGAGGTTTAAACGTCATAAACGCGCGGAGCTCGAAGGCTTCCGAGTCGTAAGATTTGGCAGAGGTTGGTTGTATTTTTTAGTTCATTTTATTTCGTTTTTTTATTTTATTCACAGGGTACACGTACTGTGCGTACAGGTACATGCGTGATGTTAGTGGTGGTGATTGTATGGGGGGTCAGGCCACGGTCTGGCGAGCGAGGTACCGGTACAAAGGAGGAGGGAAAGCACATGTGATGGGGGTGGGACTGGATTGGAACCGAAGAGGGCAAGTTGTCTCGTCAAAGGGCAGGCGACAAGGGTCGGCAGTAGCGCCGCTGGGGAAGTCGGGTTCTTGATCCATTTGTCGAAGGCAAATCAAACGGGTGGGGTGGTTCGATTCCAGCTGGGAAATGGGCCTGCCCGAGAGCCTGTTTGGCGGGATGAAAGAATTTGACAGCGCAGAGGCGGAGAGGGCACGCCGCCAGTTAGAGGAGCAGGAAGGGAGGGAGCGGTCCCTGGTCGGGGGCAGCTCTGGGAGGCATGATCCCTGCGTACATTTGCAAGTCCATGTACCTGCTCTCGACTTGCATGCGTGCTTCGTCTGCACTCGTCCGACGTTGCGAGATAGGAGAGGAGGGAACGGAGAGAACGGAGAGAGGAAGGTTCGAAGAAGAAGAAGAGAGGTCGGTCGGGTGGAGGTGACATGATTGCCGTCCGTTGCTTGGCCGCCATGCACGTCGCTGCTCTGCACTGTGCATGCTGTTGCTGAGGTTGCGTCCTGTCTTGGGGGGTGGGAAGGGCAGACCCGGGTTGGTGGGCCACACGTGTTCTGCGTTGTGGGCTGTCGGCCAGAGCGGCTATTCGATGGAAAGGGGCTTCCTCCTCCTCCTCATCCTTCCTCCTCCTCATCCTCCCTCCCGTTGAGAGGTACCGGTACTTGTGGCCTGTCCGGAAGACGGTTCGTGCGGGCTCCACCTTCCGCTGGCAGAGACTCGAATCAATCTGGATTGATCGGGATAAGTTGGTTCTCAGTCAGTCCGCCGCTGGTATTTACCTCCGCCCTCCCTTTGCAGAGACTAATTCTTCCCATCGTCAACGTCTTCGGACCCAACGCAGTGGTAACCACCCTCTGCTAGCTGGCTGTCACTCTGCTAGTCATCCATCCATCCATCCATCCTTCCTTCTTCTATCGATATCTCCATCCATTCTCACATCTCCATTCTCACATCTCCATTCCCACGTCTCCATATCCATCCTTCTCCCGTCCTCCCTCCCTCTCCATCCTCTCCCGGTCGGCTGTCTCCCTCCCTCCTCCTCCTCTTTTTTTCTCCTCTCCTCCTCCCCTTCAGCCCTCAATTCTGTCTGAACAGAACAAAAAGTTAAAAATCCAACAGACGACCCGACCGTCTGGGACAGGAATCCACTCTCCTCTACCTGTCGTTCGATCTTATCTATTTTTTTATATACATATTTCATACATACTTTCCTTGTATCACTGCACGTAAGAACTGCCTATATTCTTCAACAGGAGCACCTTGTACACTATCTTGATAAATCCCCTCCTCTCCGACGCTATTTTTTTTTTTTTTTTTTTTTTTTTTTTTTTTTTTTTATTTTTTTTTTTTTTTTTTTTTTTTTTTTTAATTTGATTTCCATTTTATTCCATCTCATTCCTATCCTATTTCGTTCCCTGTTCTTCCGAATCCGTCGTCTCCTGTCTCCGTCGACCGATCCCGAGTATCTAGTTCCTACCCGTCAATCGACATCCCTGCCGACACCCGGATGCGATCGATATCACACCGTCGACAGACGCAACTCTGAGTGCTCGCCGACAATCTCGGATCTCTACATCCTACACCTCTCTACGACCGACCGACCGACCGACCAACAAAGATGTCGACTCCTCAGCCCACCGCCGCTCCCGGCGAGAAGGACAAGTCTAGGAGACGTAGCATCCAACGCTTCGTCTCGAAAATGATCAAAAATACCACAAAGCCTAAGAAATCCATCGCTGCGGATCCCACACCGACCGAAGCAACGGCTGGCGAATCCTCGTACGTGTCTCCCGGACGCCCAGTAAAATCCGCACCTAGATCTGTGGCATTTCGTTGTGTATAAGTATCTATCTGTACTGGACCGTTGATAGCTGACTCGTATTGTGCCGCAGGTCCGCTGCCGCTCCTGGTCCCTCTGCCACTTCCCCTGCCGAGGAGGCTGCGCCTGTCACCAAAACGACCGACGTCGCGCCACCTTCGACCAAGCCGGTCCCGGAGACGACCGCCGAGCCGGAAGGTGTATCGAAAACGACTGTCGAGCCGGAAGGTGCATCGAAAACGACTGTCGAACCGGAAGGTGCATCGAAAACGACTGTCGAACCGGAAGGTGCATCGAAGGCAGCGGAGGAACCGACTGTTGTGGTCACCGAAGCCCCCAAATCCAAACCGACATTATCCCTAGGCGCCAGGCAATTAGCTGAGAAGCACGGTATTGAGATACCGGAGGATTGGCCGTATGCCGCACGACCGCCCGTTGGTGACAGGATCGAGAAGCCGATACGGATGCGTGTTAGACGGTACTGCCATGTCTGTCAGACCGCCTTTGGGAGTGAGAAGAGTTGTCCGAGCTGTAGCCACAAACGATGCGTTGATTGCCCACGTTCCCCGTATGTCCCTATCCTCCCCTACCAGGTGCTGAAGTCTCAAATCGCTAAACTAGATCGATCAGTCCCAAGACAGATAAGAAGAAGAAGTCGAAGACGAAGGAGTATGATCCCTACGAAGGCCTCACGATGCCAAGCAAGATTCCGGGAGGCCAGCCCTTGGTGTACCGCAAGATTCGTCAACGTGTGCATTGGAAGTGCCACAAGTGTGAATCCGATTTCGCTGGTCAGAAGACATGCCCGAGGTGCACCCACAATCGCTGTAAAAAGTGTCATCGGGAACCGTACGTCCTCATACTCCCACTGTCTCGTCATCTTTGCCTTTACTAATGGTGTACCTAGGACCCGGAAACCAACGCCGATCGAGGAAATCAAGCGGAAGAAGCCCGTCAAATGGACGTGTTCGGAGTGCAGCGCCGGTGCTAATATCACCAAGGCGTGTGCGAGCTGCAGTCATCCTAGATGCGTGGACTGCGTTCGAGAAGTGTAAGTCCATCGATTGTCCACCCTCCTCCTCTTCTCCTTCCCCAAAGACTACGATTAACGCTTTCACTGTCCTGCAGTCCCAAGAAGAAAAAGAAGAAGGCCGTTCTGCCTCCGGACTTTGCCTCCGGCTCCGACACGGCTGCCGGACAATCTGATATCGATAGAATCAACAGCGCCCTCGCAGCCACCACCATATCCTCGTAAACCAAACCAAAACCTCTCGCCGATACCCAGCTGTACCCTTTGCTACCACAATCCAAGCCGCAGGACTATACCGCACATGTCAAGTTTACGGGGTTTCCCCGGTGTCTTTTTTTTTTTTTTTAGCCCTCACCCCTTCTTCCATCCCCACTCCCTCCCTCCTTCTCTTCCTGATGACACTTGCTTCAGCCATCCTCATTTTCCATTTCAGCAGCGTTAACGATTATATAATCTCATGAATCGTAGAGTTATGACCGTGGTTGGATGTTTGCGCTTGGCTGGTTCCTCCGGCTTAGCCCCTTGTCTGGAAACCATGCCCGAGCGTGTTCGCCCTACGATTTGCTTTTATCTTGTCTTAGTTGATTTTCTTTCATCCGCAGTACAAAAATTGATCTTGTCGCTGGCAATTTCGTCTTCTTCTTTTTTTCTTCTTGTGCCATCCCTTTGCGCGCTTATACAGCATGTCCTTTGATTTCAGTCTTCATCTCTTTAGCATCTTTACTCAGAACACAAGGACGACTCCACCATGATAGAGCCATGTGTAGGGACGAAGGGCGGAGTCTCTCCGTCCCATGTCTCTTTTCCTTTTGTACCCCGTCCCGCCCTTGGATATAATTCTAGCCCCCATGAAGTCAAGCATCGACCGTACTCCCCGCCCCCCTTCCGGGTTCTTTGACCCGGTGCCCTCTCCTGGAGAAATCATCCCCAAATCTATAAATCTCGCCAGCTCCCAATACCGCAAGATGCATTTATATTTTATCCAGAAAGTAGACACTCAAGTGACCAACCCCATGATTTGATCCTCCGGGGTTTAAAAGTCAAGGTGGCGGTGCCCGACTTATGTAAGCTGCCCGGCGTCGTCATCCTGCGGCGGGCCTCCTCACCAAAGTCACACCCAAGTCACACCCAACTGAAAATTCCATCGTCTTGAAAAACCTCGGACGGGGACATCTTGCAAACCACCACGACATCCACAGAGAGACCCTCTTCCCAGCATAGCGTACGCCCGAGATGTGCTCTGCCGACTGCTTCCTGGCGGTTCTCGCCGTTCTGTTCCCCCCCATCGCCGGTGAGTCCTCACACCCGACGTCCGCTCGCTCCTCCGCCTTCCCGGCCTTCAACTAACCATCGCTGTCGTAGTTTGGGTCAAACGAGGGGTATGCTCCGCCGACAGTGTCATAAACGTCGCCCTCCTGTGCCTGGGATATCTCCCAGGCCTCCTCCACGCCTGGTACATCATCGCCAAGTACCCCGATCCCTACAGCTACAACTACGAACCGATCGAGGGAGGCAACCAGCGGGTGTACTACTACACCGCAACATACCCATCGGTCGCCTCGCACAGCCAACCTTCGTACGCTCCGCCGCAGCACGGCTGCCATCATAACCACCACCACCATCATCAGGGACAGGATCGCCCGCAAAGCCCGAGATCTCAGACCGGTCCTCAAAATTACGGAACCACTCCCGCCAACCCATCCTCCTCTCCCTCCCGCCCCGTAACCGAAACCGCCGTCGCGGATGCGCACAAACCAGCCCCGCAGCCTCAGGATAACCCACCCGTTGCCAACGGCATGGACCACGGCGAAGGGTCCTCCGCCGGGCCCTCCCAACCCCCACCTAGCTATAGCGATGTTGTTAAAGGCGACTACAAAGTCCAGACGGCTTGATGGAACGTACCTCGGGCCTTTGGTCGCCCGCGAACCAGCTTTGGCGCTTCTACAGCCGGTGTATCTTATATTATCTTACGGGCGTAATGGTTGTTCCAGCACCTCGCTACGATCCCAAGAACGGTGCATAATTGTCCTTTCCAATCACGCCGTTTCTAGTTGAGTAATTGGGGAAAGCGTTGGTTTACGTGTAGGTTTCTTTATATCTTTTGCTTCGGTACCACGTCTATTGCGATATTTCGAATTGACTCATCCATCACACCTGCGTCTGCTTCTGCGCGTGCTTCTGCTTCTGCTCTATCTGCCACTCCTGACTCGTCATTCCCCGTTTTTTACGCTCTTTCATCAGCTCTGTATCTTACTATCATCGTGACCGAGCATCATACACCGATACCAACATTAGCCATAAAACATATAACTGCTCCAAACTATCTACACCGTGGTATGGTTTTGCCCTCCGTGGCACCTAGTGAATCCGTCAAGGGAGAGTAAGAAGCGGAAGAGGAAGAGGAAGAAGGAAGAAACGTTCAGGCTATGCGTCTTCCTCCCGTTCCAAGAAAGTAGAATCGATAGTGAGCCTGCGCTCAAACTTATTCCACCAGGTCTGAAATTCTCTCATCGGAACCGTCTCCGACCCCGGCGGACCGGAGCTAAACGACCCCAGGTAGTTGAATGCGTTTTTCATTATCCTCCTAGCCAATGTCAAGGTCGCAGCGCTGTCCCTGTGTGCCAGGGGCGTTGACGTTGGCGCGATATCCACACGGATGAGCGCACCTTCGGGTTGTTGAGGGTTTGCTGAAGCGGACAGGGACGAGAGATGGGCGGGAAGTGTCATGAGCTTTTGCCGGACCTGTGCGATAGGCTCTATCGAAATCCCGAGCTGGGCTGTCACGTCCTCTCCGGAAGGGTAGACTCCAGGCTCATCAACCATACTATCTGAGGCATTGGTACCAGCCGCTGCCCCTCCCGGAACGCCCGGTGGGTTGTTTTTCAGCCTGAAGATGGCAGATTGCTTCTCCATAGACAGTCCACCGAGTAGCTGGAACGGTTTACCGGGCCATTGGAAATACACCGTTGCGGCGTACTCCGGTGGGAACTGTGTCGTCGGGAGGAGGAAGACGACGATGTGATTGACGGCCTGGGCTGAGGGGAGAGAGAAGAGAAATTCGGTTTGCGAGACTACCTGGAGGTTCGTTTGCACTGCGAGAGGGAAACCGAGTGTGTCAGCCGGGCCATGAGATATGATGAGATGGGCGGCGATGATGCGTGCTCACAGCTGGTTTTCTCGAGGGTATCGGGTAGGTGCCCAAACCTTGTCGCCCCGCGCAGATACACCCGAACATGATTGCGGGCTTGCTGGAGGCTCTTTCGTTGGAGGCGATCGAAGCTTGAAGCTGAGCAGCTCGATGCCAGGCTCTGTCACAAATATGTCCTTCCTTCGTTTCTTTCCTTCTTTTTTCTTTTTCTTTTGCTTTGGGGGCGGCGGTGGAGTTCTTGCAAAACTTGGCAAGCAGACGCTGGCCAGTCGGGTCTTTAAAAGTAGCCGTGCGGATGCCGCGGCTGATAAGGTTCGGACTCACAAGCAATCTAAGTCGCTGCGAATATAAAATATATCGAGAAGAAGTACTTAGGTATCTGATAAACTCCAAAGTAAACGAGAAAGCAAGTTGCAATTATAAGAACGGATCGGACCGGGGCATCGGACTCTTCACCCTCCTTCCCGCGTTCCCTCGGGATGGGCTAACGTCCCGGCTCCTCGATACCGCTGCCAAGTGCTCGCGGCTCGATATCCGACTACCCATCCTCGACCCGCCGTAGGGCCCTAAGTTCAGCCCCAGGCCCTTGATGTTGCCTGTAGACACCCCTCGCCTCATAGTACCACCTCTGCTTCCACCGTCATTATTACTCCCGTTTCCCACGTCGTCGTCGTCATAATCGCCAAGTTCAAAAAAAGATGGAGTCGTAGACTCCCCGAGCTCCAAGTCCTCGCCAATCCTCTCGTATACTACGCCCACATTATTCGTTGTGGTGTTCTTCCTCCCCCTTCCACCCAGGAACCGATGAAGGTTTAGTTTCCTTGCCAGCCGGTGACGGCGGTCTCGCCCTAGTAAGAGATATGAAGCGAATGAGAATATCAGGAGGAATAGGATGATCCCGGGAATCCGCCGGTTTGAATTGCTGTTGTTCCATAATGCTCCGTGCCAGTGGTCCGAGTCGTCTTCGATTTCCGGCTCCAGGCCTGTTTTCGGGACTGGGATACCCGACACAGGACCGCCTATTGCGGATGAAGTTGGCGGGGCCGTTGGCTTGTGGGGTGGTGGGGGTGTTTTGGACGCGTTATCGCCTCCCGCGTACTCGAAGTCCGCGGGCACTGCCTCACCTTTAAGCGTATTGCTGCCAAATCCTACAGGCAAGGCGTCCGCTGAACCGTGGGAACTCCGCTTCGGAGGGATCACCGATGTCGCATACAAAACCATCTTCCCGAGTGTCCAGGATACCTCCACGTCGTGAATATCATCAACGGCTTGGAACGGATCGAGAAACCCTTTGTCTTTTGCTCCACCAATCAATTCCTCGGTGGTGTTATGCCCCGAACCATTTGTATCCAATCCGATCCTCGGTACTCCGATCCCGTCGTGTAGCACGCTCATGACCCAACTCGCTCTGAAGCATATCGATATTGCCTTTTCAGCATCGATTTTCTTCCCCCACTGGTGCTGGTGTAATTTATCCCTTATAACGCTCCAAGACTCCGAGCAATAATCTCTGACCCGTTTTGAATACGTTGCAAGATCGTGCGCCTTTGTTTCGTGCCCCATCTCGAAAACCTCGTGGGTAGTGTGCCAGTACTCGGACACCCCGACGAAATGATTGATGTCGAAGTCCGCTTGAGGAAAATGATGACCATCTAATAAACAAGCAGCACCGCTACAAGGTATCTTACCATTTGACAAAAGCGGATGAACTTGAAGCTGACACTCATCAAACTTCCCAGTACCAAACAGATAGGGTTTAGTTTCGGAGGCTGGCGGTACCTCTGACCCGGCTCCGCTGGAATCGACCTCCTTACCATCCACAGTCGCTGTTAATCCACGGTGCAGGCAAGGATCTGGAAGTTCCAGAACATTGTCCCCACCAGACGCCTCTACAAGTTTCTCGAGATAGCGGGTCCGCGCTTCATGTACTCCAAAACCTAGCCAGGTAGTAACGAACACTCTGTATTCCACCGCTTCACCGCTGAGCTTTCGCATTCGGAGTAGCTTTAGGTCATCTGCATGTTTCTCGGTTTCTGTTGCATTCGGTACGAATGCGATTTGTGCGCTAGCGCCTCCCATATCGAGAAATCCGTAGGTATGATGGTTCTTCCCATGGTCGTGCTTCTGGGTTGCATCGAAGGAGCCAATCAGGTAATTGGCAGCAATCCAGCCGTAAAGGCCTTCTGTCTCGCCCGTGATAGTCTGTATGTGGAGATCGCAATCCGGGAGCAAGAAGTTCGTGTTCTGGATGGCATAGTTGCATATCTCCGTGAGCAGAGCCTTTCTTTCCCAGGCTGGCAGAAGCCTAACCCCAGCGGTCGCCAACAAGAATAATGGAGTATCGGGTATTTGATCGGGGGGGATGATAGTTCGAGCATGCGCAAAAAGGCCGTCTAGATGGTCCGGTCCCACGCTTTCGATTTTGTCCGCGAAAGACGATACGCCTGAAGACTATGTTAGATTGTTGGGGGGCAACGGAGAACGCAATAGACGGCGTACCGGGTCGGATCTTTTTGGTCCACCGCTTCTTTGTCGAGATCATAGGGAGGCTGTCCAATTCCTCGGGGGTGGCCTTCTCCCTCTGCGACATATGGTCAAGCCACCTGTAGATGTAAATCCGGGTGCCCTGCATGTGAAGATGGGTTAGCCCCGGTCTACGGACGGTATGGGGTTCAGCTCCATCCTACCGATGAGCCAGCGTCCAACACGCAGCCATAGCGCCCTAGGTACGATAGCCGGTATTAGAGTGTGCGCCAATCTAAGATGGAACGGGTAGGGGCGGCTACAGTCTTTCCGTCGACGGGTCTCAAGGTCCATCGTGAAGTCACCCTGTCATTCGAGGGTTTTCCGGCGTGCGTGTTGCAATAGATTGTAGCGATGCGGGAGAGGGAGCGGTCACTTTCGGTGGGCGACAAAACGTGGGAGGGGAAGACAACGGTGGCGATGTCCCGGGCATGAGGAAGCCGGGGTCAAGGACTCTGCGCAGGTGGCTTTTGGAGATGTCTGGATGTAATAGGAGGCTGGCATGATGGATGGTCCGGAGTCGACGAGTTCACCGGAGAGTTCCAACTAAGTGCTTCTTAAACGGATGCGAAAGGCCAAGCTATTTTTGGGTGCTCCCGGAAAGCTAAAAGTCGCCCCCACGCGCCGGCCAATGCAATGCAATGCTCGAGATAGTTACAGCACAGTACATGATTTTGATTCCTAATGAAGCCGTTTCAAGGTCTCCACGATGTTCCTCATCTCGCCAACCGTACAGTCGATTCGTGAGTTCTCGTCCTCGCCCCCCCCTCCGATAACCATTTTCATTGCCTCCTCGTCAAGGTCCAGGAACTTCTCAAGAAACTCGCCGTCGACGAATCGGAACGGCTCGTCTGGTTGCCTGCCTTTGGTGTTATATGCCCGATACCTGTACACAACTGTCAGCGCGTCCGAACTGGGCCTATTTCCTTCGGAGAGGCCTACCTGTTGAAATCCAGGTCACCGATCCCTTTGACAACCTTTGCCATGTTGGCTTGACACTTCATCAATATGTCGAAGTAATCCGGATGAATCAAACCCAGCATGAACAATCCTCCCTCCACAGTCCCCAAGTACGCCTTTGGCCGCACAATGTATCCCTGTGTAATCGGGTCATTGACCCTGCGAATGCGGTTGACCATCTCCCCTATCCGAATCTCGCTGAGTGGGCGCATCCGTCTGGTGTCCTCGTCAGTGGCTCCTGTAGACTCCCGCCGCAGTAGTACCAGGTTTCCATCGGAGTCCGCTGATATACATGTGTCCTCGTCCAGAGCCTCCAAAGCCGTTACCCAGCTAACACCGTACTGTCGACAGACCTCCGTAAGTTTGTCATTCCCACTTTCGCCCCCGTCGACTAATTCAAGCACCATAACGCCTTTGACCAAATCGCCAACGAAAATCTTCGTACCGCAGACCGACAGGTCCACTGGAAGAGTGGCAACCCGGATCGAGGATATCTGTCGCATTGAGATGTCTAGTGAGCCACGCGGATAGGAAACCTCATAGAGGTCGATCTGCTTAGGTGGTCAGCCGCTGAATAGTATTCCCACATCCAAACATATTTGGCCTCTGGCTTACACTTTTATCATTGCCTGCGACAATATAGCCCTTAACCGTGCAGAGAGAGTGACACGCCCCTGGAAGACCAACCTCTGCAACCAGCCTAAGGGTCTTATCCGTTCCCAGTTCGAGAACAAGTAACCTCCCTGTCTCATTCTCGTCGTTATCGTTCCCGATGGCGGTCCCCACTACGAATTTCTCCGAGAACGTGCCATCCGGATTTGCGAGAGAAGCGCAGAGCAAACTTTCGACGAGTTCGTTTGGGTGCAACTCGTAAGCGTCTATTTTATCGTAGAAGTTTTCGTCGATAATGTGGATATAGCAGTTGCTGGTCTCCATACCCGTAGTTGTATCAATTGAACTCCTAATGGTACCAACCCCATATACCTTCCTCTCCTTCGAAAAAGCCACTCTTCGCGCAAACTGACGAAGTGGCGACATTTGCGTGTGAGTGGTCCGGGTATCATCGATCTTAGCGATGAATACACTCTCGTCTGTTGCGACGACAACGGTATCCGGGAACGCCTCGGCATTGAATGCAACGACAGACCTGGCCTGGCTTATAGTAATTGCCGAATACACGATCCTGCCCTGTTCTCCGTATATCATTGTTGGACGTTCACCCGTGGCAACAATGCAAGACGTATCGTCCCCTACTTTTCGGGGGAGGGTCTCGAAGGTGACAGTTTGAGTTCCAAGCCGTATCCGTTTCTGATCGCCGAGGACGCTCCGGTCTTTGCTGATTGTATAAGTTAAGACCTCTCCGTCGGCCATTCCTATAAAAAGGGAGAGATGACCGCCCCCTTCTATATCCGCGACAGTGATCGATCTTGGGACGGAGCCCTCAGATACGGCTAAATCTTCCTCCTTAATACTTCTGAGATCGGCTATCCCCAGCAACGCCAATGATGCGGGCATCCAAAACCCTACCACGAGAAAATCCGAGGCATTACTGGGTATATGAACACACGATGCCTCGTTCTCGAAAGTACGGCTCGCCACCTGGTTGACAGAATCGCCCGACAGATCGAAGGATAAACACGTCCGGCCGTTCAAAATCACCACGAGCCTCGCACCGGAGAGTGATGCCATGACTATTCTAGCACCGACGGGTGGGGCCCAATCCCATGATCGGCCAGTTACCTTTTCAGAGAGAATGATCCTAGAAGGTGTGACTTGAACTAGTCTGCCGACACTCACATTCCCCGCCGCCAGCGTCGGTGCGTCCAGAGAGAACTGCTCAAACACCTCTACTTCTTCAACTTCCCCCTCGGCTCCGAAAGTGAAGGCTCGGGTTTCATGCGCAAAAGAGAACAACAGGGTGTCATCAAACCTAACAGAGCAATCAGCATAGGCACAATAGACTCGGGCCCGTATTATCCTTCAAGCCTCACCCGCTGTCCGAGGTTTTCCGTTTGAGTGTCCACATGTTTTGAACGCTGCTAATTTCCCCCAGTACTCCAACATCCTGAATGCCTACACCACTTCTCACGCTTCGGAGTCCACCATCGTGGTAACCGCCACTACAAGTGAGGATCATCGTCTGGCCAGCGGAGTACTGGTGGGTTTCTTCACCGCCAACTTCCGTCCCCTGCACGATAAAATCAGCTATTGGTGCGAGGTTGGGGAGCGAGTGCACTATTTCGATTTTCGGCTTCCCCGATGATATCTTTATAAGCACAGAGTCCCCGAAATGAGTGCCAAGAAATGTGTATCCGCTATCGAGATACACAATTGCTCGAGCTTGACAGGTCTACGTTGTGACGGCTTTGGTTAAATCCAAGTCTTGACGAAATGTTTTTGAGATGGGTTAGGAACGCCTACCTGCCCAAGGTTTTCAATTCTTATATCAACCACGTTGTTATTGTCAACAACGAGCAGGAGGAGATATAAACAGCCTTGCTCATCGCTGAGTAAGTATCTTTGAGGGTCCACTTTTCCATAGCTGAAAAACTTCGTCGGCTCCTGTAGAGCTTTTTTCATCGGTGCCGTCCTTTCGGGGTGGAAGTACGAGACCATCTGCTCCCCGATTACAAGTAGCCCTCCTAGGTAACAGCGGAAAGACAGTTAGCGGCTATTCGATCGGGGCCAGGGCAAAAACTTACCCGTAGGGTTCGGAACGGGAATCAAGATTTTAGATCCGACATCTAAATTGTTAGATTGAATCTTCTTCCACGGTGTAAACTCAGGATCTTTGACAGCCTTTTTTGTTACATTTACTTCATATGTAACGAGATGGACAGCTTTCTTTGAGTCTTTGTATAAGACCGCGAGCACTGGCAAATTGGTCCCGTGAAGAAAGGCCATCGTGATGACTTTGAGCTCGTTCATACGAATGGGGCAGGGCTCATCCAAATCTCCAACCTCGGATTCTGGAATTTGTGTATGCCTCCCCCTGCCTTTGGATTGTCGTTTTATCGGGATGGCGGTGAATATACCCTCGTAAAGGTAAAGACCAAGCAGCCTCCCTTCAGGGTCTGCCAGATAGAGATGGCCACAGTGGGATGGCCGCTGAAATCTATCCGTAACATCTTGGGCTTTCCGTTCATTCTGGATGGTGCCGGTTTTCGGATCCCAAGAAACCGTGAAGTATTCGTATCTATCAGTCGCAAGAAAGAGGTGATCAAGACTGGATTGTTGGGGACGGAGAGAGAGTAGCGCAGTCACACAGCCGTAAACTCCAAAGTGAACCACCTGCTCGAGTCCTTCGGGGACAAGATCGTAGATTTCGATGCGATTGGACTTTCTAGGGGTTATCCAAAAGTTAGAATCCCGGCAGGTCGATGCATAGGCGGCAAGCTCACGCAATGATCAACGAATCTCTGTCCGTGTGGATGAATCGGCATTTGATACCATGGCGTATACTAGATGCCCTATGTATTGGGGCCAAATACGCCATGTTGTCGACGGGCTTGGGGTGTTTTAAGTCGATTGGATTCTGGAATCGCGCTGATGATTGTGGAACCGGTTTGGTAAGATTCGGAGATTGACGTGGCCTCGAAACAGGTTGAGGTTGTGGTCGAACGCTCAGCGTTGGTGGGCGTTCGCCGGCTGTGATATCATTGCAGAACCGGTCGTCCCCACGCGTTGCGGCAGCCCAATAAATGGTGAAGCGGAGGTTTTGGGACCAAGTTGCTGGGATGATTATTCAGACAAGGGCCGGAACTTGGTAATTACTTAAGCAAGGAGCACTCAAGCCCTTATCGAGCAGGTAATTGGATTTCATGTTACGGAGGCGATGATTGGAGAATTTCTAGCTGATCAAGCCATCGAAATGAAGACACACGGCGTGACGAATCACCATCGGGTTCACGCACGTCAAATAGCCAGTACGGCGTCACTTTCGGGGGAGCGGCGTGAGATGGAGTCTAACAACGGGTAATGAGGTTTGTAAATACGAAATGGAAGGCCGGGCGGGACTGCGGGGAGAGGCTAAAGCGACCGTGCGGAAACAAAGGATATTCGGAAACACCATTAAAACTCGATAACGGACAAAGAGGACGCGGGTTACATGGACTGAATGCACCCGATGAAGCATCGTACATGGAAAGGTGAATCAAAGGAAAGGGCTGCGGAGGGCATGCTGATATAAGATAGGAAAGCGGGGGGGAAGTTGAAAGGGGGGGAGGGGCAGGAAGAGGAGCAAGCCATGAAGGCATATAAGAGACAAAGCCTATCTATGAGGCGCTAATTAACCGTGCCCTCCGGCTTCGTCTAATAGATTTAACAACCATGCGCGAACCATTCACAAAATAATTCCATTAAATCATGTTAGAGAAGAACGCCAGGCTCCTTGGAAGAGAGGTTAGTTGATATCTATAGGGGCGGAGAAAATCTATAGGAACTCACCCTAGAGCAACTGTCGCGCCCAGTCCTAGAAGGGCACGTTTTTGGAACTTCTCCTCGGCAATAACATCCATCACCCTAGCTCGTTTGGACTTTTTTGGCGAGTTGATTTCCAAGGTTTCGATGCTGGGAATATCTTGAGATGAGGTATCTTCGACCTTCCGTTTCTTGCCAGTTGCCGGTTCTGGGTTGCTGTCTTTGATAGATTCGGCCACCATTTCTTTGGCTTTGGCTATCATCTCATCGGCACTGTCTGGGAGGTGCGAGAGTTCGTCAGAAGGTGACAGGATCTCCACTTTGATATGAGTGGATTCCACAACAGCATCTTCACTATCTTCCGCCGTAGTTTCAACCTCAACCTCGGCCTTGATATCCTGGTCCGCTAGTTCCAATTTCACTGCGTCGTCGAAACCTTGATCGGGTACATTAGCGGTGTCCGTCTCTTCCGTCTTGACGATTTCGACGCTCGCGTCTATTGTGGATATAGCCGTGGCTGTCTCATCATCGTGAGGCGGTACTGGGGGAACGGAGTCGTTCGACGACGGTGCTGATGCGGGCTGTTGATCAGGTGTGTCGGGGGCGGCCGACGGTGCTTTATTGGCAATGGTTGCCCTGGCAGAGCGTGGTTTTCTCATTGGTGCTATCTTCCTGGGCTGAGGGGATACTGAGCGTGGGGTAGTCCTGGCTTTGACTGAGGAAGGGCTCGGGGATTCGACAGCGCCCTTTGTTGGCCTATATGGGGGTGGGGGTGTGATGGCTTTGTTGCGGGGGTCGGAATTGACGGGGCGGTCATCAAGCAGGGCTTCTATCCAGACTCGACAATGATACTCGGTGGCGAGAGTCAGAGCTATTGGTGGGACAAAGCGAAATATCAGTAAGAGGTAAACTCTCGCATTATACTTCAGAGCGTAACAGTACCGTCATCGGGCGATATCCACGCATTGCCTGCGGTTTCATCCGGAGAAATCTCGAAGCGTGATTTGACCGTCCGTCTCTCACTCTCCTCCTCCTGCTTCGTCGCATAGGGGAAAGAGGCCTTGAACATCCCAGTCGAGCTGACGTAGCCGTCTTTACTCCTCCTCATTAAAAAGTAGGCCTCTGGCTTTGTGCCGGTGGAGGTGCCACCGAATATCTCGGGATTGATATCATGAGGAAGCGGCGCGCGGAGATGGACGTAAGAAAAGAGTACCTGTTGCGGCAAAGGGGGGGAACCGGCTACGGAAGAAGGTTTCGTATTCGTGCTGAGCTTTGTTTGTCCTAGGCGCCTCAGCTCGACGAGGTCATCCTCTGTGGGGGGGTCAGCGATGAGTGGTGGGGAGGGAATGTCGCGCAGGGGGTAGGATTCGCGCGCAGGGCTGACAGGGACTCACTAGACGGGTTGTTCTCTGTCAGGAGAGGGTTGAATCGCGAGGGTAGCCTCCGTTTGATGGTCATATTGATGGATTAGCGGCGACGAATAGGTAAGTGGTATACTATCGACGGTCGAGATGCCGGGGTCGGAGTGTCTGTCGAGTGTCGAAGTGCCGAAGTGTCGTTGGCGGGCTGAGATGGAGGACGCTGGCGGCGGTGTTGTGTGTTGGAGCCTGTTGGAGAGGGAATTGGGGAGAAGGAAACGGAGGCCTGACTCTGGGCTGTGGATTCCGAACCGGGTTGGGAGGGAAAAGAAGTTGCGGTTCCTAAACAGGAAAGTCTGTCATTTTAAGTCCCAACCGGGTAAGCGGCCCAGCACTCAGTAGCAGAGTAACACGCCCGCAAATCAAACAACAACAACAAACACCACATCTTCTCGTTCCCTCGACTTACTTCCTATTCTTATTCTTCCTCTTCCATCTGCCGCCTACCACCATCACCATCATCTCCCGCAGCACGCTCCAACCCATCACCGTAGCATTCGCCATCATCGCCACCGTCGAACACACTCACGATCCCACGGCCCTCCTCTTTACCGTCAACCGGCTACCCCAATCATGGCTGGCCGCCGGTCTAACCGTGCTGGCCCCGCGTTCAGCGGCAATAATCTTATCCAATCCAACCCTCTACCACCTGTTTCATCCATCCCAAGTTTCTCTTACGGCTCGCCTCAATCCGTACTCCCTAAGCCCGTAAGCGCCAGAGACACGAAAATCACTATGACCGATGCCCTTGACAAGGCCGATGCTGCTGCAAAGGCTCGTCTTGAAGCCGCCGCTCAGGAACGCAGGCTCGCTGAGCAAAGAGCTGCAGAAGCCGCAGCAGCAGCAGCCGCCGAATCCATCAAGCAGAACTCTAGACAAGCTTCTGCCGACCCCTCAATTACAGCCCGAAAACGCTCACTCCGTAGCCAAAGCGTCATCTCTCAAGGTTCTCGCTCCCTCTCTGTCCCCCACAAATGGCCTCTTACAGCCTGCTAATCTACACAGATGACAACTTTTACGAAGGCGACGAGACCAGCCTAGAAATTCATCGCATTATCGAAAGTGCTAGGAACCCCGTACCGGAATCATCTATGCTTAGAGCTAGAAGCGCCAATGCCGGCGCGAAGGAACCTCGATCAGCAATGAAGGGTTCGCGGGAAGAAGCCCTGCGCCCCTCCGCGAAGACTCGGGCTAGACACACAGCAGGCGCTAGGCGGACCGTACCTATGACACCGATCCCCATCGATGGCGAGAGGGACGCCACTTTTGACGAGGAAAACCAAGCACTCGGAATAGCCCCTCGTCTCGCGTCTCCTTCTCTAGTATCACCCTCACCAACCCCTCAACCGGGACACGAAGACGCCCCCCAACCACACCACGACATATTTGGAGACCGGCACGACTCCCCACCTGATGCTGCGGGGTACGCAGAGGATATTTCCAATCTCCCGATGAGTCCCACAAGCCGAATCGATAGCCCTAGAATCTCAAAAATATCATCAGCTACGACCGACAAAACATCAGTTGCGAAAACATGGTTTTCTTTAGCTCCCGCTAAATCCGGCTTTCGAACTGTCACCACTGGTGTTCAGAAGACTGTGGTTATACTCGGAATATTCGTCAAGAATCTCTTTGGGCCACTGTTATATTATCTGCTTCTTGGGTTTTTTATATTTGGAATCACCACATTGTCCTACAACTTCGTTCAGCGATCGTCTTACTCAACTTCGCTACCACCTGGGTCTTCAGATGAGCTTGTCCGTCGATTGATGGCTCTTGAGAAGCAACTGGGTAACTTTCAGAAGGGACGAGAACTAGAGAGGAATTCTCATAAGACCATGGAGGAGCAGCTGGCTTCTATAAAGAGCGCAATAGGAGCATACTCATCCGTATCCTCCCAGCTTCATAAGCACACTAGGAGCTACCAATCTGATCAACGTGCTTCTGCCGCCGCCATGTCAACCATAGGTGCCCAGATTGAACATCTCGATAAGTCCATGAGAAAGAACGAAGTAGCTACCACAGAGAAACTATCAAAGGTCCAAGCCGACATCAAATACATCAATACTAACCTTCAACGTCTGAAGGAGTCTCATGAGCTCAACGAAAGGGCCCTAAGATCTATCGAAGAATCACTTCCCAAGCAACTCGCCGCTCGTATCGACCCTCACACTGGAAAAATCATTGTGGCCCCCGAACTTTTGCGCCACTTGCAATCCGTGCTAAGAGACGACATAAAAGAGGAGGTCGGCAGACTTGGTTATCCCTCCGCAGGGCCATCTGCGGCCAGGGGGTCGAGTAGTAGTTGGGATGAATTCCTCAAAATCAATGCTGCGAAACTGCGGGGGCATATAGGGCAGATGTCGGAAGAGAAGTGGCGTGAGGCTATCGCAGACGGCATCGTGGTTACTCGCGAAGATATGATGAAAGTGATTCGAGAACACTTGAACTCAGTTCGGGATATCGCCGAAACCGATAATAAGGCACTGGTGAGCAGGCTGCTTGTGGAAGCCGAAGACGCTGCCAAAAACGTAGTTTCTACAGCTGCCACCAGCATATCGTCTGCCGCTCTGGCCGCGGTTACCAACTATATGCGTAACTTTAAGGGAAGTAGCGCCGCTGCTAGCCAATACGGTGATGCTCTCATTAAAGCTGCCCTTAATCAGTACTCCTCCACGATACTTCAGAAACCAGATTACGCACTACTCGCCCGGGGTACCCTCATTGACCCAAGATTAACATCGTCTACATTTGACCCATACGACAGCTCTGGTTTATTCGGAAAGCTCTCGTCTTTCTTGCGCCCCGGGCCAAATGCGCCAGCATATGTGCTCACCGAGTCCACCAATGTCGGAGATTGCTGGAGTTTCCCTCAGGCAAGTGGGCAGGTATCATTGCTGCTTGCGGAACCCATCTATCCGACGGATGTCACCATTGATCACATCCCCCGAGGGATATCGGGAGATGATTCATCTGCCCCACAAGAGGTCGAATTTTGGGTTCACATTGATGATGAACTGCTCCGTGGCCAGGTGGGGAAGGCCGCCGCCGTGGCGATCGGGGACATACCCGACAGCCCCTTGACGCGTCACTACCTCGCCAATGGCTATGTACGGGTCGCATCCTTTATCTACGACATTCACAGCCAGTACCCAGCCCAAACATTCAACCTGCCCATTGAATTACAGAAACTAGGCGTTTCTGTTCGGAGTGTGTCGTTCAGGGTCCTTAGTAATTGGGGGCACAAAGAATATACAAGCATCTATCGGCTCAGGGTCCACGGGTCCCCATTGGGCCAACAACCCGAACCCCGTGAGACACAGGGACAGATCAAAGGCTTGTGATTCACCCTGATCTTCAACAGACCCTTGATGTTTATGACATGAACGAGGCGTTGTTCGGGCGTTCGTGCTTTTTTTTTCTTGTTTTTTTTTTTTTTTGTTTTTCAAGGTGGACGAAGGCACTTAAGGAAGGAAATTGCATTATTTTATCTTGGATATATTTTACCCCCCGCTCCATTCTATCCTTTTCTGTACCGGTGCCCTTTCTATTGGCCGTCCTTCCGCCTTTCTGATGTCTAACGATAATGAAAACGTTCCATCCTGTGGTCGGATGCCCCGGGTATCTTTATACTGCCGCAAGTGATTTTACCTGCTCCAAATCCTGTACCAATTCTCGAAATCGAATGACTTTCGGTACCACCTGCAGTGCTTTCCCTAGCGTTGTTTTTTGATCATCCTCAGTGTATATACTAAGGATTCATATCTGTAAGCAGCGTATTGAAAGAATATAACTTTGCCCTTCCTCGAGCGCCTAGATTCGAGGCTAGCTACTTATCTACCTGCCTGGTGGAAGGTAATAATGCCAGGGTATAGAGCAAAATGTATGCATATCCACAGAAAGCTCGTCTAGAAGAGGGGAGTACTCCAAGTTCGAAGACATATCAAGGGCCCAAGATAGTCCTGAGAATATCATCTGGGGTTTGATTGCCCAAACGCCACCAATCGCAAAATCTGCTACATACACATGTGCAACTGACGAGCCGAGAAGGTGGCCAAGGAAAAAATTATCAACAGCGGCTACCAACGTCGCTCCGAAACCGATTGAAGGAAAGTGAGACCGGCAGATAGATAAAGGGGAGAAAACATTGTAAGATCGCAACTAAGAAACAATTTCCGTTCTGTGAACAGCATGGGCAGCATGCAAAGTTCGTAGAACGCCAAATTCATTCTATATGTGTGGCCATTAATTCGTTGACGTAAGCCACGGGGCCAACATCCTCCCGCTCCGCAATTGGAGCCGGCTCCCAGTCCTTTGGCGGATCCTCTGCGCCCTCTCCCAGCTCAGCCCTAAGCAATACAGCTAGTACTTCAATAGGTGGCCCAAGACCGAGGCGCTCCGCCCTTGCCCATCGCTTGAACCGGGAGACACCCACACAGGGACCATACTGGGAGGAGAGGTCGAAGTTGCGCAAGATCCTCTCGTATTCGCTGAGTCCTTCTTGATGAACTATGCGGCCTGTGGTTAGCCGTCAGCCGAACCATGCTGTTCCGAAAGATTGGACCTACCCGCTGGACGAATCCTGGAATTCTCAATACTTTTATAGTATTTTTGGATCTGTGGAGGCGTAATCTCGTACGCTTTGTCCAGAAGTCGCTTATCAACTTCCAACGGATCGAGCCCAGGCTTCTCGACGAGTTCCTCTTGGAAAACCCCCTCTTCTATCTGCGCTGGCTCAACGTTGACGACGACGGCGCTGAGGCGCTGTGCCGAATCCTCGGGCCCCGAGTCAACCTCTGGCTCCCGCAGGCTCTCGTTCCCAGTTGCTTCGTCCTTATCCTCACCCTTCCGAGCCTCCTTTTCAAGGTCTAGGGCCTTCTCTTCCTCTTCGGGCTTTGATGGAGAGGTAGGTGCCCGGAATACGATGCCATGAGAAGCAGCCTTTTGATGGGGGACGTTCTTCTTCGTGGCAAAATTAAGCTTCGATTGGTGGGCAGCGGAAGCCACGGCATTGCGGGTGGAAACGGGCATGGTGGTTGGTTGTTGGCAGTCGATGGTTTTCGGAGGTTGCTGAGGTGCTTGCTCACCTGCGGATGTCGGAAGTCGGGGAGGGGTTGTCCGTCGCGTGCGGTTGGCCAGGGAACGGAGAAGGGCCAGTCACGAGCCAACGCGTTCTTAGTGCCACACTTCCATCTTTCAGCCACAGAAGGGCCAATTGAGGATAACTCAGCCACAGTCAGCCGGACAAACCAACGAGAAACGAGGTCACGAGTCTCGAGATGGTGTCAGTCTCGTAACCTGAGATGGTGTATTCCTTCCGTCACCAGAGTATAACGTCTCGTAACCGGACTATTGTGTTGTGACAGCTTCGTGGACTTTGAATCGTGAACTGCCAGTCTCGTCACTGATTGACTGCCAGACATACAAACTCCAGTGCAGTCCTGAGGTTGGGCTTGTGTAGATACACCAAATATTTGACCAAGCGCAGGACCTACCTACTTACTTAGTAAGTAAGTAAGTACCTAGGTATCCTATGTGGCTTTCTCCTTTCCTTCGTGATCAGTCTCCACGGATGCAGAGGTCCCCGCCCACACGCCTATCAACTGTAGCGCTATACACCCAACCACCATACCCGAACTCAGTTTTGTGCCTTCACGACGCCATCCGGTTAGCGACGCCCGACCATCACACAAGCGTAGCTGCTTCACTTACTAGGGTATATATTCCAGGCATACTCCTGCACCGCCCAAACAAGAACTATGAATGGCAACCCCCAGCCGCTTTTCCAGAGCAGATATGGTGTCGTCCACGCCATCCACGAATAAAACTGATAATGAAGCGATCTCGCACAAAGCATCCCAACCATGTTGCAAGTGAATAGAGTAGTGAGCATGTATGATCCATCGACCCGTGCTGCCGTCCTTGCCGCCGTTCCTTCTCCACGTATAGCATCGCCGACGAACTGGAGCAGGCTACCCCGGACAGGCTTCAGCCACCTTGTGGTAAGGAAGAATAAGAGCAAGACAACGTGTACACCGAGGAGGGCAACCTTGAATGTGGGAGACGTGAAGACTTCCTCACCGGCCCACCGCCAGTTGACTGTCCACTTCCACAAAAAAGCACGGCTGAACTCGAAGGCCCGGCTCAGGTAGCCCGTCAAACTGCTGTTCTCTGAGGCGACAAAAGGGATCGCGAGTAGCACCTGTACCTGGAGCATTATCATAGCGAGCCGGAGAGCTTTCCCCGCACTCCCCGTGCTAAGTACGAAAACGAGGCCGAGAGCTGGTAGGTAGAGAAGGGAGGACATCTTTACCCCCACAGACAAGGAATAGAAAACAGCGGAGAGCGTGTACTGTCGAACTTGTACGAGAGCAACAGACACAAAGATCAACAGAGTGCTAAAGCAGTCGTTGAAGAACCTAAGTAGGTAGATGCTATGGAGCCGTTTCGAGAGAACCAGGAGGCACATTATCCAAGGTGGGGCCGATGCCATCCGATAAGAAGTCATAACCAGCCAGAGGGTCGCCATATACGTTATCCAGAACACCGCCTGGACACGTTCCCGTTGAATACCTCCATCTGTAAAAGCGTAGAGCCAATTGTAGATGTAGACATGCCCGGCGGGATACACCAAAGGCCCAGTACCGCCCTTGATGTTTCTATAGTCTCTTTCGCCAGCGCGGTACTGGGCGACCTGCTCCATGTAGGCCTCCCAGTCAATTTCAGTATCTATACGATCCATTAGCCGATAAGTCACGGTGGCAGTGCGGATGCGCACGCGCATATCTTTGGGAGAGAAAACATACAAGGCACCTTCCGGAGGATCGCGTAGCTCAAGAGGCCATCGAAACAGAGTAGAGCCAATGCGACATGTTTCCCGTATTTGGGACTTCGAGCAACTTCGATCCCTCGCGATATGGCCCATTTTATGCCATCCATATTGGAGCTGTATACTCGTCCACACAGTTAGCTAACGTTAGCCGGTAGAAAGTACTATGTGGTTCTGAGCCCAGGCTCAGCCATTTCTGGGTTGGTCTGTTAGTAGGATCACAACGCCAAACAAAATGCAACTGCAACAAAAGCGTTCTCATCGCCCCTACAAAGCTTGAGCACAACCATCTGCAGCTGTCCTCGTAGGTAACAATCCCCATCCGAGAACCGCGTCCAAAGATATCCCAAAGAACTTCTTCTTTACCTACCCCGTACTTATTTCCCCTTGGCCAACTCCGATACTATACTAATCGAATCAGTTTCTCAGTCCGGCGACCGTTTGCTAATTCGCAAGTATGACCCGCGCAAGCCCTGCGCGCGACAAGTTCGCCCGGAGAGCCCTAGGCTCATTACATCGCCACGTCAAACAAGTGAGAGTGCTCACCTAGCAGCTTCTGAAATTTTGGGATAACGCTAATAGATGATCCGTGCATAGTCCAAATGTCTCATGGTTGGAGCAGGGGGCATAGGCTGCGAATTGCTCAAAAACCTGGCCCTCACCGGCTTTGGTGAGATCCATATCGTGGATCTCGATACCATCGACCTAAGCAATTTAAACCGCCAGTTCCTATTCGGAAGGCAACACATCAAGAAATCAAAGGCGCTTGTAGGCATCCTTCTTCTCCGCCCCAGTCCGGTGTGATAGCGACCCTGTTATTGACAATTTCGTCCTGCCAGGTTGCGAAGGAATCAGCATCTAAATTTAATCCCAATGTCAAGCTCATGGCTCATCACGCCAATATCAAGGACCCTAGTTTCAATGTTGATTGGTTTAAATCATTCACGATCGTTTTCAATGCCCTGGATAATCTGGATGCCCGAAGACACGTCAATAAAATGTGTCTAGCGGCCGATGTGCCATTGGTTGAGAGCGGGACCACTGGGTTTAATGGGCAAGTTCAAGTTATATCGAAGGTACTAAAATCGTCCTACTACGCCGGAGCCTTCTACTAAACCATGATGATAAGGGCGCCACGGAGTGTTACGACTGCACAACGAAGCCGGTCCCAAAGTCTTTCCCCGTTTGCACAATTCGCTCTACCCCTAGCCAACCCATACATTGCATTGTATGGGCAAAGAGCTATTTATTCAAGTAAGCAGCCAACTCACGGAGCCCAGGGAGAATTATCAATAACAGACGACAGTGAGTTGTTCGGTGCATCTGAGGATGAAGCACCCGACTTTGACCATAGCGAAGACTCTGAGAACGGTACATATAGGCAGGATCAGTTCAATCGTTGCTCAGCCACTTGCTGATACCCATATAGCTCAGGAAATTAAGAATCTCAGACAGGAAGCTCAGGAACTCAAGAGAATCCGAGAAACGCTGGGACAACCAGAATTTGCCCAAAACGTTTTTGAAAAGGTATTCAGCAAAGATATCACCAGGCTATCCGAAATGAAGGATATGTGGAAGACTCGGAAAACACCTACGCCTTTATCTTTCGAATCCCTATCCCTTGATTCACAAGGTGTTCTGGACTCCACCCCCGGCGACCAAAAAGTTTGGACGTCGGAGGATAACTTTATGGTCTTTTGCGATAGCTTAGCTCGTCTCAGCAAACGGGCTCTAACCGAAGCCGCCCCATTGTCGTTTGACAAAGACGACGAAGACGCTCTGGATTTTGTTGCCGCCAGTGCAAATCTGCGTTCTCAAATATTTGGAATTGAACGGCAATCGAAGTTTGATATTAAACGTGAGTGTCGATTTTGCGGGTTCATACGGTTCACGCCGTTAGCTAAAAGCAATTTGCAGAAATGGCGGGCAACATCATTCCGGCTATCGCGACGACAAATGCAATCACTGCAGGGCTTTGTGTAATGCAAGCCTTTAAGGTTCTGAAACAGCGGCTTAGTGATGCCAAGATGGTTTTTCTGTCTATGTCCGCGGACAGGAGTCTCACGACCGAGCCATTACGCGCGCCCAACCCTTCATGCCAGGTCTGTAGTGTCGCACGACTGGACTTAGAGTGTGATACCAATAGACTTCTTCTCGGAGAATTTATTGGTGGCGTGCTCAAAGAAGTTCTCGAATACGGCCCATCGATGAGCATTCTCCAAGACAAGTTGATTTATGACGAAGAATACGAGGACAACGTGGACGTCCCCTTCGAAACACTCGGAATTACAGATGGGTCATTTCTAACCGTTATAGATGAATCCGACGATGATCGTTCACACAGGGTAAATCTGATCGTACAAATTAAATTCCGGTACGTTGTTGCAACCTATAATATCCCAATTACGCTAATGGAACTCTAGACCGATGGAGGATATGGAGGCTTCATATGTGAAGCCTACCCGGTTCGAAATCCCGGTGAAACAAGCGCAACCCCCGTCGCTAGACTCGTTAGTCTTGAGCGGCAAGGATGCCAGCAAAAACCCCAGTTTTCAGAGTAGCATCGACATTGAACAATCTCGGAAGCGCAAAGCGGACGACTCGCTGGACCCAAACCAGGAACCCAGCAAAAAAGTGAAGGCAGCAGAAGAGATCATTGTAATTGACGATGGGTATATTGAAATAGACTGACTTGCTATGTGTGAAATAAAAATTTGTTACATGCAGCCGACGGACAAGTAGGGACCGTGACGAGGCCGCCATATCTATATCATTGTAGAACCTTTTTCATCTGCTTGCGTATCCCCCATCAATTTTCAGGTCTATTCCGGTGATGTACTCACTAGTCGCAAGGTAGTAAGCTGCATCCGCAACTTCGGCGGTCGTCCCGAATCTACCCAACGGAGTTTGCAAAAGTGCCTCCGTTTTCGCAGATGAACGTATGCCTAATTTCAAGCGGAGATAAGCAAGACTCTCAGCGGGTGTTTTAGACGACATACGTTACTTGGGGCGTGTGGACGTACCGGCGGTCATTTCGGTTTCAATGTATCCTGGGAGTATGTTGTTGATACGAACGTTAAAGCGTGAAGCTTCTTTCGCCATAGATTTAACGAAACCTGCCGACATCGGGTACAATATATTATTGTCAGCAGGCCGTCTCGACAACGATGAGGCTCAAAAGGATACCGTGAAGCCCGGCTTTACTAGCCGCATAAACAGCAGAACCCCCTCCCCCTGTGGAAGCTAGGATCGATGAGATATTGATAATACAGCCTACATCAAGTCAGCTGTCTTTATCTCCACAGTTCGGAACGGCTGAACGCACCTCTTTTGGCCCGCGCCATCTCTTTGAGAAAGAACTTCGTGCCGTAGATTGCGCCGAGCAGATTCACTCTAACGATTTCGTCGATTTCGTCGACCGGTGTCCGAAGCAAAAGGGAAGCTTGAGATTGGCCTACGTATACCTACCTCATCACCACGACCCACCGCCAGTGCGCAGCGTCAGAACTCGGCGCCAACAGGCCCTGTGATGCCAGAGGGGAGGTCACAGACCAGCAGAATTAACCAGAATGTCGATTCCAGGCTGTATTCAGATATTTGGTTCAGCGGTCCTTCTCGCTTTTTAGGAGGCCGAGGAGCAGAAGTCTCCTGATCATACACACGTTCACTTTGACAAGTTGCTCCCAAAGCGCCCTGTCACTGACATCTCCAACTAAGAAGCCATGGTCGCGCCGCCCAAGATTGGCCAGGCTTGAAACGGCATCCTGCAGTGACTTTTCGTGCCGTGCGACGAGGGTGCATGTCGCGCCTGCCTGGGCGAATCGGGTGGCAATGGCGAGGCCGATTCCTTTGGAGCCGCCGGTGATTAGACAGGAACGGCCAACGAGGTCGAGCATGTAGAGTGTTAGGAGCGCTGCCACCTAAGTAGCTGGTCGTTCTGGTGATTATTGATATGGTGGTTGCGCATGCATGCAACTGTGTAATAAGAAGGGCTTGGCTCAGTAACCTCGAATCCTTGGCTCGGAGGAATGCGCGTCATCCAACTCGAAGTTGCACGTTGTCGCGAACCATCAGATTTGTCGTACTCTACACCATCACTCCCTCCGCCCCGAGCTTCTTGACAACATACACAGATCTCCCGCGCGGGAGGTATATACCCTCACAAGATGATACTCGGTTACAGTTACAGCTACCCAGCGTTGGCTGCTATCGTTATTGGATCATGTATGTGGACCTGCCGGAGGCTTCAATCAGGGGACAATGGACCTAACCCAACTTCCTGCACAGATATCCTCTTCACCGGAGATGGAGAGTACTTTAATGTTAGTGCCCGAAATACCCGTACCTCACAGGCTACCCGCTAAGCAATATGACTGCGAATCAAGGTCGGGAAGTTTCTCGAGGAAACATCACCTTATAGCTGGGCATCGGCGGGCATCGGTCTTTGCATCGGTTTGAGCGTCATCGGAGCAGCCTGGTTCGTCAAAGCGCCGCCTATTTGATAGGAAGGATACTCATTAAACTATGGTCCAAACAGGGGGATATTCATTACAGGCTCCAGCATCTTAGGTGGGGGGGTGAGGGCGCCCAGGATTCGGACCAAAAACCTCATTTCCATCATTTTTTGCGAAGTTGTGGCCATATACGGTGTTATCATGAGTACGTACTCGAAAGATCAAAAAACCCTCGGGTTGGGACTAGCTGACACGGAGCCAATCCCAGGCATCGTATTTAGTGCGAAAATCACGTACATACCAACAGAAAGTCTGTATACACCCGAGAATTTCTATACCGGCTATGCGTTATTTTGGGGTGGCCTTACAGTTGGATTTTGCAACTTGATATGCGGAGTCGCCGTTGGAATTACCGGGAGCACTGCAGCTTTGGCCGATGCGGCTGATCCAACATTGTCCGTGTCCACCCTCTCTTGCCGCCGCGCTGGCGAATATACTGACACTGGTAGTAGGTTTGTCAAGATCTTGGTTGTCGAGATATTCGGGGGGGTGTTAGGCCTTTTTGGATTAATTGTCGGATTGCTCGTGTCCGGAAAAGCGACGGAGTTCCAGAAATAAAGAAGCCCAAGTCGGTTGCAATTCAGTCCGAAGCCACCGTCAAGTGAATGTTGCGATATCCGGTACCTCGTTTGTGGACCTAGCACGGAGTAGGTATTAAGGAAGCTTTCGCACGGCCTACTCGTAAACCTCGGTGCTAAGGAGACTCCGCGGGGGATTGATGCTGTCTAGGATGTGTTTTGGAATGCCTTTTTAATACCGCGTCTTCCATTCCTCGCAAAAATTGAATTATTCGTACTGCTACCACCGGAGTCATGTTTTGGCATTTGTGAAGCCCCTGGATATTGCGAATAACAAACTATTCCTCGCGAGAGCTCCACGCCCGGAGAATAAATATTTTTCTAGCTAATCCTCTGTGGCCTGACGGGCAGTTCGGGAACAAGACCAGTTGATACTTAAGAAACTTAAGTACCTAAACCTCCGCATGATAACATTACCAGATACCGCCAAGTACATAACAGACCAATTAGTTAGTGGTCGTGTTCGTCTCCACCCTGTCTTTGCTCGGGGTCTAGTTTGATCATGGTGTCGATTCGCATGATGGCAATGCATGCTTCCACGGCGGACTTCAATTGCTTTATCTTGCTCATACTTGGCTCCAATACCCCTACCTTAACCTCGTCAACCAATTTCCCGTTTGTAAGATCGAGTCCATAGTTTTTGAATCCTTTGATTTTAGACTCCGTCTCGGCAGCAGATTGGCTTGCCGCATGGCGGTGCCTAAGTTTAGCTACCAGTTCCGACGAGTCTTTCGCGGCGTTGACGGCCAAGGTCTTCGGTATTATCAAGAGCGAGGATGCGAATTCTGCAATAGCGAGTTGTTCCCGTGATCCCTTTTGATTGTCAGTCAGCCTTGACGCATCACGGTCATTGGGTGGACAGATCTATTCGACGTACCACCGTAGTTGCGAAATTCTCAAGATATATACTCAGAGCAGTCTCAACAGCTCCTCCTCCGGGAACAACGGCCCCACTCTCGAGAGTCCGTTTAACAGCACACAAAGAATCGTGCACGGAGCGCTCCATTTCATCTAGTTGGTAATCGTTGGGGCCTCGTAGAATGATTGATGCAGAACTGAACGCTTTCGTCCCCTTGATCAAGATACACTCATCATCAGATATTCGCTCCTGCACCACTTCGTCAGCGTATCCTAAACTCGATGGTTCAAAGACCTCATCTCCTTCCAGGTTAGAGAGCGTCGAGACCAGTGTTGCACCGGTTGCTTTGGCAATCCTGCGCAAATCTTCCTTTTTACACCGACGAATGGCCATAGCTTTCGCTTCGACGAAAGTTTTTAGGCACAAGTCGTCAATGCCCTTTGTCGTCAGGATGACATTAGCTCCAGCATCCAGGATCTTCTTGATTTTTTCGAGAACGATCCCAGCCTCACGTTGCCGTATCGCCTCCAGCTGTTCGGGGTCGTCGATGGTAATATGAACACCAAGTGCCATCCTCGTTTTCTGGAGGTTCATATCCAAACAAGCAATTCTCGCGTTGACAATCCTCTTTTCCATAGCCTGCGAGGCGACGGTACAATTAAGGGCGTATCCGTTGACCAAGATGCTCTCCAATGCACTTTTTCCGTGGGCTTTGAGGATATTGACAGCTTTGACAGGATATCTGGCTTCCTGCTTTTGATTGACGGATTTCACGGAGAGCATCGCGTCAACCACCATCTCAGAGAAGAAGCTGGAGTCAGATCCGATAATTTTTGAGGACATGGACGTTTTCGCGATATTTATGAGGGATTCCCGTCCTAGGTTATCAACTTTGGTTGACATAACTTCCGATATATACTTGACAGCCTCCCGCAATGCTAGACGGTATCCGCTGATGATCGTAGTGGGGTGGATTCGGTTTTTGACGAGTTCGTTTGCGCGACGAAGAAGCTCCGAGGCGATAATAACGACCGACGTGGTGCCATCGCCGACCTGATGCCATTCGATGAGTAATCTGCGAAGCACACGGGCACTGGGGAGCTGAGGCATCTGAAGACACCAGATTCCACCCTGATATAACGCACCTCCTTGTCTTGTTGCTGGGCTAATTCAACCAGGATTTTGCCGGCAGGGTGTTCCACGTCGAGTAGACTGAGAATAGTAGCTCCGTCGTTGGTGACTGTCACGTCCTAGGGGAATATTGGGTCATTTGTCAGTAATTTGACAATCTTGAGAGACGAAGCGGGGCAAACAACGGCATACTCCAATATCATCGACCATCATTTTATCAAGCCCCGAAGGACCAAAGGAGCTCTTGACAACATTCGCGATGGCTTGTGTCGCGAGAACTATTGGTTTGGGGGGTGAACAGTCAGCTACTGTGGGAGCTGGTAGGTCCAAGTCAAGGATGGTCGAAGGTTACCGCACTGATCTCGGATGTCCGAGCCGCTGACTTTGCTTCCGCCTAGAACTATAGCTCAGAAAGCCGGTCAGTATCTCGATATTAAAGATAGATAAAATCCGTTTCGTTTCGAAGGTAGCTTACATAGCGTCCCCGCGTTCCGTGGTTGTTGGAATATCGTCGTCATCTCGCCCGCTTAGTTGTATGGCCCGCCCAGTTCGAGCCGGTTGGAGTAATGATTCCGGTTGAAAAGAGAACTACCTGCTGATGTGAGGTTTTATTTGACCTTTCTGTATTTTGGGCAAGCTGGTATGAATGAAGCTTCTGGTGGTCGGTTGATCAGGTTGGTGTCGTAGGTTGAGTATCTTCCTCTTGAGCTCTTCCTTTTTTTTTTTTTAAGAACCCGTGCCAAGACCCAGCCCACCCCTCCAATTCGCCCCTCACCAACCCCACACAACGACCAAGGAGATCGTACACACACGGCTACAACCACAACCACGACCACGACCACAACCTTTAAACACTCCGTATCGTACTCAAGCACATCGATAGCGATAGCCTACTCCCCTACCTCTATAACCTCACGCGTCCTGCCACCCGCTTCCATGGCTTCGGACCTGCAATCTCGTCTGGAGGCGCTCTCTATCAGCCCCACAGCTGTCTTATCTCATGGTCCCTGTAAAAATGTAGCGGAATGGCACTCCCAGCTAGCCAGCGTCCTCCCGCAACCAGACTTTGAATACAAGCTGGTAAAAACTATGGTTTTCAAGCCGAGTAAGTGCAACCATCCTAAACTGGTGAGCTGTCGCCACCAACCGCAACCATATTTCTAACTACTAACGTATCAATTCCTATTTTGTAGAGGCCCCGAAGTCCGAATCAGCACCCCTTATCGTTTTGATAGCCTTAGAGGACTCTCAAACTCCCTCTTCAGCAGTTTGCAGAGCCGTCGGTGTCAAGGAGGCCAGGTTGGCTAATGAGGACGCCGTGGATGGCGCTCTATCCGTCTCTACAGCCGATGGTACTATCCGTCGCTCCTTAAAACCATGCCCCAACCAACCCAGTTTGGCCGCAAGCTAACATTCACAGTTTCTCCATTCTCCATAACGAAAAAAAACGCGTCAGCCGTCAAAGTAGTCCTTGACAAAGCACTGGTAGACTATCATGGCAACCTTGGGGTCCACCCCAACGACTCTGCAAAGACCTCTTTCTTCCCCCAGAAAGATATTCAAAGCTATCTTCTCGGAGTCGAAGTCGAAGTCGATGAAGTCGACTTTACCTCGGAAATATCCCTGTCGAGGTACGCATGTCTTTCCTTAATAGCCCTGCCGGCCAGCGGGAAAGCATCAAGACTAAAAAATGCTAAAAATGTGGAGTAGCGGTCCATCCACAATTGGAAAGCCAGAGGCAAAGAAAGCTGTTGCCCCACCCCCACAAAGCGAAAAGATCGAAGGCGCGGCCTTGATTGGAATCACAGTCAAAAAGGAGTTGGATTTTCCCAACTGGTATCAACAAGTCCTGACCAAAGGGGACATGTTGGACTACTATGATGTCTCCGGCTGTTATATCCTGAAGGCAAGGGGCACTCTACTCCGCGATAAGTAAGTGGATAGAAGCGCTGACATTTAGAAGCCCTGGTCCTACACGATCTGGGAACAAATACAAAGTGAGTACATAAAGATAGGCCCCTTAAACCCTATCACCGTCCCTTTAGAACCCTTCAGGCATACTTCTTATATTCTACCACTTCCTAACGCTTGCCTCTAGAATGGTTCGACGCCAAAATAAAGGAAATCGGTGTCGAAAACTGCTATTTCCCCATGTTTGTTTCGTCAAAGGTCCTGGAGAGAGAGAAAGACCACGTCGAAGGGTTCGCCCCCGAAGTAGCATGGGTTACCAAGGCGTGAGTATCCCATTTGCCGTACCGATTCTTCTATCCATCCGACTCATACGTTGGTAGGGGGAGCACCGACCTCGAAGAGCCAATCGCTATTCGCCCTACTTCAGAGACCGTCATGTACCCATACTACGCAAAATGGATACGATCGCATCGGGATCTCCCCCTCCGTCTCAACCAATGGAACTCAGTCGTCCGGTGGGAGTTCAAGCACCCACAACCCTTCCTCCGAACTCGAGAGTTCTTATGGCAAGAAGGGCATACCGCACATTTGACCTTTGACGCCGCGAATACAGAGGTGCTTCAGATCCTTGACTTCTATGCGGGTGTTTACGAAGACCTTCTCGCCGTTCCAGTAATCAAAGGCAAGAAGACGGATAAAGAAAGATTCGCCGGCGGCCTTTTCACAACTACGTGCGAAGGTTATATTCCAACTACCGGGCGGGGTATTCAAGGAGCTACATCACATTGCTTGGGCCAGAACTTCAGCAAAATGTTCGGGATTACCGTTGAAGATCCGTCTGTTAAAGAAGGCGAGGAAAAGGAGAAACTTTTTGTTTGGCAAAACTCATGGGGCCTTTCAACCCGAGTTATTGGTGTTATGGTAATGATTCATGGTGACCAGAAAGGCCTCGTATTGCCACCACGAGTCGCAGGGCACCAAGTTGTGATTGTCCCCTGTGGCATCACGACGAAGACATCGGAGGGTAGCAGAGACTCGCTCTACAAAGACATCGAAAAAATCGCAGAGAATCTAACGAATGCAGGTATAAGGGTTAAGGCTGACCTACGAGACAGCTATTCTCCGGGATATAAGTTCAACGACTGGGAGTTGAAGGGTGTCCCCCTTCGACTCGAATACGGACCCCAAGATGCGAAAAAGAACCAGGTACTAGGAGCTCGAAGAGATACTGGTGAGAAGGCTGCTATATCTCTTGATAATCTCACAGTTTCTGTCCACGAGCTTCTAGATAATATACAAAAGGACCTTTATAAGAAAGCAAAAGATTCCTTTGACGCAAACATCGAAACCATCAAGGAGTGGGATCAATTTGTGCCCGCGTTGAACCAGAAGAAAGTCATTTTGATGCCATTTTGCCTAGAGGAATCCTGTGAGGATGACATCAAGGAGAGAAGCAAGCGGACGGACACTAGCGAGGCTGAAGACGCCAAAGCTCCAAGCATGGGCGCTAAGAGTCTGTGTCGTCCCTTCAACCAGCCGGAGGGGTTGGTCCAAGGTGAAACAAAGTGCCTTGGCTGTGGAAAAGACGCAAAGGTAAGAAAGAAAGAAAGAACACTATCGCAGCCCAGAGAACTTGTCTAACCTCTGATATTTTAGGAATTTTGCCTTTTCGGCCGAAGCTACTAGGTTTCCTAAGAGGGCAAAGGTTTTGGTCGGGCTCATCGAACATTGGCCTTATAAATCCCTGAACGCACGGCAGAGGAGCAAAAACCTGGTACTAGTCCTCGCCTTTTTTTAAAATAGTTCAGTCCTAGCTGGCCTCGCACCCAGACGTCACAGAGGTCCTAGCCCTATATTCGTTTTACCCATTGTATCTAGATTAATGGATATATATTCCCATAAAGCGGGTATCCTTGATTTGCTAAAGGTCTAGTCTTGTTTACATAGGCGATCAGTAGTCTCGTCCCGGTCAGTTAAAACAACGTCCTAGTCTCTGTCACCTTCTTTCTGTTGGCAGCATTGTTAAATAGCGCATACGGGATTTCCTGAAGCAACCCCGTCCTTAACGGCTGTTCAAATTGAAGCGGAATCTGTAGCTTTCTGAAGCAGCTCTTGGCTGAGCCTCATAATATAAAAGCGGCGAGCGTTCTCGCCGAGGCCGTCGAACTTCCTTGCTAAGTCCTTCACTATGTCTCGTCCCTCTCCGTAGCAGGCCAGATCCTTGTTTCCGTAAAGGTCTTTACCTGTGGAATACAGAGCAGTATCAAACCAGTGGAAGAAAGTATTGATGGCAATGCAAGGGGACAGCGGCAGTACGGCGTGTAGCCAAAAGGGGGGTATGAATAGCGTATCACCCGGGCGCATTGTAATCTCGAGAGGGTGGGTCCCGCTAGGGATTTCTTCGAAGATATTCGATATGGAACTTGTAGTTTTCCCTGCGGGGAAGCCTAACAAAGCAACATCGCTTGGCGGAAAGAGCCTAGCGAAGTCAGTGGGCATAGGCCTTCATCCGTACTCGAGGGGTATGAACTTACAATACCCTCTTTTCTCCCTTTACGTGGAACAAAAAATTGGCGCACACATCATAGTCTAGGAGCAGACGATAAGTTATTTGTGGAGAAGAAGTAATATAATTTTGGGACCGGGAAGGGGCATACGTAACCATAGACCAATCCTAGCACTTGATATCCTTAGTGGCGAAGAGTGTAACGAGTCCTCCACAAATTTTAGCTCGTCAGGAAGGTGGAAGTCAGAGCTTAGTTCGGGAAAATCTCGTTCAAACAGTGATGCGTGCTTTGTGGGTTTTTGTGAGATTGACCGTAGGTAACAGAGTGTAGCGGGTCTATTTGCAAAAACCAAATCAATGAACGCCGAGAAATGGATTTGTCGGTACTTGAAGTTTTTGGAGTTAAAATTTAAATGAAATGCGGGGAGCTCATCAAAGGAATCCGCCTGGTGCACGGTGACCTATCCCATGAAACGAAGTCAGCATACTTCTTCGATCTCCTTGCCGTCAAGAGCCATACCTCTCTAGAGCTCCCAACGGTAGTCTTTAGGTACTCCGGAGTCCAACGATCGATACATTCACCAAACGATAGATTATCGAAAAAGAGAGGAAATCCACGACGGATAGCAGATTGAATATCGAAATCGGTAGAATTCAACTCATATTTTTCAACCCGAGTCAAATTGGGAGACTCAGGTGTGTAGCATAGCATCGAGGGGGTGTTTTTCGGAACTGGGCTGCATCGTATTGTTATTGGCTGGTCTATCCGTAAAATTCCTGTGCATAAATTCCAAAATGCACCCATGCTGTACAGTGCCCGAGAAGAGAATAGAGCGGAGAAAATTAAAAGTCAGCCTTGGTACGCCAGAATTCAGGGACTAAAGGGTTTGAGGGCAATTATTGTACCTAAAAGCCGTTATACCTCCGCCCAAAATGTGAAGACGATTGTTTAGCCATGCATAGTTGCAGCCCACCAGAATCGGCCACATATCGTGGTCGTTGCTAGAGAGTTTGGCGCATAACGGCTGTAGAGTTTTGTTTGAAATGTCAACATGGAGGAATGTACCGTAGAAATCGATGGGGGCACAATGCTGGCCAAAGACCCCGCCTGCGAGTATTGCTTCGGTGTCGCCAATTCGGATCATCTGAGCCCCCCCACGGCAAGTAAGAGGACTTGGCTTCTGGTTGGGGGGGCTCCATGGCTGACACTCTATCGACCCTTGGCCATCGAAGGATAGTAGCAAGATATCGGATAATATGCTGCCGTCTTGACGAAAACCGCCCACCAGGATGCCTGAAAATATGGAAGAAAACCACGATAGACACGCAGAGAATCGCGCAGTTGGAGGTTCTCCGACGGAAGCAAGCTCTCTCCAACCACTTAGCTCGGCCCATACCAGCCAGGTATCGTAGACTTTATTGCCAGTACCCCTCCCACCGAATATAAGTACATGATCTTCGCCTTCAACAGACACACTGGTTGCGGAGTGTCTATACCTGCCACCCGGTAGATCGTGTTTCCTAGTCCATCTCAATCCATCGAATAACCAGCAGTCGGTTAACGCAGAATCTGGATTCCGACGACCACCGACTAACAATATTCTGCCGCCACCCAGTTGGGTGAGAGTGTGGCACATTCGTGGATCAGGCTGCGAGATAGAATCAATATGTGATATTTTCATATTCGCCGCTTCGAAAAGGTGGGTAGCTGAAGACCTGGTTTTGCTATCCATACCACCGTGGTAGATAACAGTATCCTCGGTAAGGTTCGCCGCCGCTCCTAGCTTCCGATGACCAAATGCAGGCTGCCAGTGTCTGCGGTACTCTAGACTCGCAACCCCCTTAGATTCTAAGAGAATGTCATGCGATTGGTGGTTCGCCGTGAGAAACTCTGGGGCGGTGACGAGGCCACCCCCAAACCATTTGCGGGTACGGAAGTTTGTTTGCTTGGGATCCGTGACTTTAGAGCTTGCGTATAAATAGAAATAGTGCTGTCCGAATAACACGAAGTCTTCCCACTCATCAAAAGGCTCTATAGACTCTACGAAGCCTTTTTGTTCATCGGTAACTATATTACACCAGGCTCCGTAGAAGTCACACGCTGTCACTGAGGCCCAACCCGAGGTGTAAAACCTCCGGACTTGCGTAGTAAGTGATGGATACCTTCCGATATTTTGAAGCGCAGAATTGAGTTTTTTGAAATGCGACAGCATAGTTTTTGCGAATGGGTGCTTCTCTCCAGCGGGTAAGATTTGTTCGATCAATGCAAACCTGGCTGTACACCACATCGTGTTAGCGTCAAGCGGATAAGAGATATGTTTCAAAGGCCTAATACGGGCTCGGGACGCTATCTTACCGCAGGGAAACTGCGCAGCCCATTTTACGAGAGAATCTGCATCGTCCACGGGCATATATGTGATTGCTACCTCGCTGATAAACAATAATTCATCATTGAGTTGGAAACGAGTCTGAAGGAGCCTGCTGAGTTTCGCGATATCACTGAGGTCGATCCCGAGAGCGGAATAGTTGGCTGAGGCGAGAATTTCTGTATCTGAGTCGAGAAAAAACGAAGCATCAACCAATTTTTCATGGAGCTCGGGAGTATTTTGAATAATCTCGACTTTTCGCCGGATAGATTGTGGATAGTCGACGTCAATAAACTGGACGGTGGGGTGCTGTCGTATGTATCGAAACGGCATGGGGTCACTAGTCAAACCTTGGATAAGTTCGAGGAACACATAATCTCTCACGATTGATGTTGACTTACAAGCCACATCCGAGATTGATAACCTAACAAAGCGTGATAGATTAGCGATCTCCTCTGGTATCGAGAGTGTTCGGAATCAAGGGGATGACCTGCATGCTTAGGGCGATTGGTGGGAAGATGAAGGAAATCCTCAACAGCCTGCTTTATGAGTTCCATACGTAACCAATACCCACGGTTTATCAAAGGACTTCTCCGCTGGAACTTCGGGACGAAATATCGCAGGAGATGGTCTGTTCGATCAGGGACATAGAGCCTCTCAACGCTCCTGTTATCGAAACGCGGAAAGGATGAGAAATCGCGCATTCCAAGGATTGGTCTAGTGATTAACGAAAGATAAAACACAGTACCTTTTCGAGACGATGCTACTGTCATTTGTCTAGTAGATACGAACAAATTAGTTTCGGGAAGGTAGCGAAGCCCACGAGACTAATGATATATATATCGGTGGGGACATATAATTTATTCCAAGAAATGGGAGTGGCGGGTGTTCTTACAGCGACAACAGCGTTTTGAACAGCCGCACCATCGGTCGCAGGAGTGCGTTCCTCTCGGGAGGGGGGATACAATATTGAGGCCTCCATAGCCGGGTCTCTGGAAAAGTGGCCTCTCTGCAAGCTCTGCCCCACGGTTCTGTGTTGTGTGAGGTTGGAGCTGTTGCATTCAACGTGAGGAAGAGTTCTTTGGCGGCGTTTACGTTGGACAAGCCGGGGAACCGCTCGGTAACCAGCCGCGAGACCCACCAGCACAGCCACACTTACCGGATGATGCAATACGCCACCGCACGTGACCTGACGTAGCCACTTGACAGCGATGGCCTGTGGCTGTCTGTCCTGTCGGTCTGTCCCGTCCTTTCATCCATGCTCGTCCTCTCCGCAAGACTGAGATGGCAACCTACCCAACCACAGGCATCCTCGAAGCTTGATAATAACGCCCACCCGACTTTCCAACTACCTTCCTGTACTCTACAGCTTCGCCTATAACTCCGCGGACCAACTAGCTTCATCACCACACTCTTGTTTTTGGACTTACCGCATTGCTGGGGATATCACATACTACTTCGCCTTCATCCTGTTGCACCGGTCACGCCCCTCGGCCAGCCATCATATGAATTTTGTCACCTTCAACCAAGATTTCTCCTGCCTGGCGGTAGGGACGCAAAATGGGTATCGAATATATAACTGCGATCCGTTCGGGAAGTGTTATGAGAAGAAGGATGGCGACATCACAATTGTGGAGATGCTCTTTTCCACGTCTCTCATTGCCGTTATTCTTTCGCCGCGAAGACTCCAGATAACTAATACGAGGGTATGCCCCGTGCCTCGATCTCGATCTTCCTTCGCTAATAGTTTCGGTCATCCTCTAGCGTGAGTCTACAATCTGCGAGCTGACGTTTCCCACTGCGGTTCTAGCCGTCAAGTTGAACCGCAAACGTCTGATCGTGGTTCTGGAGGATCAGATATATGTATACGATATTAGCAACATGAAGCTGCTCACAACAATCGAAACCTCGCCGAATCCTAGCGGTATTACCCAGATTACTCCGTGGCAGCTAACGTAATTCTTACGTCGGAAACATCAACTAATCACTCCTCTTCTCGCAACAGCTATCTGCGCGCTCTCGCCTTCGTCCGAGAAATGCTACCTTGTGTACCCTCGACCTGTCCCGACGTCGCCGTCGCCATTTGCACCCCCGACCGGCGCGGCCCCCGCCACCGCTGTGCCCGGAGTCAGCGGTTCGGGGGACGTGGTAGTGTATGATGCGTCGACTCTCAAGACAATAGGCATGATATCTGCACACAAGTCACCAATATCTGCCCTTGCATTGAGTAGCGATGGCACCTACCTAGCAACCGCTTCAGATACTGGGACCATCATACGGGTATTTTCCTTACCATTAGGCACAAAGATGTTCCAATTTCGCCGAGGGACATATCCTTCCAAGATCTACAGCATGGCATTCAATCTCGCATCGACCATGCTCTGTGTCTCTTCCGCAACTGAGACCGTCCATATATTCCGGCTAGTAGACCCAAACACTGCGGTCAGCGCCATGGATACGTCAACGTCGCAGATCCACACCTCATCCAGTATGCGTCCGAGGAGCGGTAGCTCCGGCGGCTCAAATGGCTCAAACCCGGACGTCTCGAGTACCCCCTTCGACGTCAACACGGAAGGTAAACGTCGGAGCACATCTTTCGCAAGCCTCATAAGGCGATCATCGCAATCGATAGGGAAATCCGTTGTTGGTGCCGTGGGTGGCTATCTACCCCAAGCTGTTACTGAGATGTGGGAACCTCAACGGGATTTTGCCTTTGTGCGGCTACCGGCAGCCACAAAGAGCGTCGTTGCTCTTAGTAGCAATAGTCCTCAAATCATGGTTGTTACATCCGACGGGTTCTTCTACTTATATAATGTCGATATGGAAAACGGGGGGGAATGCATTCTGACGAAAAAGTACTCGTAAGTGCTACTCAAAAACAACTCCATCGAGGCATCGGAAATATATTAACACCCGAATTTATCCAGCCTATTGGACTCGAGCGGAAGGGGTGGCTTTGACTCTGAAATATAGAGCGCAGAACTGGATAGTTTCACCCGCTGCAGCATATAGCTCTTGGTTTGTCTTATCATGGTATCAATGTTAGGATACTGGCATTTGTCGCTGTTGCTCTTCTTTTCTCTGGAGTGGGTCTTTGAATCAAGGCGCTTTAGCATATTCTATTCAAGGAGTGTTCATCACGCAATATCCGGGTTTTGTTAGAGAAACCGAGTTTGAATACATTGTTAATCCCTAATTACAAAATCAAGGCCGCCCAGACACGTGGACTCAAGGCCGCTCGATTAGCATTCAAAGAGATCATTCCTGTGTCCGGATGCGTATCCATCCATTGCGCTTAGGCTGCATAAGCCCCTTTTCCATAGTCAGTTGAGCTTGGTATACATTTTCGAGCTCCTGATTTTGACAAGCCCTTCGGTGAAGGGTAAGGCGACGGATTTGCATCCAGGAGTATGGGGAGCCGTTGGTACCACTGCATGAGAAATCTCGGGTATGAGGTTGGCCCAGATCCGCTCAAGTTTCTCCAGGCTTCTTGGAATTACACGATACAATCTTGACCCGTTCGCTCTGAATAGTCTGCGCATTTTCGAGTTTGAAGCTCACATCTTTGATGATGAACGTCCAGACCTCGTCGCAAAAACGATATGTGTCGAGATGACCCTGGGGAACCCGCCGGTAAGCCTAGCACCGGTATGGCGCGTGTGTAGACCCTTACCTTGAAAGATAGCTTCGCACTGACTTGCTGGGCAAGGATATCTGTGACCGATCGGTCGAAGTTAGATAGAATCTTCATTGCGAGCTGTGGCGCGATGCGGCCGTCGGAGATGAGATCATCAAGTGCATCCGTCAGAGCAACCCCGATGCTATTGATGTCCCCGGTTAGCGGTCAGCAAGCAAGGGATATCAGCGTATGGTCTGCCGAACCTCGATCGCCTGTATAGCTCGTAGTAAGTTTGGTTGTTCATCGCGTCGGTCACGTCTCGGAGGTTCACGCGGGACGGGGACAGAGAGAAGGAAGTTGTGGTTTAAATAGTAGTTCGTTAGCGACGATGAGTCCCAGTCCAAAATCTTTTCTTGCATTTCATAACCGCCAGATCCTTCTCGAATACCAACTAACAAACACCGTTCCAGAATCAAGCCACCGCTCTCAGATTGAGTGCCCCTTCATGAGAAGCATCATAGGCAAAGCATTACGATCGTGCTGTCACCCGCCCATCCAGTTTGGCACACGCTATTGCGGAACAATGTCGACGTCTGGCGCGAAGCGATCAGGCGACAACTTCGCCCCCAAGGCGGGAGGAAAACAATGGAAAAGAAAGAAGACGGATCAGGATACGGCGTCTCCCCTGCGGTCTTCCGGTAGCCACGAGGAAGTTCTGCTTGAAGATGTCAGGTCGCTGTTGGGTCCGACCCACGAACCAGGTTCCTGTCAGGTCTCCGTCCCGGAACGATTTTCACAGCTCGAGCTATCGATATCCATGCTTTCTTCAACTGGTGATGGGTTAGCAATTTCCCCGGACGCTACGAGGGTATACGTTGTACCATTCACGGTCCCTGGCGACACTGTCGTCGCTAAAGTGGTTAAAAATTTCACCTCACACTCCATCACAGATCTGGTCGAAGTTAAGGAGCCGTCGAAGGACCGCGACGACGACCTTGTATTTTGTAAGTATTTCGGCCGGTGCTCCGGCTGCCAGTTCCAAATGCTGTCGGAGGAATATCAGCTCCAGCATAAACAAAAGGTCATTACCAAAGCGATGCAGAACTTTTCCAACCTCGACCCATCCCTGATTCCACCGACAAGAGGTGTCATGCCTTCGCCGTTGATACGTGGTTATCGGACGAAGCTGACACCTCATTTCGACGGGCCACGCAGAGGTGGGTTCAAAGAAGGCGCTCCAACTCCGGACATTGGATTTCAGTTGAAGGGAAGAAGCTTTGTTCTTGATATCGAAGATTGTCCAATCGGCACAGAGGCGGTTCGAGGTGGCTTCAGGTCGCAGAGAGACTATGTCAGACACAACCTGCATACTTTCAAACGCGGAGCGACATTACTGCTCCGTGAAAGCACTGAAAGAACATTTTCTTCTGTAGCAAATGGTGAGAATGGCGAGGCTCGGGGCTATACCGACAATAAAACATGCGTTACGGATTCAAAGACTCTGGTCACGGAATGGGTCGGGCCGGCCAAGTTTTCCTCCCCTGCCGGCTCATTCTTTCAGAACAATAACTCTATCTTAGAGAAGGTAAGTCTTTCCTAGCGATTTTCGGTGCCCTAGAGAAACCCGTGGACATAGATCAACTGCAATACCAGAAAGCCCGTTTACTAACCTTCCCCGTTTGGCAGTTCACTGCTTTTGTTCAGGAACAGCTCGTAATTCCAGACCTTTCAAACCAACATCCTCCGGAATCGTATCTGATTGATGCATATTGCGGTTCTGGGCTTTTCAGCATATGCTGCGGCCGTGGCTTCAAGAAAATCCTGGGCGTCGACATATCCTCACAATCAATAGAGTCCGCCAGGATGAATGCTATCGAAAATGGTATCAATAACGCACGATTTATCACGGGGAATGCGGAGGCTATATTCGCGGACGTTGATTTTCCACCGGAATTGACGAGTGTAGTCATCGACCCACCACGGAAAGGTTGTGACGACTTATTTCTCACTCAACTTTTGCGACTCGGTCCAAAGAGACTTGTCTATATTAGCTGCAACGTCCACACCATGGCGCGGGATATAGGCTGGCTTATCCAGCAAGATCTTGGAAAGGATTATACTATCAATAAAATAGGGGGGTTCGACTTTTTCCCACAAGTTAGTAATCTAGCCATTTTTCTTAGACGCCATCTGTATTAACCTTAACGCCTTAGACACATCATGTTGAAGGTTACGCTGTTCTATCCAAAAATGAAGCCGGACCCAAGCACATGTGAAAACGTGTGCGCACAGCTCCCCGGACATAAAATACATACGGTACGAATGCAGCATCTTCAATCTTTACAGCCGGGCTCCCATCAACTATGACACTGGCTCTAAATCATCAGACAAGACAGCAGCCACTAAGGCGAGAAAACCAAGAGCGCGCTAGCTAGAGGGAGGGAATCAAATGGGTACACATCAGGTAAGCACGATTGAAGAGCCACCTTAGGAGGCTTGATGTGCACAACCTTGGGACCTGGAACCATGCATGCGAAACTTACAATCCATAACCTTTACTCCATAACCCTTGTTCAGACCGTTTCCCCTCAAGAGCAACAAACACAGTGAGAATAAAGAATAGAAATAAGACAAAGAAATTACTCCGTGACCGCAAACAAGAAACGGGCTCCCAAGCTGATCATCGAAAAAGGGTGGCCAAAAAAAGGAAAGGGTAGGGTGGAATAGGATTTGGGATTTGGGATTTGGACGGGTAGGGTTTGAGGGTCCAACGAGTAATATCGACGGTATATTTTGCGACAGCAATGGGTAGGGGCACATTGACTGTTTTTCCACGCTTTGCTCCGACCTCAGTCTCATCAGCTATCAAGCGAATTATTGGTATCGCCGCTAGGTTTAGTTTCGAATAACAACCCTAGGCTGACCATCCTGCCCCATATGGCGTCATGACGCAGCTTCTGTTTTAGATCGAATGCTAGCCCGTCAAGATGCATCATCTGAGGGCATTGTTCTCCGATGAGGATGTCGTAGCAACGACGTGCAACTGCAGTATCCTCCGTCATCGACCTTTGAAACCTCTCATCGTTGTCTTTGTCTTGGTATTGCATGAGAAAAGGGCTAGGGTCGCTGATTTCTTCTTGGTTTTCTGACTTTGCTAGCTCGCCACCATGAGTCAAGACCCCATAAAACCCAAGAGTTAATGGGTTGTGCCTGCGTATAGACGTTAGAGTAGATAGCCGATGTTCACAAGGGAGTTTGTTTACCTGAGGTCAAGCTCTGAGAGGGAAGGCAAGAACTTTAACATATTATTTAACTTGTGCAAATTTGAGATTCGGTTTCCCATGAGGTAAAGCTTCTTCAACCTCACAATTCCATACAATGGTTTGATGTCAGATAAAGCATTATTATTGAGATTTATGACGCGAAGATTTGTCATGAGGCGACCGAGATGACCAGGCAGCGCCCGAATATTGCAAGACGCCATCTCCAAGTATTGCAGGTTAGCAAAGTAATCGAGGAGGGAGAGAGAAGAGATCGGATTCCCAGATGCATATATTTTCCGAAGCTCGTAAAAGGAATTAAAGGAAACGTCGACAGTGCTTATACCGTTGTTAGTTTTGAGTGGGTGAACTTTAGCGGAGTTAATTAATTACCTATGACCAGTCTGAGACCTAAACGAGAAACTATCGAGAAAACGGGCGCTTCCTATTCCATCGATAGTCCCCAGCTTATTTGAATCCAGATAAAGGGTTTTGATATTTGGAAAGGGTTGAGTTGTAAAATATTGAAGATTGTTTTTAGATAGGTCAAGGATCCGTAGGTTTTGAACGGCTCGGCCGTCAGGTATGCTGAACTCTGCTAAGTTGTTCGAATCTGTGACGGAAATTGGTTAATATGATAGGCGATATAAAACTGATAAGCCATCGAGCTAACTCACCCAAATTAAGGTAGGTCAATTCCAGCAGCCGGTGAAGGTTTTCACAGCTCTCGATTCGATTGCTTCCCAGATCTAATACCTTTAAATGCTTCCTGATACTAGTTAGCCTCAAGCATCTAAAACCTATTGAACCAAATGCCTCTTACAAATGAGAGGCCCCGAAGTTTACGCTACGAATCTTATTGAGCCTTAACCGTAGCTTGACGAGTCCGTCCAGATGTAGTATTCCATCGAGCGAACTAATTTGATTGCTGTCCGCTTTGAGATCCCTTAAGTGGACCAAACTTGCAAGGCCTATATATATTATCTTATGAGATGAATCTGAAGCTTGCCCAGGACTAACCCAACATACCTGAAAGGCTCTCGAGACGGTTGGAAGATACGTCAAGGAATTGTATGTTATTGAGATGCGTCCAAGCGGTTAGACTTGATAAAAGATTTCCGGCAACTTTAAGATCTCGGACTGTCGAGGGCATACCCGTCAAGTGGGTGAGCTGGTTATGTTCAAGATTGACCTCAACGAGATTTGGGTGGAAGGAAGCAAGATCTTGAAGGTGCTCTAATCCCTGTTTCTGGATTTGTAGAGCTTTATTCTGATCCCAGTAAGGACCGAACATATCATTATCGGTAAGATGACGTACCATGCTCTTGAGAGCCAAAGATGTTTTGTCGGAGGGGAATTTCCGAAGTTGTCTGCTATTCCGAGAATGGTATCCCCGCGAAAACCCCGATTGCATTCTACTGTCAGCTTCAAGGAAATGATAAGTAATATCGGTTAAGGGAGTGTTCCAGAATGAGGACTCGGGCTTCCGCATACTCAGCAGCGCTCCGCTGATTGGGTGGCCGTTTGTTTGCATTGAGATTGCGTATGATCTTAGAGGCTGGCACGGGGTGTTTTGGGTGCGAGGGATGACAAGACAGCTTCCATCCACGGCCGCGGGAACCACGACAGGGGTGGCTGTATCCAGATCCGACACCTTAGCAGTCGTTTTAGCTTTCTCGAACTCGATTTCTCCTGTGACTCCCTGCATACTCTTTGAGGGCCCGTGTTCTGGATTAATTAAGCCGCCAGAGCCAAGGTTCCTTCCACCACTGCCCTTTTCGGGGTCAATGTCGGGGGAGGTAGGACGGACCCTTTCCTTAGATGACGTTGATGTATCTTCATCAGGAAGTAATGGCTCCCCACCATAGGGAACCCCAGGAGGTTGCTCCGCAAGATCACCACCTAAGCTTATCGTTTTGCTCGTCAGCCCCGGCTTTCGACCTGTAAAGGATCCGGGGCCAGCGAAAGGGAATGGCTTCATCTCGGTATCACCATCCTCATCACGCGAGAGTACCAACCGTGAGTTTAGGCTCGTGGCCAGATCAGATATCTCCCCAAAGGGATCCTGCCTCTGTGGTACCGGAGATACCTTCCCCTCAACGGGTAGATCCATTAATAGATCTCGCTTCATTGAATCCATAACGTCATCCTGGTGGCGCCAGACCTGGCGCTCCTCATCGAACACCATACTTCCGACCTTCCTCGGCATCATGTGCTTGACTTTCGAGGCTAGAATAACGTTCAATGAATGAAGACTAGCGGCGCGTGTAAATGCAGAATGTGGGTCCGACAAGAAGTTTGGGTGCGGCGACCGCGAAAAGTCGATTTCAGGCTGGATCAATAGCTTGCTCGTTGGGTCTCGCAGTTTTGGCGGTTCGTCCGTGTGCGTTATCCGGCCGCTTGGGTGCCGTAGGACGGATGCATCACTCTCAGAATCTTCGTACCCCGTTTCGCTATCTTCATCTGTAGTCCCCCCGGCCGAGAGGTTCAATTTTTGTCGTTTGGGTTGACTTTCTTTAACAGGCGAGGGTGGGTGCAGCGAGTCAGATCGCGGTACTGCCTTAGCCGGGGCCTCTTCGGGTGCTCTCTTCTGGCTAGCGGGCGTCCCATCCAGCAGACGCTTCGATCGGTTGACTAGAGATGTTTCGGGGCCCGAAGGGTTTTCCGAAACTGCGCTCTGGTCGTAAGGTGAGTTAACAAAGTTGATTTGTGACATTCGCCCGTGCAACGTGGATTTAGTAAATGAGTTCTGGGCGGACGAAAATAGTTTGAGGGGGGACCATTCTTCCGGGCTGATATGCGGTAGCTCCAGGGATGCATCCGCAGAGTTAATGCGCCACAGAATCTTGCGATCAGGAGTAGTGAAATATAACTGGTTGCTTTGCGACAGAACACTTTGTTCGGGTGAAGAGTATCTGGAATCACCGCTTCCACGGCTTCCGTAAAACTGCCTTGATAACCCACTCTTAGAGTTCACATGAAGAAGCTCATTTAAGCCGGGCGATTGATCGGAGAATGCAGATGTGGAGATGCTATTTATATATTCCTCGTCCCTGGCCGCTGACGATGGTTCGTCTTCTCGGAATAAAGAGGTATCCTGGTTTGATGAGGATTCGGTAGGACGCCAAGCTATGAATGGTGGAGGGGTAGAATTCCAAGCCGATCGTTCGAGAGGGTCCTCGGATTCGTATTCAAGCATTGAACTGAGATGTGGCGCGGCGTGGCTACGGGGGAGCCGTTCAGATGGTAACGGTTGCGCTCCGGATGCGCTGCGCATATCCAGAGGTGCCGAGGCGCCGTCCTGGAAAACCCCAGTCACATCTCCGCAAGAGCGATCTGCTGAGTAATGGGAAGACTCCGGTTCAGAAGAGCATGAGGCGTGCGACCCCTCCGAGAGAGGCTCGAACAAACTCTCCAAGCGAGTCGGGCTAAACAAGTCCTCGTTGCCTCTGTCCACCAGGATGACAGGGCGTGCATTGGTTGTAAGTTTCTGAACCGTCCCCTGGGGAGTCGTACTGGGAGTTTGCTCTTGCACGGGGCTATCGACGGCGGCCTTGTCCCCTGCAGAGGAGGGACTGCCTGGAAGCGGGACCGAGGTATCGGTGGGGTGCTTCGGGAGAGTGGTCGGTTTTCGGGAGGCGGGTCGCGGGATCAAGGACTTGGACGGGACCAGTTTTGAGTGAGCGTCCCGCAGGCCAGTCTTGAACACGGGAGCTTCGGCAATGGGCTGTGGCCGGGCGGGAAGCTGTCCGTCTGATACCCAATCGTCCTCAAGGTCCTCCAACCAAGATGCCATGGTTCTTGCTTTGCTGTCCCGGTTTCCGTGGTTGGGGTGGAGGATCGTGGGGCGGGGGGGGACGAGGTCGGTGAGCTAGGCCAAGCTACGGCGGGACGAAGGCGGGGACAAGGAATGGCGGGTGGGCGTCGTGCATCAGGCGGCGGTGGCGATGATGATGATGATGATGATGATGATGATGATGATGGTGATGACAATGATGGCGGTGAGAAGGGTGGCCGGCGATAAGGCGTGGGCATGTTGACGTTGACGTTGTTTACGCGAACCACAACAATCAACTCCGACAGTTCAACGGCGACAATTAACGACCGAAGAGGAAGTGCTAAGAAGGAACTAGCCTCGAGGCAGAGAAGGAACTAGGAAGTAGCGTGTGCATGTGCGTGCATGCGTGTGCATGACATACACGATCGTGGACGAACGGCCCACATCGCGCGTCTCCACCCTGACATGCTTCCGCTCCCACATTCCGCGGGGTCCAGTTCACGCCAAATCCCTCTCCACCCGCCATCATGAGCGAGCTTTCGGCTGGAAACCGGCGTCGCTCAACATCCGGCGTTTTCGCCGACTCCAACCAGTCCGCCAAAGACCACACCCTCATCCGATCCAAGACGTTCCCACGAGAGAGCGATAGCGTACTTTCCCGGGAGGTCCAACAGGATGCATTGGAGCTCACCGGGACACTGATCGAGGACAACGAAGCCCAGGAACGGGAGGAGCTTGCTGAGATACTCGCTCAGGGTGACTGGGCCCAAAGCGAGATAGCCTTATTTCGACGGTTGCGAAGACGTGGTAGGGAGCCTCTTCTGCCCGCTCCATGGCGTCTCGACTTTACGACCTTTCCAGAGGCGCTGTACGCCCCGGTTGGCGAACGGAGCTTCATCTGCGCCCTTACTCCATCGACATCGATGGAATTCAGAGGTAGGGTTTCTTCTTCTCCTTCTTCTTCTTCTTCTCTCCCACACTCTCCTTCCAGGCACCGGCAGCTAACGGTCCTCACGCGGATAGGGTCACAAGCGCTGCAAAGGCTGGTCAACGTTGGGGGTCAAGTGCGGGATAGGACAGAGATCAATCCTTCGGCACCGGTGGAGCCGCTGATTTATCAGGAAATCAGGAACTTTCTGGCATGGGCCGAAAAGGACGGGGAAATATGTGCGTGTCCATCTCATCCTGCATTGCATTTCATGACCCCTCCTGATGTGTTTCTTCAGCACTGTCATCCATCCTCACCCTCAATTACAACCGAAGCAAGAACAGCAACTCCAAGACGGCCAGCGAAAGAACGGAACGGAAAATGAAATCAATGGCGACGGAGCTGCGGACGAGGTACAGCCAAACGCCGGACCAATCACCCTTACCCAGCGGCGGCACCGAGCGCACCGATGGCCCCAGGCGGCTATCGGTGATATACGGCGTAACGGTGTACAACTGCGTCGCGGCTTTGAGCAGCTTGAGCAGTGATAATCCTGAAACGGATGTTAAAACGCACGTGGTTCTAGACTGGACGGACGTCGGGCTGGATATCTGGAATGCCATTGCCATTGCAATCTTCATCGTGTCCTGCCGAAACGATATCTTGGATTCGGAGGAAGGAGCCCGCTTAAAGCTCGTTCAACAGGCGGACGACGATGCCTGAGCTGGTGCGGTGCTAAATAATAATATCACTCTGCCTATTGTAACTACGAGATGTGCTTGAGCCGTAGTACTTATTTCCCTGTTTGCTTACATAAGCGCCTTCCCTCCCGATGAGGAGCAGCCGTCCTGTCTCGTTCCCATGCTGCTTCTTACCAGGTCTTTACTTGAGTACCTACTAAGTGCTTACCTAGGTATTAAGTAAGGGGTAAGTAAGTACCTAGGTACCTACTTACTTACTTACTTGAAGTCAGTACAGGTAACATTGGTGCTTGGATACTGGGTGCTCCAGAGTTGGGCGTGGCCAGGCCAGCGACAGAGAAGCGATGCAACTGCCAAGCCCACGTGGCGAGCTCCTGCGGTACCTTGACAGCCCCACGTTGCTCAGGCTACTTAGTCAGCACTCAGCTCCCTCTTATCCTTAAGAAGTAGCAGGTACTTCCAAAGCCCTCGAATAACTTACCTCGCCCGGAACTCTGGCGATATATCAAAATTCCCCTCCCAAAGCTTAGACCGCGTGAGTGAGACGGCACCCGCCATGTCATCTTCCCCGTCGTCAGTAATTTTCCGCACGGGCAACATCATCCCCACGGGGGGAACAAGCCTTGAGAAATCGAACCAGGAGCTTCTCAACTCCCTCCGCCAAAACTTCGAAGATGCTGCTTCGCGGGTCGGCGGTGAACAGCCGTCCTGGATTGAGGCGAGAGGGAGCACCATTTATGCCCCCAGCGTCGACGAGCCGGACGGCCTGGGCGAGGAGCGGACTGAGTACGACATCACAGGTTCGGCCACAAGATCCCAACCTCTCCCGCAATTGCTCCGTGGCCCGGGACGGACTGACGTAGACTAGTAAAACTGTTCTATCTTCCGGGGGTCCCCGTTCCCAGAAGGAGGGATCACACCCGGGAGGCCCTCCAACATATCCTCCGCGAACTCCGCGTATCCTCCATAGACTTGCTCATCATATCTTTCCCAAACATTTCCTTCGACGCGGACGATGACTCTCCTGACACAGAACCGACACCGGAGGAAGTCGACGAATGGACGGAAACTTATCGAGCGCTGGAGAGCCTCCATCTTGAAGGCCAGGTGAAAAGGATTGGCTTGTCAGAATTTGGAGTTGCCCGTCTGTTGAAACTGCTTCCGAGAACGACCGTGAAACCCTCTGTGGATCAAATCAACGTCAGGGATTGTTGCGTCGTCCCCAAACCTCTCATACGGTTTGCAAAGGAGCGGAATATAGAGCTACTAACCCACAACGACTGCAGAGACATACTTCCGTCCTCAGCTCTTCAGGATCTCCTTCTTGAGAACAGTACGGTGTTTGGGGGCTTCGGAAATATTGACCCACAATGGGTGGTTAAATATACCGCGGTGATCAAGGACAGAGGGGTGGTGGAGAATAAAGGGTACGCAATTCTACTACCCACACACGGCACCCTTGCTGCTTTCATTGAGGACGATACGTAATAGCCGTCCTAACAATCTTAACATAGATACTTCGCCATGGCCAAAGTAGAAACTGATTGCGTGTAAATATCATATTCGATACTATGTACTGCTCGGCCAAACGGCAGCTGGGGGGGAGCATCGTATCTAGCCAATCATACTTTTCTTCCTCCCTCTCAGCCGTACCTCCTGCAACCGTCTCAGGACGACAGCTGAACTGAGGGAGCTTTGTCTGTACGATTCTAGGATGATGTCAAAAAGGCGCGTGGCTCTGGGATGTGTGCTGAGGAAGGCTCGTTCGAGAACATATAGATCCACCGCTTTGTCCTCGTCGCTGTTCGAAACTTGGCCGAGGCCAAAATCTATCAACGCCACATCGAAACCCGGGAGCGATTTACCTTCGGCTCCATGGGGCTCCGGCGCTATGCATTCCTTCTCTCGGTGTTTCAACATGAGGTTGCTGGTGGTGAGGTCTCCATGTATAATATCGATATCGTGTAGTTTCCCAATCGTCCGCCCTATATCTTCCATGAGAGCATCGACCTGCGAGCCGGAATCGTTTCGCTCCTCGTCCGGCCTGGGACCGCCGCCCAGGCGGCCTTGTAGGAAATCCCGAACAGAGGGTCCTTCTATCCACTCCATAATGATCTCCCCGCGTTTCTCATCGATGAAGTACACGGCCGGGCATGGTACACCCATCGACCGGCAGCGGTTCAGCAACCGGGCCTCCGACACGCAGCGATGCTTCGTGAGACGCATGTCAAGAGTCGGATGCCGATACGGTTTGGTCGGACGAACTTTGATGAGGCATGGAACAGTTGGGAGCAGAAATGTGGACTTGTAGACGTGTGCCTCAGCGCCCTGTTTCAAGAGCGTTCCCTCGATAGGGCGCGGGAGGGCCATCATCGGTTCCGGTCGTCTCGTGACTAAGCAGGTGCTTGAGAAGGTATGAGGGGGGAGGGGGGAGACCAATCGAATCAAGGTGGGTTGGCGCCAGACAGAACATTGATTCGAAGTCGGGCTGCTACCAACGCAACAAACCTACCACACTCCGTCAACGCTAGAAGTTATACTCGAAGACCCTGACCGGATATCCGACCTTGCTTTGCAGCATGGTGCTACCCGTGCCATTGTACGAGCTTCGCTGTGGTATGCATCCCCTCAAGAAGGTTGACAGTGGCGGCCGCTGACATAGGACAATGATTCGCAGGAGTGAACAACTATGACTGGGGTATGCGACGGTCTCCATACATTAATCCCAGCCCCGCCGTTACATTGACACTGACCGTATTTCCTGTCAAGGCAAACGCGGGTCGACTTCTCGTGCTGCTCAATTCGCCGCAGCGGCATCAGACGATGTGGTCGTCGACGAAGACAGACCGTACGCGGAGGTATGGGCCGTAGCCACCCTTCGACCCTGTCCATGAGCCGGGCTAACGCTTCACGCTGGCACCCCTCCGTATCCAGCTTTGGATGGGGACCCATCCGACTCTACCATCGAATGACATAGCTTCGGGCAGGAGCCTTCGAGATCTTGTATCCAGTAATGAATCATTGCTTGGACCCGCCGTCGTCAGTAGATTCGGAACCGGGACTATTCCTTTCCTCTTCAAAGTCCTCAGCATTGGCAAGGCTCTGAGCATCCAAGCACACCCGGACAAAAGACTGGCTGAACAACTCCATGCAGAAGATCCAAAGAACTACCCCGGTATGTTGAGACCGAAGCCTGCAATTGCAAGCTAAGGTCCCCGCTAATTTCATCAAACCAGATGACAATCACAAACCAGAGATGGCAATTGCGCTTACCCCCTTCACCGGCCTCTGTGGTTTCCGACCTCTATCCGAGATTGATAGATTCCTCTCAAGCGTTGCGCCTTTGCAGGAGCTGCTTGGGTCAGCTGCTGTTGCTTCATTTAAAGGATCGCTGGGTTCTCAAGATGGGTCTGGCGTAAAGCAAGGGCTTCGAGATCTATATGCAAAACTAATGACGGCAGACCCTGCTGCTATCGCCTCCGGTGCGGAGTCCCTGGTGAAAGCCGCGGAAAGCCAACCCGATGAATTCGCTGGGGGCGCGACGCTTCCAAATGGGGGCTCCTTTGCCGACCTCATTATCGAACTCAACAGCCAGTTTCCGTACGATGTGGGCCTCTTCTCGACATTTTTCCTTAATTTTGTATCACTTTCCCCCGGCCAAGCGATGTTCCTTCAGGCCAATGAGCCTCACGCATATCTTTCCGGCGGTCCGTTTTAACCCCGTCCCCTTATGAGGATGCAGAGGCCTAACATGAGTGCATAGACATAATCGAGTGCATGGCAGCGTCCGACAACGTCGTCCGCGCCGGTTTTACCCCAAAGTTCAAAGATGTCAAAACCCTGATCAATATGCTCACGTATCGATCGGCACCGGTCTCCGCCCAGATTATGAGCCCGACCCCCTTCCCTTTCGGAATTTTGACACCAGGCACGAAATCGGAATCGCTCCTGTATGATCCACCCATCGAGGAATTTTCTGTGATACGGACAACCCTGGAGAGCGGGGCTGTAGACTTCCAAGGGATTTTTGGACCAAGTATCATGATTTTTACGGCTGGGACTGGCGAAGTTCGGGGAGGGGGAAATGGGAAAAAGGTTGTGTCCGTTCGTCCTGGGACTGTAGTATTTGCTGGTGCCGGATTGTATATTCAAATCGAGGGCTCCAGTATCGAATGCTACAGGGCTTTCTGTAGCGTTGAGAAGGACATTGTTTGAAAAGGGAACGGCAGATATATTGGGTCGCAATATTATGTACATGGATGCTATCGCCGCGACCGTACTTTGCGTCACATTTGGGGCGAGGTACCCCAAATAACCCCGGTGCGTCTCCGCTCTAGGGATCGTTCATAGAAAATTAAACAATGAATTCCCGACTATTCCGTCATGACACATTATAGCATGGTAGGGCCGTGTCAAGTCGCGGTGCTTGTCCAAAGCCCGCAGGCCGGAATCTCAATCTCTCCAGAGCCATGGCCGCAGACGGAGAAAGCTTCGTCTCGTAAGAAAACAAGGCTGGTGGGTTATCCTGGGCCGATCCTTGGCCTATATTCCGACTGGTTAACTTTCAGGTTCCGGGAAGACCAAGTGTCATCTGGCGGTCTCGGGGGAGGCACTCACATATCATGATGTTCACTCAAATTCGACAGGTACTTATTAAACTCTTCAACCTTTTCCTTGTGGGATTTCGCAGCGTCTTTCAAGAGGAGCTGATCGAGCTGGTGAAAGGGAGGCGTGATTCAGCATCTCAGGCCAGGTTAGGCTGGGGAGATTTGGTGAGTAGGGCCGCATTACCTTTTTCTTCCGTGCTTCCTCGAATTTCCTCTCAGTCTCGGTCTTGTGTTTTCTCCTGTGAACTTCTTTCTGACTATTTGCCGAAGCACTGGGCTCTCCCTCGGGGTTGTCGCCTTCGGGGGTTTCTTTGGGGTCTTTCCGGGATGGTTCCTCGGGCTGTTGTTGTTTGGAGGACCTCGTCTTCTTTTTGGCTCGATTCTTCACGACTCCGCCAGAGCCCTTGAGGCGGAGGGGGCCACCGGCGCCAGCGTAGTCATCCTTGGCCATGATGGAGCGCTGTCGTCGTTGTGGCGGCGGCCCGCTGTGGCTGGCCGTCGTTGTCGCTGTCGTTGCCTCTGTCGTTGTTGCTGTTGTCGTCGTTGTCGTCGTTGTCGTCGTTGTGGGTTGCGGTCATCAGTGTCGGGTCGGTTTCCCAGCCGTGGGATGTTGTCCAGCCAACAACAACACCGTAATCAAACATCAGCCGCCTCTGCTTTTCCGGCGCCATCACATCATCACCATCGCCCATCGACATAACCACCACGATTACCGCCGCCGTCCCCCGCCGCCCAATCAGAGAGCATTTGCACGGTCCTTCAACAGCATCGAACCTATAAGGACAGCCCAAAGGAACGGCCTCCACCTTGTCGGACTCAATCCTGCATTCTACCTTGGACTTCCAACTACTTCTGGCTCCCGCGCTCGCCAACCATCCAGCCACATAGACTGCGGCACTGTAGAATGCCATCCATTGGCAACCGCCTCCACAACCTGCACGTTTTATTGATTGGCGAGGCTTGACCGGCAATACTACGGCTTCTGTGATTTAAAGGGAGAATAATTAACATCAGGATGTCGCGACATCAATCCAGCCCTGGCAACTCTGACACCTCACAACTTGCCCTTCCGGCCGTCCTCTCAAAGAAACTCGTCGTCGTTGGTGATGGTGGCTGCGGCAAAACATGTCTGCTGATCAGTTTCTCGCAAGGATATTTCCCAGAGGTACGGTTACCCTGTGTATAAGCCAATATAGGTCCGACACTGAAAGCTCACCCCGATCAGAAATATGTCCCTACAGTGTTTGAAAACTATATCGCCCATACAACACACAAGCCGTCGGGTAAACCGGTTGAGCTCGCGCTCTGGGATACCGCTGGGCAGGAGGACTATGACCGGTTGCGCCCGCTATCTTACCCTGAAACTGACGTACTATTTGTCTGTTTCGCTGTGGACTGTCCCACAAGTTTCGATAATGTCATGGAAAAAGTGAGCGAGCTCTAGAGAATATCCTCCTTTGCTGTTCTAATTGTTCTCATTTGCTAGTGGTACCCCGAAGTTATGCATTTCTGTCCAACGGTACCTTTGATTCTTGCTGGGCTCAAATCCGACCTCCGTCAAGATACCAACGCAGTTGATTTACTCCGCACGCAAGGGCTGGCCCCAGTACCGACTGAACAAGCAATGGAGACTGCTCGCGGTATGGGAGCGCTATACATGGAATGCAGCAGTAAAACCATGCAGGGTGTGCAGGAGTTGTTCGAGCTAGCCGTAAATACGGCCGTTGGGAAGGACCTCCCAGCCCCAGGCAGTGTACGAACACCGGCGGCCGGGAGACCCAAGAAATCGCGAACTTGCAAGATACTTTAAACCTCTTTCACATTAACAGCGTAGCATTTAAAGCTTGAGAGAGGCGTCGACGGTCTCCCCCCATCGGCTGGGCCGGGGTGTTCTCCCTTAGATGATCGTTGTGATTCGGAGACGAGGCGACCCTACCGTGCCCATTGACGGCCTTGGCCGCTGTTCTTACTGGATTCGTTCGGATGTAGAATAGGTGCACCTTAGAATCCTGGTCAGAGACGACTCTTGTATTTGCAGATAATTTAGTGTAGTTCTTGGTCTCCTTTGTCTGTCATATGAGAGTCGAGATCGATGTTGGCGAAGCCTCCGCATATCGGTTACCAACATCTAGCAGCTCGATACCCTTGATCCCGCTTCGCATCTGGTGATCGTCATAATTGAGGCTACAAGAAATTACAAAGGAACGAAACACTGTTGATCGTATTACTTCGTCGGACAGGAAGCGACTCAGCCGACATGCGAGACCTCTCGGCGGCTGAAGAGACAGGATTGACGTTGTTTTCTCATGGGGTAATGAATGGTCTAGACACGCCGGGACTTGTTACAACAAGTAGCAGGAGCCTCAAAATGATACCAGGCAGAGAAACCGGAGCGTGCTTTAAGTTAAGTAATCAGGATATTACAAACTGTAGTCGATCGCGAGGAGCTCGGTTAGCCCTCGCGGATAACGGTTTGTTTGCCCGACAGGTTAGAAGAATTAAAAATATTATTTGTTCATTGGAAAGGAAATGCAAGAATCGGCGGAGTGGCTAAATTGCAAGGAAACCTGGAAACTGCCTCCGCGTGGTATGAAATGAGGCTGAAGCAAAGATCAGAAATAAGATAAAGATAATACAGGGTATTCAAAAATCGAATGTAAGATCCGGCCCGTGATAGCCTTAGTTAGTTGTCCCAAACGCAGATACTCTCGCCTCTGCGCGATTGATAATGCCCTCTGTGGTTTTTGGTATTGATTCGACACCGAAAATCCCGATGTCCCTTGCAGATTTTCGTTTCTTCGGCATAAAATCGGCGCTCTCTTGAGGCTGGATAACAAGACCTTCGTTGGTAATGCCGTGTTTCTCTATCTCTTCATCCTCGTCTAGATCGTCGGCTTCAACTATCTTGGTTGGGACGTCTACTTCAGCCGAGTTACCTAACGAAAACCGATCTTGTCCGGTAGTCGATGCCATAGAAAGCGACGTAGAAGATCGATATGTGAGATCGGGCGTGGATGGAACAGAGGATAGAGAATCGTTGGGGTGCAGATGTCCACCAACTTCGTGGACGAGATCCGTATCAGCCACTAGCTCCTCCTCGGATACGCTTTGTCGTGCGGTGTTTATTGCTAAGGTCTGTTCCTCTTGTGCTGCGCGATGGGCCAGCTGCAAACCCTCGACTGCGGCAGCGCATTGTTCGGAGATGCTGCGGATGATATCAGCGATGGCGTCGGTTTTTTCTCTAATATGGCGGTCAGCCACATCATTAAGGCTCATTTCGGAATATCTCCGGGATCCCCGAGGGCTATTGAAAAATCTTCGCTCCATTTCGGGCGAAACATCTTCTCCTTGCTGTGTCGTGGAGCTGATGCTGCTTGCTCGCGACTCCGATCGGGAGGGAATTGGAGGCGCTTGTGCTTCGTTTGATACTGGAACAATAGGGGAAGCTCCGGTTGGCTGTTCGATTTCGTCCTCGTCACCTTCCGTAACATCTGCGAGCTCTAAGTTGTCCCCAAACGATCGAACAATGTGCTCGAGGTGTGTGGTTTGTCCGTCGATCAGACTCCTGAGTTGCAATACCACCCTTTGCGCCTGATCACGCTGGCGGAGGAGATTCGCGTTAGTGTGATGCAATGCAGCAAGTTCTTTGCCGTTCTTCTTTCTTTCCTTTTCCAATTCCTCTGCGACCGCCTGCTGGAGAACTAGTGCTTCTAGAGCCTCGTCCCGTTGTTTTTCAGTTCCAGAGAGCCTCAGGGTCAGCCTGTTAGTCTCGTCTTTCTGTTGATCTATCAACGCTGAGAGGCGGCGGTTTTCACGCTTATGCGTTTCGATTTTGGCCTTGAGATCATTGGTTTCTTTGGTGAGCTGGGCTGCGAATGCTTGGAATTTCTCAAATTGGCCCTTCCAGCTGTCGAGTTCTTCCACGAGGAAATTGTTTCTCTTCGTAACCTTGGTCAATTCCGTGTCCATGCGATTTTTGAGGTTTATAAAGTCCTGCCATGCTTCGAGCGCGTCTCGAGAGAATTGATTGCGTTCACGAATGATCTCGTTGAGATGACGAACGGAAACTTTTGTCATGAGAGGCTTCTTAACAGCGCCCCCAAATATTGCCTTCATACCCGTGTTACGTGTCTGGGGCAGGGCCAATCAGCTTAGACCAAATACTTGACTGAGAACCAAGTTCAAGGGACCGTCCTCTTCGAGGGGGTCGTTACTCACCAGTTTCTCACAAACGTGGTCGAATACGGTCATGACGGCATCTTGGCGCCACCAATCTGGATCTTGGATGCTTTCGACTTCTCCGCGCATAACAATGATCTGGCCAGCCGGGACTAGTTTACCACCAGCGTACGCCGACCGGAGGTGTGTTGGGACTCCGGTTGGGCTCACATCCCCATTCAGAGCCTGGGTCAACCTCGAAATCATTTTTGTCCGCTGGCCAGGGGTCCAGACGGAAGGGGGGCTGCTTGTCAAGACGAAATTTCTGTCCAAATCCACCACCAAGGCGTCGTTCGGCGCGGAAAAGAGGCTTCGGCATTCGGCCGTGAACCCTAGAATATAGGGTCCGGGTTCTTGGACGAGATCCTTCGCATGGCGGGCATGGACAAGCGGGACGTATAAACCGCTCCACTCGTAAATGCGAACGCAGTGGCGGACGGTCTCAGCTGCAATGGTCAAAATAGCAGCATAGTGGCTAACAAAGATGATCCGCCTTGTTGGAGAAAGAGCTGCTTCGATGACACCAACAATGTTCGGTATCGAGAGGCAGCTAAAAAGCGGCCACATAGAAAACTATATTCGTGATCGAGATGTCAGAGGCGTGAAATGTTGTATCGCCAAAGCACTGCATAGTGTTGGACCACGGGGCAAAGAATACTACTCAGAAAAGGAGTCATACGTTTTGAAATCCCGTGGGTGATGATGGGAATTGGTAGCAGAGAGCATAGTCCTTCATATCAATTCTGACTAGGTCATTAAGACGCGGAGCGGGGAACGAGAGAATGCGAGAGACTTCCCTGAAATTGTGATACGGTGTCAGTGACGGAGTGTCCAATATATAAATATAAAGTGGGGGTGGCTTACTCCGCGTGGAACAAATTTGTCGCCTTATTCCAGTGAATCCACATCCCCCTCAGATAGTCGCCCAGCAAATCAAAGAGAGGGTATCTAGACAGAAAGCTCAAGGCGTACGGTATCCAATACGTCTCATCGGGTGAGTCGAAGAAATCGCCGCCTTCCACCCGCTTCCTCATTTCTCTGATGGTCTCTGCCCGTTTCTCGTCCGCCCGCGACCACACCCGCAATGCAATGCCGTAAAGAGTCTGGGAGGAGTCCTGCTGGAGGACGAAGGTGTGGTGTACGCAGTGAGGCTGTGTCCTTCCAGTGCATATCTCAACATCTTGGGGGAAGCACGCCTGCAAACTTCCATGTCAGCTATCTTCTTCCAGTTTCTGTGCAATCGGGCTCAATTGAAAGGAAGGAAGGAGGGAGGGAAGAGAGTGTGTGGGGGAGGGGGGGGAGAGGAAGGCGTACCCTCATCGCGGCATGCAAAGCTTTGGCGATATCGTTTTCTTGCTCGACCCGGGGGCTGCTACCAAGTATTTCGGGGAGCCAGAACTGGCTGACGGCCCCCTTCATGTGTGTGATTTTGCCCTGGGTCGGAGGAGGAGCCCTGACCCATTGGGAGGGTTCGCGACCGACGCCACATACCAGGTAGGCATGGGTGAGGGTCTTGGGGGTTCTCTGGGTGACTTTGATGTTCAAAGTGGCGGGGATGGGCTGGGTGATTCTGCTGTGTAAGGACGAGGTTCGGCTGGGGATCGGTAGGGGGTTGTCCCCGGCCTCGCGGGTGGGCGGGCGGTCGTTGATCGGAGGGCTGGCTGGGTTTCCGGAGCGCGGACGGGAGATGGTGGACGGCCTCCGGTGAAGGGACGACATTGTTTTTTTATCCGTATGTGACTAATTATTTATTTAGTATTTACTGTTTTTTGGGGGTTTTTTTTTTAATTTATGATTGGTTTTTGTCTTCGCGATGGGATGAGCAGTCAACTGGAGAGGGACCTCGCGATGGCATGCATGGCGGCAAGGAAGGAATATCAATTCAAGGACAGAAACAAAGGAGCGAGCGAGAGAGAGCAAGCAGAAGGAAGCAGACGAAGGAAACGAAGGAAACGACGGAATAGCAAACGAAAAAGGAGGGACAGAAGAGAAGGCGCGGGTGGAAGATCAGGACGTAAATAATCGACCGACGGGAAAGAAAGGGGAGGGAAGAGAAGGGGCGGTCTGTTATTAACCTGCTGCTCGCCTGCATGGGTGGCCCCTCCACGCCCCAATATCGCCAGAAAGGGGGGCCTACCCTGCACCTGCATGCGCATACACACCACTTACCATCTCAACTACGACTCTTGCATGCTCAAAGGTAAATACCGTCGTGTGTATCGTGCCGCTTATCGATCCCATCCCATCGACTCCCGTCGCTGCCCCTTTTCTCCTTTCCGTTCCCCTGCAACAGACCCTCGCGTACTTGCCCCCATCGGGCCTCAGCCCTGGCGTCGTCGGCCCTCACCGCGCCGCCTGATTGGCCTCTTCGCCCCAGTCCCACCCACCTCAAACCCTTCCTCCATCCTCTGCTCCATCTTATGTAGCTCTTCGTCTTACCTCGCTCAACCAACCCCAGAAAATAGGTAACATGGATCCCGGCCTCTGCTCCGTCTGCGTCGAGGCCGACTTCAAGTACACCTGCCCCGTCTGCAGCGCCAAAACGTGCTCGCTGGTCTGCTCTAAAAGACACAAGCTCCGCACCTCTTGCGAAGGTCGTCAGCGACCCGGCGACTTCAAGTCCAAATCGGACCTCCAGCGCCCGAGCCAGGTCGCCGCTGATTTCGAATTCCTCAATTCGATCCAACGGTCGTTGGACCGGGCTGCCGATTCTCACGGATCTTCCCGGCTTCAGCCGCCTCTTGACCGTCGAATCCGAGACGCCTGTAGCGCTCGAGGCTTTGCCATCCTGCCCGCACCCTTGCAATCCTCCAGATCTAGCCGAAACCGTACCTGTTATGGTCCTAACAATCGCATCGTCTGGACTGTCGAATGGGTCGTCGACGGTTCCATAGTGACCACTGCCGAAGTGTACGTTTATCCTGAACAACATGATCAGCTGGACAACGATGCCCGATCACAATGTTCGGTACTAACTGCTGCCCTTCAGAGATGAAAACTCGACAATCAATGACATATTTGAAACTCAGGTCCTCCCTTCCCTCCCGGCCGACCAAGGCCCAAAGCACATCACCACGGAGGCGAAGCTATCGTTGGACCCTTCATATCATCTGCAATCCATCGACCCTCAAACCCAAAGCGTAAATCTGCTCCCGTTAGGTGCCCGCGATACCTTTTCGAACGCGCTGGTAAACGCAACTGTCCTCGAATTTCCAACTATCCAAGTATCCATTCCCCACAAATGATACAATAATCGGTGACAAGCACCGATCGGAAAATAAATTATGTTTCGCCCTGCAGCGCCTGGCCGGCCTCAACGTGAGACCACCTTGACCTGTCCTCCCTTCTGACAATACACCTGGTCTCGCCAACAGGCCAGAAATATGCAATTCAACTCTTGTAATCCTCAAGGTGATGTTTATACAAACTAACAGAACTACAATCGTGCTTAGGGGTCGGGGGAGAAAACAAACAGAAAGCGGGGGGTGGAGGGATGGGAAAGATGGGGATGGGAAAGATGGGGATGGGAAGAAGAAAGAGCCTAAGACAAACTCCACAACCCCAGCGCTTAACAAACAACCAATGCAGTACAATCTGCTACCCAAATGACTATAAGCGACTTCCTTGAATCCTTGGTTGCCTCCTGTAAAGTGCGGCGAGACGGGCCTAGAAAATCGGCCCGGCCACACTGACTTGTATTTGGTATCCATAGCACAACGGGGTATCGGGAACGACAATGAGAATTTGAGATATTTGAGTGTGAGTCTGCTTGCCGCTATATTTATCAAGCATTAGCCACGATCTTGTTCTGCTCAAACTCCGTGTCTACATGGTGATGATGATCATGGTCGCCGTCGTGATGCAACGTAACTATGCCCCAAATACCGTCAGCCAGGCCGTCGCATTTAAACTAGTGGGAACGCCCCCTTACCTGAGTTAAAGTCTTCAAACGGATCCGTCCCCTTTTCGCCAGGTGTCATTGCCTCTTGGCCTGTGCCCGTGCTACGGGCGGCACTGATATCGACGCTCTCGCTTTCTTTAACTAAGCGAAAGTTCACAGCATCGGCCCCTTTACCAACTGTAGGTATCATAGGTGGCCTCATATGCCTAAGCAACGCCCATTGGGTTGAACGAAAAAAAGGATGGGCCTTCACATCGGAAGCCCCCGCCCGCGATCCTAATCTCTTATTCTCATCCTTGACAAGGAGCTTCTTAATAAGAGATTTGCAAGTACTTGGCTGTATCTTAGCAGAGTCCCACCTGACGAAAGGATTCGGTTCTTACCCAGATATCTGAGGAGAGCTAGGAGATTCAGGGAACCCAACTTCGTCCCTAAGTATATTCGCAAACGTCGCGTTCCTATTTTTACCTTTAAAAGGGGTCGTTCCATAGAGCATTTCATATATCAAGATCCCTAGGGTCCACCAGTCCACAGCACTGGTGTGACCACAGCCTTTGATGACTTCGGGCGCAATGTATTCCTCTGTTCCAACAAAGGAATTTGTCCGAAAATTGGCAATACACGATTTTGTGTCAATAGTTGGTACTGAATGGGAGGATGTACCAACACGGGAGATTATCATTGTTGGGGCACCACCTGGGTCAGATTGCTTGGAAAGATCGAAGTCCGAAAGCATGATATGACCGGATTGATGTAACAATATATCTACGAGCAGGTGTCAGCATACCCCCAATATATACTTATATCTAGGAGGAGGGAGTGGTTGAAATATACTTTCCGGTTTCAGATCCCGATAGATAAAGCCCATTAAATGCAGGTATTCGAGAGCAGCTGTGACCTCGCCAGCATAAAATCTTGCATCATCCTCTGGTATACACTTTCCGGGTCTGGTTTGAAGAGCTGTTGAATCCGTCAATAGTGTCCCAAACACCAATTGGCCGATGAAAACCTGAATTACCTCTGAAAAACTCGCCCCCACTGCAATACTCCATACAAAGATAAAGATGCTCGTCGGATTGGAAGGAGTGATACAAGGTTACAATGAACGGGTGATTGCTGGTTGCGAGTATCTCCTGCTCTGCCAATGCCCTTTTGATCTTATTTCGCTTGATCATCTCCTTTTTACTAAGCACTAAACAAAGCCCAGAGTTAGCTGTGTTTCGTGCAGACGGGATACCCCAGCCAACTACAACGTACCTTTCATAGCATATAGTCTTCCGGATTTCTTTTCACGAACCAAGTATACTTTTCCCACATCACCCTTCCCGAGAAGTTTTATTTTGTCGAAACTCTGAGGGCCGACTTCAACGTTCCTGACTTTGATTGAATTCGAGCTGTACGTTCTTCGAAAAGCGACATTGGCCGAACGTTGCTCGTCTTTGAATGGAGCCACAGGCAGGGTGTAGTCATCCTGAGACTGTAAATCAGCATCAACGGTTGGGGACGAACCTTGGGGAAACCCCGGTGTTAATAACCCGTTCTTAGACTCGGTAGTCGTCGGCCTGCTTGGTGACCCAGGTATTCCACTGAAAAGGCCTTGAGCATTTGGAGCGGAAGCAACTCTCCGAAGCTTACGTGCAAGCTCTTCCTTTTTAGCATTTGCATCTGCATTTGAGCCCGAGATGTTTCCTTTGGGTGTTTCCGGCGGGGAAGGGGGCCGACTGCTCTCATGATGATGTCTGATCGCTGGAGGGCCTTGGTGTGCAAAGTAAGGGTTTGCGTGGGCTGTCGGGGATATATCCACTGGTTCCAGTGCGGTCCCAGTACTCGCTGAAGAAGGGCTACGTCCACGGAAGAGACGCGTTTGGCGAAATGGATGAAGGCTCGTCGACTGTTGCGTTTCATGGCCGGGAGAGCTATGCCCACTGTTCGTGATTCGGAAGAAATTCTTTATTTTTTGCGGAAAATGTGACGTGGAGAAATTAGAGGGGGTGGTTTTTGGACTCTGCCCCGACGCATTCGCTCTCTTTTCGGCGGGTTGGGGAGAATTTGATCCGAATAGCTGAGTCATTGTGAATGACCGGGATGTTCGGTTTATTGTGGCAGGTCACCGTAGGTTCTTGATGAGACTACAAGATGTAGATTCTATCCTGAATTACCGGTGCCAGCCTCGCACGGCAAGCTGTCGTCGCAAGGATCACCAACTTGGGCAGAGGGCCGCTAGGTCGCAGCTTCGGGGGTTCGAAAAGGCATAGGGGTCAGATGACTCGACCGCCGGGTTATAGAATCAGCTATATATGGAGGGACGATACTGCGTCTGCTTGTCGACAAAGGAGTAAGCTGGCGTTAGAGATGACAGGAGTCGTGATATTAAATGGGTTTATAAGCACCGGCAATGCGATGGCTGCTCTTCTGGTGTCAGCCGGCTGTGGATTGATGGTTGAACTGCCACAACCGACCAATGAAAAGGGGATCAGAGGGAGCAAAGGCTTGGCTCAGCCACACCACAACGAGTATCAGATACCGGGTTCTCACAGCAGCTTCAAATCACGATGTGACGCTGGCCAGCACTAGCTATATTTAAGTACTACTTAAGTACTTAGTAAGTACATATACTCTAGAGATGGCCGTCCTTCATGACCCCCCGGCCGAAAAAGTCGGTAATTGTGGCGAAACGGTCCCGTTCCGTCACATCCAACGCCGTTTTCAAGATCCCGAATTGGTCGGTCGCATCTTCCTGAGCTGTCCCAGTTAATTCTATTAGTACTGTCCATCTCAAAGGAAATGTTCCAGTTAAACCGAACCTACCTTGCCGAATCGCCCTGATCGCGGCATTTCCAGCCGTGCAGGTGGGACATTCCGGGGGATCAATGGACGTATTTAGACACCGTTGGTGAAAAGAATGTTTGCACAGAAAATGGACAACTGGGAGCTCAAGGGCCGCACCACAGAAGGTACAACGGGTGGGTTGGAAGATCGCAGGCTTGTCTTCCAAATCCGTGATCTCCTGCTTCCGTGTCATCGTATCACGCCTATACCCATCAATATACCCTTGATCCTACACAGCTTAATGAGCTCGCGTTCGCCATCGCAATAATTGTTAAGGGTCTTGCCTGCTGTATCTCCAAGCGTTCTCGCTCTATCATGCCACTCAAATACCTTCTGATCATCTTCACCGTTGCGACACCATTTTTACTAAGGACCTGCACGACCTGTAAAGGGGCCATCAGTCCTTCCCTCTGGATTGTGTCGAGGATTGTCAGTAGTTCATCACCCGCATTCTCTAGGATTTTCGGGTTGGAAGCAAGGTAAGCCAGAGCTGCCGGGTAGAGCTGCGGTTCTCGATAGCCATACTTCTTCAGCGCAGCCATGACTCCAGCGGTATCTTGTGACGACGTGTGAGATCTGAAAATATCAAAAAAGAGCTCCTGGTCTTCACGAACCAGCGTTGTTCCATCTTCGAAATTGCACAGATGTGAGAGGAGGAGAACATCAGATGTACTTAAAACTGCCTCGGGATTCTCCAGCATCGCCCTAGCCTTCGTACGCCAGCCGCTACTTGGCTCGGAAAGATCTTGATTTGCATGGTGCAAGTACACTTCGAAGAGTGTTGAACGGACTTCTGGGAGAACCCCTTCTGTCCCCGCCGTCGAGAGCAATGCCTCCAAGAATCTTACGAACTCGAAAGAGTGATCAACAAACAGTGAAAACGCCGTTTGCGGCATGGGTATCTGATAGGAAATTAGTCTTTGCGCTTGCGCCTGCTTACTTCCCGCTTCCAAAGTAGGAGGGCCGGTATTTGACAGAGGGTTGACAAGATACGGAAGCTGTAGAAATGCTGCGTATCCCTGGAGGCCGCTGGCGTTAAGTTGGGGAGCAGGCGTTTCTTCGGGAGACGTGTCCTCTCGCGGAACATAGTTACCTGTGTAGAATTTGATAAAAAGGGAGGTCGTCTCAAAAGGAAGTTCATCGAGTAAGACACGTCCCCATTTCAGAAGATTCCGGTGCATCTTTCAAAGAAGTTAAATCCCATGCTCCAAATAGTAGGAGCCAGAGCCGGGTCTTGGGATGAGGGAACTTACAGTGACAGGTTCCATAGTCACGAGAAACTTCATCCCTTCCTGGAACTTTCGCATATCCTCCATAAAAATGTCCATGACAATGTCGTACTCGGAATTCTGCCGAGCTAAGAAAGCCGCCTGTCCAAAGTATCCAGCTTGACGGCACAGGGAAATTACTGTGTTCAGATCAAACCGTTGACCCTTGTCCGATCTGATGAAATTTTCGAGTTTGTCAACATCCTTCAGCTTCGCATAGCAATTCAGGAGCAGCGTAGTGTGCTCTGTTGTCACGTATTCTGCGTGGTGATGCAGCTCCTCAAGATACTGAATAAGGTTCGGAATTCGTTGAATATCGAGGAACTAAATCACAGACAATGTGAGAAACCTCGTACGGTGTCATTTGCGGCTTGGCTACTTACTTTACGGATGACTTGAGAAGGTTGGGTCCCTTCGATAGCCTGTATATACTGATACATAGCATTATCGTAATCACCCTTGGAAAACAGGAAGTCGGCGTATCTGCAATTAATCTGATTGATTTCGGCCGCAGTTATCTTCGACTTCTGGCCAAGTTTGAGAGCTGTTGGGTAGAGATCGCGTTGATAGAGCAGGTGCAATCTATCGGAAAGTGCTCTCTCCTTCAGTTTAATCATCTAGTGTGACATGGGCGATTAGCTGCTTGATTTGGCATCAACAAGAGCATAGAGGATTCCACCGTTTGAATACCCTGTTGTCCGGAGTAAGGATGTGGATGGCCCCCCATTCATAAACGATACCCCTTACCCCGCCTGTGAAGGTCTCGGAATGGGCAATAAATTGGAGGTCTGTGTCCAAAACCACTAGCGTATTAACCTCGAAGAAGTTATCTCGCTTTGAGGAAGCAAGATGACGCGTGTTGGCTGGTGCACCCGTAAGGCCCGCTGGTGGTGTTTGTGGCGGAAGCAGTAAGACCACGTACTCCCCAAATGAACCTACAAAGCTTTTGGAGCCCTCATAGGCATAACATGGTCCACGGCCGTCAGGGCCGTAATAGTATAGTGCATCATTCCTAGCGACAAGCACGGTCCCGGAGACCCTGTCCATGGTGAGGCAACCCAATGCACAACCAGTTGTCTCCAGCACTCTTGGAGCTGGTATATGACCTCTTATTGAAGTTTTAATAGTCATGACTCGTTCCGTTGTTGTGACGTATAATGCGTATGTGCCATTTTCACTAGCAAATTGGATGCCGGTTATCGGCTCGCCGGATTCGAAAATTGTCCTTTGCTTAGTTCCTCTGTCATGAACAAGGTCTCCACGGACCAGAACTATCGCCCCATTCGCGAAAGCCGCAGCGACGTCGGATAGATCCTCGGTCACAGAAAAGCAGGTCATCTTTCACCAAAGCTATTCCATCAGCGATAACCTGAGGGTATAATAAAATTACCATCTACCCATAACGGGGTTTAGCTTACCGGGAAAATTGATTGCACATTTATTCGCAATGTTGATAGCAGTTGGAATGAGAAATCCCGTTTGTCTAAGTTCTTAAGCATCCAAACTTTCATTTCAGGGGGGTCTCGAAGGTCTTCCTGTAGTCGATACATGAGCGTCCGGTACGCGGGTCGCAAAGCTAGCACAGCCTACCGAGATTGTGACGAGAATTTGACGAGGCTCAATGTACTGTGCGTGTGTAACAGGGCGGGAGTCGTGTGCTCGCCAACTCGTATTTTTATGATATTTGGGAGAGAGCACGACCATGTCCCCATTGGAAAGTCCGAGTAGGATACAGCGCATCCCTGAACATAGGCAGGTGATCTGACCCTGAGATCGAGTTGGCACCTCAGCGTTAGTTGCGAGCTTGATAGCTAGATAGCACGGATAGAGGCTTACGATACATTTTCTAGGAACTCGTCCACGGGGAGCTTCGTGGTCGAGGAGTCAAAAAACGTGAAGGTTTTCCACTGGCGTAGATAGAGTTAGGTGACGAAGCAAAGGATACGTAAGGGAACAGTTGATCGCGACTTACAATTTTCGAAGCCATTGTGCCGACCTCTCAGAATGTCCTAGCTCCGACCATGAAGGGACCGTTGTGGAGACGCTATACCTTGTGATGTTTTCGGCTTTCTGTCTGTGCCTCGGGCTTTTCTTCTTCTTATTACGTTGGTGGCTATCCAACAAGGCTCGGGGTATCGTTGATGGAGATGTTGATGTTTGAGGGATGACGAAGTACGTTGTCGTTGTTGCCGTTGGAACATTCGTACTCGCTCAACCAAATAAGCGCGGGCTCACAAACCCTCCATTCCCACACCAAACAGCCTCGGAAACCATGCGGTTCAATCAGCTTTCACGCACCGAACGGGAAGTTCTGGATGAATACCGGGCTCTCCTGCAAAATCTGAATCAGGTAGTGATCCCGCCTGTTGGTTATTTGGCCGGGGCGAAGATAGACTAAACACCCCCCAGTTGTCGACTACAATCAGCACATTGGCGAACCAGCCTACCTCCCAAACAATCGACTCTCTCCGGCTGCTGGAACGAAAAACCGGCCTCATCAGTACCTTAATGAAGGCTTCAGTATACAGTATCATTTTGCAGCAGGAGCTTCAGTATGAGGGATCCAGAGAAGGTAACATACACCCGCGAAGACCATCTTCTTCGTCTTTCAAGCCCCGAACCGATTCTTGAAAACAAATATTATACATATGGATTATACATGTGTCTGCTCTCAAGAGACTTGTTGACAAAGGGTTCAATATTTACAGCAAACCTAACGGCGCCGGAATCGCCAACGTCAAGGCGATATTGAGTCAGCCCGCACGGATCTGAGAATGGACCTGGGGTATCAAGGAAACTAATAGGCCCCTTGACCATAGTACGCTTTTCGAACATCAACAATTTTTTTCCCCCTTCCTCGAGCGATAGTGTCTTGAACATAGGTAATCAGCACATGTATTTCCCTTTGCCGTCGGGATTGTCAGTGGTTGGCTTACCAGGCGTCTTTTGGGCTGCCAGAGCTTGTACTGTAGCTTTTATTACGTTCATGGGATTTCGGGATCTCGTTACCCGTGCGGCGAGGTCTGAAATTCCAGCACAACGGCAGATTTCAAAGATATATTGGGAACATCGAACGCCGAATCCTGCCATCCAGTCAGTGCGCGTCCACACTGTATCCTAGCGAACAGGGATTTGAGAGCCCTCACCTGGTGGCCTTGACATCAGAACTACCTCTACGGCCCCCATCTTAACTTTGACATTTCCATAGATTGTACGATCTTCATACCGTATGATCGGCCTCAGATTCTTTATAGCTTGGTACTGTGAGAGGCGGCTTGCGAGCTCTCCCGTGGTAGAACTTGCCTCCCCGATACCGATCATACCATTTCCGTCCCCCGCTATCGTTAAAACGTACTGTTTGGCTATCTTTCCGAGTCTTGTTTGGTTGGTGACACGGTGGGTGACTAGCTCACGGATTTTTAAGGTCTCAAGGTAGGATATCGGCAGACCTGTCAGACGGGAGAGATCCTTTATCTTGTTCTCGTCCTCTTCTTCACCTTTCTCGAACAGGGCATTTGCATTCTCCATCTGCGGGACAGGCTGGCTAGGCCAACGACCCGACTTTGGAATTCCTGATGGCGTGCTATCGAGGAACGGGTCTATTCTTGACAGATCGGTGAAATATGGCATATTGAATGCATCTTGTCGCCGTCGCTTCCAACGACGAGAGGTGTTGGAAAGGTTATCCTGAACGTCGAGTAAAGCGGATATTTGCTCCTCCTGGTAGTACGGTTGGAGCGCCTCTCTGGAGGTGCGCTCGGTCTCTGGTTTTAGGGCAGTTGCGCTTGTCGAAAGCGGCTGTTTCCGCAGCCTCGAAGTAAAGGGAAGCTCTTTGCGTACAAGCAACGTGTGCTCGTGATTTAAGCGTATACGAGGAGTCAATGACTTGGCGAGGCTCCTGAGTCCCGTCGAGACTGGCATCCTGAGAGGGGTCGTTACGCGGAAAGCGTATGAAGGGAAGCCGAAGGGGGGGTGTTCCGTGATTCCGGTGGTGTCCTTGTTCGAGCTGAGTGGTAGGTAGACATCTAAACTGCCATCGTCGCTGTCGCCGTCGCCATTATATAAGTGTATTGCCCGTTAGCTCTCTGTTGACGTTGATGTCACCGGGATGTCACCGCAGAGAATTTTCGATGTTCCAGCAAGCAGAGGTTTGAACTGCTTTCTTGGCAGAGACCTAATCCAAGGCTGGTCGCTGCCCCGCCTTCGTCCACCCATTATCACCACCACCACCACCATACAGTCCACTCCCTCCTTCACCAAATCACTTACGCTCTCTTCAGCGGGTACCTGGAATAGTCACGATCGTGTACCAAATACCGGAGGACAACCAAGATCTAAACCCGCTAGCTCGGTGCCGTCATATCTCGTCGGCCCTGTCTGCGGCTGACTGGGGGATTTGCTGTGAACTATCCCGAAACCCTCAATACCGCCGTTATTATTTGCTGTCGTCTCGACCGGGCCATCACTTTAAGCTCTCTTCTCTGAAGTGCTACTCTCGACTCACGGGACCAGCCCTAACTGGCGGCAGATCTCCCGCCGACGATGCAGAACCCAAACCCACCACCCGGCACTGCCGGCGAGGATGTTATATCGTCCGTCCGCAAGAAAATCGAGAAAGAGAAGATGCTGATAAACGCTGCGCGCTCTATGCAACAATCCACGGATAACGCGAGTGTCCAGCAACGTCTCGACTCCAGCATCCGGGACTCTCAAAAAAACATTAAATACCTCGAAGGTGTCATCCAAGATTTGCAGACGAAGCGGATGCAAAATGTATCTACTGGAATAGATAATATGTCCCTTGGTTCGAGCAACGCCTACTCAGAAAGCCCCCCAACGCCGCCTCCCAAAAACCAAAGAGACTCTTCGCACGGAGTCGGCTCGCTCTACAATGCGGCCCCTGGAGGTGGGCCGAGACCTCCCTTTGCACAACAGCCGGGCCCAGGTGTACACAAAAGCCGGCCGACTTATTCCAAACTTGGTGAGTGCAATCTTTCACGGCTGTCCAGAGCGATACTGACCGTCCCAACCCTTTTTTGCAAGACCTTATTAAGTACGACTCGCCTCATCTCGGCCCACGCATCACATTGATGTTATCCCAGCTCGAATTCAAATTAAGTGTAGAGAAACAATACAAAGAGGGGATAGAAAAAATGGCAAAACTATATCAGATGGAAGGGGACCGCCGTAGTCGAGCCGATGCAGATTCGAAGCGGGTCGAAAGCAATCAGAAAATACACCTTCTCAAGCAAGCTCTCAAACGATACGAAGACCTACACGTGGATGTCGAAGGTGATGCGCAGGGGGACGGTAAGTTTATTCCTATAGATGGATGTATTATGGATGGCATGCTAAGCCGGATGGACGAGCTACCCCAGACGACAGCATCAACGCACCGAATATTCGCCGGCCTTTGACTGGGCGGCTACATATTAAAATATTAGCCGTCAAAGATGTCGACCACGCAGCCACATCGCGTTTTGGAAGAGCTCCAGAAACCTTCGTCACCGTCAAAGTGGAAGATGTCATACGCGCTAAAACAAAGCCGTCGAGAAATGAACGCTGGGTAGACGAATCGAACGAAATCGATGTTGATAAAGCAAACGAGATTGAAATAACGGTCTATGATAGATCTGGAGATCATCATCTTCCAATCGGTATGATGTGGATTCGTCTCTCCGACATTGTTGAAGAGCTCAGGCGGAAGCGTATTGAACAGGATATTTCTGCAACTGGTTGGGTTAGCGCCGACAATATGGAAGCATCGAGCCAGGTGAACTATTCGGCCCCCCCAACCGCCCTGCAATCCGTATCCCCACCAGGGGTAGCAAACAGTGCCATGCCCGGGAACGTTTCCCACGATCCAGAAGAACCCAAACCAGTTTTTATCGACGCATGGTTTGTCCTTGAACCTGTTGGACAAATTCAGCTACAGCTCAGCTTTGGTGAGAATCCTTTACCCAATACTGTCATTTGGAGCCTATAGCTTACCCTCCTAGTAAAATATAACAAAAATAAGCGACCCTTCGATTTGGGTCTGAACAGAAAAGGTGCTGTCAGAAAACAGAAGGAGGAGGTACACGAAACCTATGGCCACAAATTCGTTCAGCAACAATTCTACAACATTATGAGATGTGCCCTTTGTGGTGACTTCCTCAAATACAGTGTTGGGTATCAATGCGAAGATTGCAAATATACCTGCCATAAGAAATGCTATCCAAAGGTGGTGACCAAATGTATCTCCAAGTCAAATGCAGAAACCGATCCCGAGGAGGAAAAGTTGAATCACCGGATCCCCCACAGATTCGAACCAACAACAAATTTTGGGGCTAATTGGTGCTGCCACTGCGGTTACATGCTCCCAGTGGGCAAGAAAAACGCTAGGAAGTGCACAGGTAATGATTTTGATTCCATCCCAATTTACCTCCGGGTTTCCGGGTATAGTCGCCCCTCGTTCGGGGCAAGTCCTGGGACATACTCTTCGGGGTTTAAAGTTGTTTCGCACGAAGCTAATTTTTGGGGGGATTTAGAATGCCAGCTAACTTGCCACGCACAATGTGCCCACCTGGTGCCTGATTTTTGCGGGATGTCGATGGAGGTCGCAAATCGCATTCTAAGCGAGATCGGAAAAACGAAGCGTAACGGGGTATCGGGATCAGGTCATATGGCTGATAGAACGCTGCGGAGCAGCCAGGTCCAACTTGCCTCCCCACGGCCCGCCTCTGTCGGAAGTGAGACGCTCGTTGATTCTCTGCCTTCTGAAACCCGTCTGGTATCCACGCAAGCACAAACCGGACAATCCCCAACATCTTCGACCTCGACCCAACCAACCCTATATGAACCCTCAGCCCAGGACGGCAAGGGTGCTTACAATGCCGCCGCCAAGGCCTATGGGCCCTACAGCCCGATCCCCCCGCCCCCGCCCCCGCTCCGCCCCAGAACAGGCCACCGTCTAACCCGTTGGCCGCAGCCGCAGCCGTCGCTGCTCTCGGCGGGCGTCCAAACCCCACTGGGCGGCCTGAATCGGGCTATCGTCCTCCAAGCCAGACCACTTACAACCCAGCGATGATGCCAAACACAGCTCCGATCTACCAACCCCAACAGGTTGGAGCGAACCCGCTTGAACAGCAGCGGATGTCTCTCGGATACATCCCTCCACCGCCTCCTCCTCCTCCACAAACTAACCAACCCATCCCGATTCAACCCCAAACGCAACAGTATCCCCTAGCGCCGAGTACAGCACAAAATAAACAGTCGAGTTATCCTGTAACATCGACTCCCCAGTCACCTTCACCCCAGCCAACGAAAGCGGCAAGATCAGAATCAGCCCGTAAGATAGGTCTAGATCATTTCAATTTTCTCGCGGTACTTGGAAAGGGAAATTTTGGGAAAGTTATGCTTGCTGAGACGAAGGCCACGAAACAACTATACGCTATTAAGGTACTGAAGAAGGAGTTTATCATCGAGAACGACGAGGTCGAGAGCATTAGGTCGGAGAAGCGCGTATTCTTGATTGCTAACAAAGAGCGCCATCCCTTTTTACTGAACCTCCACGCCTGCTTCCAGACGGAGACTCGTGTCTATTTTGTCATGGAATACATAAGTGGGGGTGATTTGATGTTACATATACAGCGAGGGCAATTTGGAACGAAAAGAGCACAGTGAGTAACACCGAACTCTGCACTTTGGTACCAACTAATGATTCATATAGATTTTATGCGGCAGAAGTTTGTTTGGCTCTGAAATATTTCCACGAGAACGGTGTTATCTATCGTGACTTAAAACTTGATAACATTTTGCTTACATTGGACGGCCATATCAAAATTGGCGACTACGGGCTCTGCAAAGAAGAAATGTGGTATGGTTCTACGACTAGTACCTTTTGTGGGACACCGGAGTTTATGGCGCCTGAAATATTGCTGGACAAGCGCTATGGTCGAGCAGTAGACTGGTGGGCGTTCGGTGTCTTGATATATCAGATGCTTCTTCAGCAGTCTCCGTTTAGGGGTGAGGACGAGGACGAAATATACGACGCTATCCTTTCGGATGAACCCCTTTACCCTATACATATGCCGCGGGACTCCGTTTCAATTCTACAAAAGGCAAGTTCTAAATGCTAACTCTGGTGGCCCGAGCCCTAAACTAACCATCAACGTAGCTGCTCACCCGTGAGCCAGAATTGCGCCTAGGATCCGGCCCCACCGACGCACAGGAGATTATGTCTCACGCCTTTTTCAGAAATGTCAACTGGGATGATATATATAACAAACGGGTGCCGTCGCCGTTTTTACCCCAGATTAGCTCTCCAACCGACACTTCCAACTTTGATCAAGAATTTACTAGCGTCACGCCAGTCCTTACGCCAGTCCAATCAGGTCAGTCTGCCTGACAAGGGGAACAGCATGAAAAGTGAGCTAACTCTTCGAATAGTTCTTACCCAAGCGATGCAAGAGGAGTTCAGGGGGTTTTCATATACAGCGGACTTTGTATAGTCAAATCCCTAGGATCTCGCATTTGGGCATGGCGCGAGAGACGGCATGGTAGTACCGGTCAATGGGCGCCACAATGCGGATCTGAACTGATGGCCCTGGTTGTGTTATCATGTGTATTCACAGTCAGCTGCGAGTATTATTCCTCCGCCTTAGCCACTTCCCCTGCAATTCTTGTTTATTTAAGGCTGCTATCACACCTTCTTTGTCTCCTTTTGACTCTCCGATTGTATACCTGTTTCCCCGGTGTCGTGCACATGCAAACAGCGGATGGATAGCCTGAAGAAACCCGTCCCTCCCATCTAGACAACCGATGATCAATTGCCTTACGTCCGGTTGTTAGTCGCTGCCCGACGTAGCCCGCTCGTATACCCGCACAGAGTGTCTATGGCGATAGCATTTACGTAAACGGGCAGCCGGTTCATATATACTTAAGTACTTATAAGGAAGTACTTGCTTATTTACTTACAAATTTACTTACCTATGTGGCTTAAATACTAGGTACTTCTTGAGCAAGCAAGTGAAGACTCCTCAAGTACTTAAGTCCTTACTTAAGTACTTACTTACTTACTTAGTACTTACCTCTCTTCATGATGAAGAAGCTTGTTGAAACGATACCGTGGTCGGCGTGACTAACCTCTTTAAACTTTGTTGCCCTTGCCTTGCCTTTCCGTTGCTTTCCTTGTTTCTCCTTTTCCCCTTCCTTTCCTCCCTTCCCTTCGCGCGCCTGAACAATAACCCCAATCCTTTCCGAAGCATCCGAACGGAGACGGCCATTTCACCCTTGACACCGCTGGTATAAAAAGGGCCCGCAATCGGTCGAATACTACTTTGCCCATTTCCCAAACGGTCGTCCCAACCAAACGTTTTGCTGCGGCTAAACACCTTCGCAACCACCCCCGGGCCAGCGCAACACAAGCTTTTCCTTTAGGAACAAGGACCATTATCGCTCTGCTGGAGTTCGGGGGACCTTACCAGGAACCAAGTGTTTAGTTGACTTCATATAGAGCGGTGACCATGGTGAATATCCCGCTTCCCAAGTTGGAAGACTATTCCATTTCCACAAGAACGGGCTTTCTTCCAGATGCATCTCCGCTGGCCGCTCTTGAAAACCCATACTACGCTCCCTGGGAAACTACAATTTCAAACCTCCAGCCTCTTCTCCTAAGCAAGAAAATCCGGCAGGTTATCGATGGGCTTCCGGTATTGTCAACTGATCAACTTAAAACCGAAGCCGAATGGAGGAGAGCCTATCTTATTCTTTCGTTTCTTTCCCACTCGTATATCTGGGGGGATGATACTGCATCTGAGGTGAGCCGAAGTAGACCAGACTTGTTGGACAATCAATAACATGAATTGTAGGTCCTGCCGGTCACGATTTCAATCCCCTATCTATCCGTAAGCAAGAAGTTGGATGTGCCCCCTGTAGCAACCTATGCTGCGCTCTGCCTTTGGAACTTCAGACCAATATTCCCAGACGACTCGATCGATTGTTTGAACAACCTTGCAACCTTACACACCTTTACTGGAGCCCTAGATGAATCCTGGTTCTACCTCGTCTCCGTAGCTATCGAAGCTAGGGGCGCGACTATACTCCCTATTATGTTGGATGCTATACAGGGTGCTCGAGAGGATAGTCTGGATCATGTTGTCGACTGCCTTCAGTTTTTCGCAGAGAGGCTTGGTGAATTAACACATCTTCTCGGAAGAATGTACGAGAACTGCGATCCCCATATATTCTATAGCCGTATCCGGCCGTACCTTGCTGGGTCGAAGAATATGACCGGTGCTGGTTTACCACACGGTGTCAGGTACCTAGACGGGTCTGGAAATGAGCTCTTTCGACAGTATTCAGGGGGTAGCAATGCGCAGAGCTCGCTGATCCAAGCTTTCGATATCCTGCTTGGTGTCGAGCATCGTCCAACAGGGGACAAGCCAGAGAGCCCGGATTTAGAAACACCCGCTCAACAGGGTGTCAAGGTTCACAACTTCATTCTTGTATGTTTAACTCGGGTTTCATACCTCACGATGCACACGACTAACGAAAAAACAACGCCGTGCTAGGAAATGCGGGATTACATGCCTGGTCCCCACCGTCGATTCCTTGAGCATCTCGAAAGAGTGTCTAACATCAGGAGTTATGTTAAAGAGCACTCGTCATACGGAGCTCTTACTGTCGCATACGATGCTTGCTTGCACATGCTCAGGGGTTTCAGGGATAAGCATATCCAGATAGTAAGCAGATACATAGTTTTGCCCGCTAAGGAACAGAGGGGGGTAGGCGTCGAGCGTGTGGCTACCACAAGGCCAAAGCAAAACGTAGCCTCAGTGGGGATAAACTTGCATCTCGGTTATCCGGCGCAGCCCAAAGGGTTAGCAAGAATACCAAACGGCCGGTCCGACCTGAGGGGTACGGGGGGTACGGCATTAATACCCTTCCTTAAACAAGCTCGTGACGAAACGGGGGAGCCATCCATAGGCATATGGGCGCGAAGGTTGCTCACAGACTCGAGAATATCGTTTCCTGGGCGTGAGGCGGACTCAGTCAGGATCCAAGGTCTGGCAGGCCAATGGCTAGACAGCGAAGACGTTGGAGGGATTTGTCATTGGTGACCGTACACGGAAAGAAAAGCAGTCAGTAGCTCAGAAGCGCACATTGCAGGAAGAGGGGCAAGAAGAGGGAGGAAAAGGAACCGCTCGCTTCAATGCGCAACGCAGAAGATAGATGCTTATCATTTATCGCAAAAGCAAAGGAAGGAAAACGATGAAGATAAACATTATTTAATACCGCTCATGATTCAAATTGCCATCCTCGAGGCGCTGTATCTCAGCCCGCCTGTCTGTTGAACGGCTCGTTTTTCTATCTAACAAAAGGATTGCGCCGTGCTACTATTGTGCAAGCGGATCAAAATGAAGGGGTGGGAACGACGGAACAAGAAAGAGACGGATCCGGGAATACTACCCTCAAAATTTGAGAGCCTGTTCCTGCATGAGGTTTGAAGCGCAGGTAAGATCACCCGAAGACTCAACCGACTGGCCATCCTATTCTTGAGTCTCGAATGCTGTGCGGTTTGCTTTCGTCTTTTGAGGTCGATGTTAGATAGCTGTTTAGAGAGCCTACCTCCACGTGTTGCCGGGGGAAACAAGTCAATGCCTGATAGATCGGGTAGAAAAGGAGTTATGGGTATCCGACGATTCCGTCTTGAGCATTGATATAGATGCGGTACGGCCAGCCACACGTGGGAGGTTAGAAATCGACCCGGGTGCCAGGGTATTACTATTGGATGTTCGTTTCGGGTTTCCTACAGACGCAAGGGAAGGCCCAACCATGGAATGCCTTTTGGCTACGATTTTGTGGGCGTTTGAATTTTGGTTTGCTCCCAGCTGTTTAGGATCAAGATTTCGGCCAGCCGTGTTAGCACTTGGGTGTTGCTGGGGTAGCTCAGGAAGCGGTCGTGGGGTATAAGGCAATCGTTTGCTAGGTGATTCCAGAACCAGATCCATCCTAGACTTTTGAACCTTTCGTCCAGTAATAAATTCATGTTGAATGGCCTCCTCAGGCTTCATCCGTTTATCAGGGTCCCAGCGGAGGCAGCCTGTAAGAAAATCCAGGAAAGCTTCGTCGTCACATTTAATAGCCTGCTGCAGGGTTTTGGAGCTTGGGCGGCGTCTACGGCCTTTGGAAGACACTATCATACGCGGCTTCCCAAAGGAATCTTTACCGTTGAGTTAGTAGACGTTTCAGCATAGATGGCCGTCTCAGAAGCCTACAAACTTACCAAAGAAAAGCTTCTTCCGGCTACTTTTTTCAATTAAGTGTTTCTCTGGTGGGCCGAACACCTCCATTATGCAAGCGAGTTGCTCTTGCTCATTTTCTCCAGGGAAGATAGGATAGCCGGTAAACAATTCTGCAAGAATGCACCCCAAACTCCACATATCAATTGGGAGGCCATAAGTCATGCCGAGAATGACTTCCGGGGACCGGTAGAAGCGAGATTGAATGTAGGTATACACTTTCTCGTGCTCCAGACAAGAGGAACCAAAGTCGATGACCTTGATGTCTGATTGCATGGGGTGGGCAAGAAGGATGTTCTCTGGCTTCAAGTCACAATGTATCACACGATGACCTTTGAGTAAGACCAAGCTGCTCAGAAGCTGCTTTGTGAAGCGCCGGATTAACCGTAAAGAGAATCCTCTGAAGTCGTTTGACTTAATAAACTCATAAAGGTTCATCCCAAGGAGTTCGGTCGATATGCAGAGATGTCCCCGAAAGTAGAAAGATTGTGTGAACTTGACAAGGCTGTGTCGGTCGCCAGGGTCCTATATCGCGTTTAGTACTTTAAAAGGAAGATTCTGATGGTGCGCCTTACCCATTCTCGCAGTTTCTGAAGGATATTAACCTCAACAAGCGCCTGTTGGTGGAACCTCTTTTTGTTGCGGATGATCTTCACTGCAACGAGCCCTCCCGTCTTGTGGTCGATACAACGAACAACCTGACCGAAACTACCCTTCCCGAGGACATCAATAACCTCATAACGATAAGCCAAATGGTCTCCAATGACAATCGTGTAGTCCCCTCTCTCATCGTCATAACCAAAATTACAAACAGCAGGTCCAGCATTAGGTTCTCCCGCCACCTTCCTTGCATCTAACGAACCAGTAAAGTATACATCTTTGTAATCTACCACTTCGCCCCGCTCGAAAAGATTTAGGTTAGATGTTGCAAGGGCCTGTTGCGCGGAAAGCCTATCCTTTGGACCCGCGCGTTGCTGCAACATCTCAACTTCAGCAGCAGCAGCTTCCAGCCCCTTCCGCTTTGCGGCCAATTTCTTCATCTCCTCGTCGGCCAAAACATCGTCAGGATCGAGCGTTGATTCTTGCTTAGATGATCGTATAGAAGAGATAGACGACTTAGCGGTCAACGGACGATGGGCGGAAGTCAGAACTCCCGACGACACCTTTTTAGACGTGGTAGTAGAATCGCTAGGGTTTGTTGCATCGAGGCCCCCCTTAGAATGGTTGATAAAGTTGGCAGAGCTCCAGCTTTCGCTTTTAGTTCTATCGTGGCCACTCCCGGAAAATCCATACAGAGAGTTCCTCTTCCTTGTGTTGGTGACACCATGCTGGGAGGATTGTGATTCGGGATTTGTGCTACTAGTTGTCCAGGATATCGGATTGGGAAGTCGGGGTGGCAATGAGGGGTCATGCTTTAGGGCATAGTCAGACTCGCGCTCTTCTCGTGCATGAGATGCCTTGCTAGAGCTTCTCTTCCAGCTCAAACTTAATTTTCGACGGATGGATGACCCGCTCGAGGGTGTCTCTGGCGATTTAGATGGAGAGATATCACCTAGAGTCGTCGACTTGAGCTCTTCCTTGCTCTTGCGGCGTCCAGACCCAGATATAATGTTTAAATTAGGCCTCCGGTGTGTCTTAGAAATAACGTTGGTGGTCGCTGAATCATTGCTTAGGGTAGGTTTCGCGGCAGATGGCGCCATTGGAGAGATCGCAGATCTATTGTACCGGCCATTCCCATTGGCGTGGAGAATGTTCGAAGAATTAGACGATGAGGCTCTGATTGAGGAGGTAGAGGGTGAGTGCGCCAATTGAGTAGAGCTTGTGCTTCGAGCCGTTAGATGGTTTGAATTACCGCTTCGACGGGTTTCGTTGAATGTAGCCTTTGAAGCCGTCAGCGGTGTACTGGGAGCTCTTTGGTTTGGCTTCGTTGGGGTCATTTCGCCGTTATTATCGTCTGCTGCCCCTGCTTGCGCATCCAATGCATTGAGACGGTTAACAGTTGGCGCACTAAGAGGAAGAACCGTTAACGGTGGTAGGCGCAACGGCTGTAGGCTTTTTTGTTTCAAAGAGGAGACGGATGATTTCGTATCCAATGTCGGGCCCATCGTCAAGCCCCGTTTGCGTCGCATATCCGTATCTATCTTATTTACCTGATCGGGGGCCCCTGTCCCGACTATCGACTGACGTAGAGTTCGGGTTGTGGTGCCAGAAGAGCTAGGTTGCCCGACGAGACTCGATTTCCGGACAGAAAATGGACTCTGCTCCGGTTCAGCCGCAAGGCCCTTCGGAATAGGAGGAACGGGGGGTATATCTTCATCCGCGGCCCCCTCGCTTGATTTCGTTTTGGGGGTGGGAAGTCTTGATACGACGAAATTCTGACTGGTTCTGTGCTGCAGCGAGTTGCTAGATACCCTGTTTGAGGAATTGTTGGAGTTTAACGAGATTGTTGATGAGACAGACTTTCGCTTCAAGTCAGGTGTAGTCCTCGTAAAGATGGTGTTATCTGTTCGAGAAGGCGATTGACTGTTTGGGGACGGTGGTTGCGAAGTGCGTACTGGCAGAGGCGGCGGTGGCATAACGGAGAGGCGTTTCATTCGGCGAGTGTCGGTCGGACTCACCGTCCGGGCGCCGAGTCCAGTTGCATGGCTATGGCCAAAAGTCGATACCCTGCGGTTCACCTTTGGTTGCGACCCCTTAGGCCCGCCTGAATTGGGAGATCTCGGGCCCAATATAGTAAAGGAGTTGGATGCGGAGAGCGCTCTCGGTCCTTCATCTGGTGTATTTGTCTCTTTACTCGTTGTTTGTAAGGGGGGTTGTAGCGATTTCGCCTTGAGACTTCTGAGACTAGTCGATGGGGATACATCACCAGTTCTCCTTGTCGGTGACCGAGAGTCGGGAGGCCGGGTCGGAACTTTTGCCGTTGGCTGCTGAGACATAGTCGACGGCTTGTTAGTCGCGAGGTTGCTACCATCGCCGTGGACGATCGGCTTCCTCGGACTATTTGTAAGGGTTGTCGAGGTGTGCCGTACATTCGCCCGTTCCGAAGACAGGGAGTTGAGAGTGCTATCGCGAACCGGCCGTCCCGCGAGTTGTTTCTGTTTGTTCACTGTGGTTTGCATCTTATCCCACGACAGAGTAGCTCTCGATATCTCTTTCACTGGTTGGTTGTAGCGAGCGACTTTGGTCCCCGAAGTCGGGCCCGAGCTTGGGCCCAGGAAGTCTCTCTCTCCCTAGTGCCGTGTGGTAATTGTTGAGATCCGGGGCGATACAGAGCGGGTTGTTGCCTGGAGACTTGGTTGCGAATACTGGGCGGATCGAGCAGCGGGCAGTGGTATTTGAGTGTGAGGTTCAAGAGAAGCTACCTGGACATGTTCTCAGGACAGTATGGAGTTGGGTGGAGGAAAGACCGTGTGGTTTGGCGCGTGGCGTGTTATTCATCCTAAGTTTAAGGATATTTGGTCCTCTGCGGGAGCACTATGATGGTTATAACGGGAGACAAGAATGTGTGGGTCTTCCTTTCCGGAAAGCAATTGGTTGGGACGCATACCTGTTAGCCTGACAGTCAATCAGTTATTAGACGTCGATGTTGAACGTGAAAGATGGCGTGCGAATATAATACACAGCGTAGGAGGTAATCAAATGCAAAAGGTAGTAGTAGTACACTGGAAGAAGTCCCGGGAATAGGTATACAAGAACACCCAGGGGTTGGTGTTGGACGAGGGTCAGTGGAGCAACAGCCGTTCAGAGGGCAGTCGACGGTGCATGGCTGCAGCCAACCTGGCGGAGAAGATTGGGCCTTCTGGCGATTCCAAACACCTCGCAGTTGTTACGACAAGAAATGATGCAGTCGAAGGATGGTTTCCTCTTCTTCACAAGGGGATTGCACTTTTCTTCCGGGATCGAGCGTGACGGGACAAATGGGATGGAGGCAGTTGGCGGCTTGGCACCCCTATTTAGCACACATTCTTATACTCCATACGACGCACCGTTACAGATTCAGACTTGGGTGCTTGACGTCTGCTTGCGGCTGTCCTGGACGCTGCTACTCCATGGCAGAATACCTAGTTCTTATGGTTCACACGTGTATGTACTTGCGTATTTATGTATTGACTTGAATGGTGGTAGGTAGCACGGTCATTGACGCATCATCGTTTGGGGAACTTCCAGCTCGTGTGCCAGTTTCGCTGCCAGAATCCTCATCCTTTTCAATTCGAGCGCCAGTTCGCCGTCCTTCAGGACAAGGTTCGGTTGGACTCTCTCGCGGGGGTTTTCCAACGCGCCTATTTTCTTCCGGAGGGTCAAGAGACGCTCATGCCTGGAACGTATACTCAGAAGCCCCGCAACCATCCCGGAAACCTGCCCTACCAGTTCCTTGTATGCCTGGCAATGCTCAACCGTGTCGCTTTCGACCGGCCATACATCCGGAAGTTGCTCGATATTCCTTCATCACAGGTAAGAATTAGACCAAGCAAAGGAGGCGGGCCAGACGACGACATACCGAGGATCCGAAAGATCAGCCTGCCCATTCAGAACGCCAAGGCCGTCCGGATCGCGAATTTTGTCAGCTTGTTGCTGGTACAAGACCTCAATCTGCTTGGACACATGGTCGACCGCCGGCGCGTTGTAGAATATCAGATGGTGGCGTTGGCAAAGCCGACTGACTGATTGTAAGGCTTAGTACGGCCAGACGAGGGTACCTTTCAAGAGTACTCACCTTTCCGGAGCGTGTTCTCAACCACGAGGGCCGTCACCTCACCCGCGTCTCCGTCGCAGCACCCGTTCTCCCATCCGGGGCTCACCGATACGGTCTGCGATATAATCCGAATCTGTGAGCCCACGAATCCTTTCTTCGCTTCGAACGTCAGCTGGGACGAACTCTGGTTCATTGCGGTTGCATCTATGGTCGAAACTTGAACGTCGTTGCTGAGAAACAGCGATATCGAGGGTATTGCACCAGGGTTACCATACGAGACGAAACTGAGTTGTTCCACATTCGCTTGCACGCCTAGTTACGAAACTGTTACCCACCACCACCACCACCACCACCACCACCACGCCCCAAACCCCTTGACAACCGCGATAGCAGACACCAATCGACAGCCGGTCCCTAACCATCAATACTGCTCAAGCTCCCGTCCCACCAGCAGGAATCACGACCCCGAGAAACGGGTAGTAAGATACGTTTTACCCTACCATGGCGTCGACGAGGAAAAGGAACCGTGACGAGCACGAAGAAGACCTGGACATCCACTCTATCGCATCTCCTGCTATTTCTTCAGCTCTCCCAAGCTCTCCCCCCCAAAATGAAGACAGTGATGACAATGGCCTGGTGGACGAGGAAGACGGTATTCAGGATGTTGATGACTTGGAAGAAATGATAGAAGAAGAAGATGGTATCAATTTGATGGAATACGCCGAGAGGTACAGCTACAGTCATTCCCACTGCTCCTTCCTCCTCCCCTCTCCCTTCTTCCTCCTCAAGGCACCCGCTTAATCGATAGCTACAGGGACTATGAGGCCGACGATACTCAAGACAAATACGAAGAAGACGGGCTCGACGATGATGAATATGAGGGTGTCGGCCTTGGAGAACGACGTATGATCGAAGACCGCATGGCACGCCGGGATAGGGAGGCGGCCCGCGCTCGTGGAAAGCCGGCAGCCTTTCTGAATGAAGACGAAGAGGACATTGACCTTCTCGGGCAACCACTTCGACACCGACACATATACTCGACCTATGATGAGGCCCCTCACGAGGAGGACATCTGGGAACAGGAGCTAAGTCTGGAAGCTCTCGCAGATGTGAAAAACGCGTCACTACCAGAATGGATCGCTCTCCCTGCCGTTCAGCGCTCCATCGCTCGAGAGTTCAAGGGCTTCCTCCTTGAGTACGTTGAGCCAGGCTCAGAAACATCCGTTTACGGGGCGCGGATTCGCAGTCTAGGAGAGATGAACGCTGAGTCACTTGAAATCTCGTATCGACATCTCGCGGATACCAAAGCAGTACTTGCGTATTTTTTAGCAAACGCACCCACGGAGATCTTACCCATTTTCGATGCAGTCGCGATGGACGCTGTACTTCTTCATTACCAAGACTACGACCGTATCCACCCGGAGATCCACGTCCGGGTTTCGGACGTCCCGGCGGTCTTCACCCTCCGAGAACTACGACAATCCCATCTTAACGCCCTAGTTAGAGTCTCCGGTGTCGTCACACGTCGAACTGGGGTCTTCCCGCAGCTCAAAGTTGTGAAATTTGACTGCACGAAATGTGGAATCACAATTGGGCCTTTCCAACAGGAGTCCAACGTTGAGGTCAAAGTGTCCTACTGTCAAAACTGTCAATCCAGAGGGCCCTTCACTCTCAATTCTGAAAAAACTGTATATCGGAACTATCAAAAACTAACTCTCCAGGAGTCTCCAGGGACCGTGCCAGCAGGGAGGCTGCCCCGACATCGTGATGTCATCCTGCTCTGGGATCTCATAGATGCCGCGAAACCTGGTGAGGAGGTCGAGATTACTGGGATATACAGGAATAACTACGACGCACAATTAAACAACCGGAACGGCTTCCCAGTCTTTGCAACAATCCTCGAAGCCAACAACGTGATCAAGGCTCATGACCAGCTTGCCGGGTTCCGGTTGACAGAAGAAGATGAGATCGCAATCAGACGCCTCGCAAAAGAAAATTCCATCGTCAACAAAATCGTCAACAGTATTGCACCCTCAATATACGGCCATCAAGACATCAAGACAGCGGTCGCTGCATCACTCTTCGGAGGTGTCCCTAAAAATATTCAAGACAAGCACACACTTCGGGGAGACATTAATGTCTTGCTACTGGGTGACCCGGGGACTGCGAAGTCGCAAATCCTAAAGTACGTCGAAAGAGTAGCCCACCGAGCCGTCTTCGCAACAGGCCAGGGCGCAAGCGCTGTCGGTCTCACTGCGAGTGTCCGTAAAGACCCTATAACGAATGAGTGGACCCTGGAAGGTGGCGCCCTAGTCCTTGCGGACAAAGGGACGTGCCTCATCGACGAATTCGATAAAATGAATGACCGAGATAGGTACGTGTTCAAAAACCATTTTCGAAGAATCTGTGAAATAGAATCACAGCGTTTGACAAAATTTTGGGCAGAACGTCACTACACGAAGCTATGGAGCAACAGTCCATATCAATTTCAAAAGCTGGTATAATTACGACACTACAAGCCCGCTGTTCCATCATCGCAGCCGCAAATCCGATCGGTGGCCGGTACAATTCAACCATCCCATTTGCCCAGAACGTAGAGCTCACGGAGCCAATTCTTTCGCGATTTGACGTCTTGTGCGTTGTTCGGGACACGGTTAATCCTGAAACAGACGAGCTCTTGGCCAAATTCGTTGTTTCATCTCATGGGTACTCACACCCTCTCTCTAAATCAGTGGAAAACGGACATGCGCGGAACGAGACTAGGCCAGGCCACATTCCTCAGGATACTCTAAGAAAATATATCCTTTTTGCTCGACGAGAATGTCGACCAAAGATACACCATATCGATGAAGAGAAGCTAGCCAGACTCTTTTCCGATATGAGGCGAGAGTCATTAGCGACGGGGTCTTTCCCGATAACGGTTAGCCCCCTCTAACCACCAGATCTTCTCAAAGCGTTTTTATTGACTTTTCGAACAGGTCCGTCACCTAGAATCCATAATCCGGCTTTCCGAGGCATTTGCAAAAATGAGGCTTTCCGACTACGTACAAGCGAGGGATATTGATCTCGCCATCGGCGTGATAATAGAGAGTTTCATCGGGGCGCAGAAGTTGAGTGTTAAAAAGGGTCTCGCTCGGGCGTTTGCAAAATACACCCTACGAAGAAGTGAAACAAATTAAACTATAGATATACCCCTTCCAAGCGAATCAAAACCAGTCAGGGTAGAAGAAATAATTCGCCTTGTTATGAGAAATGTGAGCTGGTGGTTGGCCTGTGGTATTCTGAATCAAAACTCACCTAGTGTTGATCAGATGCTTTTGTATAGTTCCTTAACTTCAAGTAGAATATCTTAGACAAACACCCCGCAATGCAGGTTATATCAGAGATTTTACTCACGTTCAAGCATTTCAGCCGCTGTCTCCGGTAATTCCTCTACTACTGTCCCTGGATTCCCTTCAACTGATGAAAATGAGGGAATAACGCTATTCGGAGCAATGACCGTCCCATCTTCGACTCGAACGCAGTCTTTAATTATGGAAAATTTGCCCTGGGGAACAGTTAGGCTTGATGGTACGGAACTAGTGCGTCGCCCTCGGAAATGGTCCCATTCAGACTTACAATCACACAATTCTTCCCAATATTCACGTAGGATCCGATAACAGCAGCTTCCACAACGCTGCCCTCTCCAACGAAGACATGATCCCCCAGCTTCATGGGATAGTAACTAAATTGGCTGCCAGACCGTCAGTAGGTAAATATTTGCCAAAGGAGGAACGTGATACATCTATCTAACCCTCGATACGTTTTACTTGGCGGGCGAAGCAGACAGCTTTTACTTAAAAAGCAATAGCGCCCAACAGCAATAGCCACGGCTGCCGAATTCTGACCTTGAGGGACCAGCCTACGGAGGTCGCCCCGTATACAACAGTCAGCTTGTATGATAGTCTATCGAAACATTAGTATTATGTGTGCAAATCTTTTTTTGATCGCAGCTATCTCTTACCTTCCCCCCGAGTATTATGTTCTGGCTGCCGATTATAAGAGACTTCCGCGATACTTTATTCCCTATATTTCAGTGTAAGCAACATATAACCCCGTTAACGGTAGAAGATAGTGATCGCACCAGTTTCTGTTTGTATGTACTCGCTCTTCTGGGACATGGTGGCCAAGGTAGTGATATGCGGGTCGTTTTATACACCTGTTTGACCTAACGATCTAAGGACGTAACCCTGCTTAAATAGCCTTTTTAAAATATATCGAACTCAACACATAAATATTCTAATGTACCGTAACTCACTAGCCACTGTTGAAACAACTTGAACACGCTATTGCGGAACACTACAAATTCAAAGGTTTTCGTAGTCTCGGCACCAGGGGTTTTCGTCGTTCTTTACCGGCCACGGACTCACAACGCCTACCAAAATAACATCAGCAAAAAAAAAAGAAAAGGGAAAAATGCAAAAAAAAAAAAAAAAAAAGAGAAAAAAGAGAAATTTTTTTTTTTTTTTTTTGCTTGAGACATCCTATTAGTATATTTATTTATTTTTATTTATCATACACGCATGCAATCCTATGGATTATGGCGGACAGAAGAAAAATAATGTAGCATATTTATGATTCAGTAGTACATAAAGGTTGATGTAGTAACTTAAGATATTATTTTCAGTGGTGTCACGAGACGCTACGAGCGGTCTCGAGGACGCAGGAAACACTACGAGATATGATGAATAAGCTTACACACAAAATATTATATAACAACATATAAATAACCTTATTAAAAAAGCATAAATATACAATCATCAAAATTTATCAATAATATTATAATAAATTATAACAAAAAAAAAAATTATAAAATCTTTATATAAAATTTTATATATATAATACCCTTAATTAATAATAAGTAAGTTTGATATTAAATAATCTAAATTTATATTATATTTAAAAATTTATACTATTTTTTTTTAAAATAATCCTCAACATACTCTATAATATGACATTTTATTCAATTATTTACATATTTATAACCTATTACAATACATCTTAATATTATTTAAAAGGTTTTAAAATAAATAGATTTAAATGGATTTTTAAAAAAAAAAATTTAAATTTTAACAAAAAAATAATAATAAAAATATTAAAAAATATATAATTAATATAATTTATTTATAAAATTATTAAACTAACTAAACCTTATTTTTATTAAAAAAATTTTAGACTCTTATAATTTAACTATTTATATTCATATTTATATATTAATATTTTTAATCAAAATATTATATATTTATTTTAAACAAAATTTTTTTTGTAAATTTATAAAATAATATAATAGTAATTTTTTTAATATAAATAGTTAAAATTATAAAAATAGTACAAATTTTATAAAAAAATAAATAATCTAAAAAGAATAAACACAAACAATTTTATAACATTTTAATAAATTATAGGTAATATACAGAATAATTTATTTGTTTATATAAGTTTTTAAAAAATTTTAAAATAAATAAATTATTATAAATATTTTTCTCCATTAAATACAATTATATTTTATAATTAATTTAGTATTATTTATAATAAATTAAAAAAAAAAAATATACTTTAATATTATTTAAAAGTATAATAAAAGATTAAATTTAATTTCTTATAAAAAAGTAAATTTAATATAAGATTATAAAAATAAATAAAATATTTTAAAAATTTATATTTTAAATTAAATTTTAAAAAATTATATTTATATATTATGTTATTGTTCTACATCTTAACAGAATATAAAAATATGTAAGTCTGTATGTTCTATATTATAAAATTTATTTATAAATATATCTTAAAAATAGAAAATATATTTTTTTTCCTAAAAAACACATAATTTAATTATTTAACCTATATTTTACTTATACTTAATAATATTTTAATTTAAAATATAAAATATTTAAATTAAATATATATAATTATTTTATAGAGATTTATTTTTTTTTTTATAATAAACATTTTTTTTATTATTTATTATAATTATTTTTAGTTGAAATATTTATTTAATCTATTATATTAGATTTTTCCAACTATTTATATTATGTTGTTTATGTTATGATACTGTTACACCTGTCCCAGGTTGCCAAAGCTTTTAACTTCCTAAAATAACTAATCCCACTTAACTAGTTTTTTTCCAATCTTTTACTTTGTTTATCATTTTAAAAAAAAAGCATTTATGGGTTGGATTAAAAGATTAAATTAAAAATATAATTTTTTTTATAAAATTAAAAGATTTAAAAATAAAAATTATAAAATAAAATTATTATAGTAATAAATTTAAAAAATAAGTTAATTAATAAAATTTAAAAATAAATTAGAATATTATCATTTAAAAAAATCTTTAAATACATAAAGTTTAAATATATAAAAATAATATATATTATATAAATATAATATAAATATTTATATTTTTTATCTTATTCTTAGCATAATATAAATTATTATAAATATTATAAAAATTATATTCTTTTATGTTAGTTTTAACAAAATATAATTATATTTAATATATTATAAACAAATAATTCAAATAATCAGAAATTTTTAATATTAAATTATTTAATCAAAAAAAATAAATATATTAAGTAAATATAATAAATTAAAAAATATAAATTAATATTTAAAATAAATAATAATTTAAAATATTATAAAAAAAATAATTTTATAAAATAATAAGAATACAAAATAAGAAATAAAAAAAGTAAAAATATTTATTATATATTTATTTTTTATATCAAATATATAAAAATTATAATATTATCTTTNTATATATATATATATTTATTTTATAAATTTATTTTTTTGATAAAATATTTATATTTTTTATTTTTTATTTTAAAATTAATAAAAAATAATTAAAATTAATATTATATTACTTATTTAATAAAATATTTCAATATTAAATTGTCTTTATACATTTTTGCATAAATAAATGTATATTAAAAGTCATATATAGGGTAAGTTGGCAGTCTGATGTGTTGGGGCAACGGTCAGAGCAAGATCCGCTAATATGTTGTTAAAAAATATGGTCGTAATCACATTTGCTTACGATGCATACAAATTTGACGCAATATATGTGACGCAAAACGTAAACCGTGTGCTTCTCGCACTTTGGGCAACCCAAGGGGTGGCAGGATATATAAAGAGGGAGGAGACAAAGTGTAAGAAGCCTCTGGCTGGTACTCAGTTGCCAGCTATAGTTCAGCCTAATCTTTTTAAGCTTCCTTAATTTAGCGGTAATATTTTTCATTACTATTGGCCTAAGACCAGGCAGTTGGCAGAACACTTGAGCTCTACAGAACCAACACCAGCTTAACAATCCACAAGCCGGCTCTAAAGTTCAGCAATGCTGAGCACTAGAGTTCGACAACTTGTGACTCTCTAACCGGGCAATGGTTCGGGTTTCTGACCCAGCCATTGCTCTGTGAGAACCAGTTGTGCACTGCAACTGGCGCTGACCTGGAAAATATGGATTGCTAGTTCTTGGCTACAGTTCCAACCTACTAGTCAGTTGGAGTCAGGCCGCAGCCGATAACCGTCGTTGCTGATTTCAGCTTCAGATATGATTGGTGTCGGGTTACACTCCTCTGAAGCCAGTTATGCTCAGTTTCAGCTCTGCACTTNTACTTGGATAATTGTGGTAATTCTAGAACTAATACATACTAAAAATCCTAACCTTTAGAAAGGATATATTTATTAGATAAAAAACTAATGCCTTCAGGCTCCTTAATGATTCATAATAACTTAACAAATTGCATGGCCTTACGCCGGCAATAGTTCATTCAAATTTTTGCCCTATCAACTTTCGATGGTAAAATAGTGGCCTACCATGATTTCAACAGGTAACAGGGAATTAGGGTTCAATTCCAGAGAGGGAGCCTAAAAAACAGCTACCATATCCAAAAAAAGCAGCAAACGTGCAAATTACCCAATCCCAATCCAGGGAAGTAATAACAATAAATACTGATACAAAATTTTTTTAAATCTTATAATTAGAATAAATATAATTTAAATTCCTTAACAAAGAATAATTAAAAGACAAGTCTAGTACCAGTAGTCGCAATAATTCCAACTCCAATAACATATATTAAAATTATTACAGTTAAAAAACTCATAGTTGAACCTTCCCTCAAACTGTTTGGTCCTTAACCTAGTTGTGTATCATAATACAGCCGATATTTCATACTGGCTAAACATATACTTTTTATTAAGTATGCTAGGGATTTAGAACTTTTATTTTGATAAAATTAGAATATTCAATGCAACTTTTGCTTGTATACATTAGCATAAAATAATAGGATAGGACAACAATTCTATTTTATTAATTTCTAATACCACCAAAATAATTAATAGAAATACATATGATATATATTTTATTTATTTTTATGTAAAATACAAATATGATAAGGTATTTACAAAGGGCACCTTCACAGACCCCTGCTCTGCTCCTCCTCTAAACTTTGCTGGTGTAGTTGTTTTTTTAATTTGATATGTTTACTTATGGTTAAACACACTTGAAAACACCTTACAATATAATATAAAACTTGTTTGTTAAAAATAAAGTGGCATAGAAAGTTAGGTGCAGGGTAAGTGATTTATTAAAAATTGCCTAAAATCTTTATCACAGTGTTATAAAAATATAGGGGGAAACACAAAAAACAAAACTTCCTCTTTGTCTTGAAAAAAAATTAGGTGAAATATACAATAAATAGTAGGATCTATGATATTTAAAGTAACAAACCCAAGACCTGTTGTTAAAGATGAAGTATACAGATGTTACTATCTATTGTATATTTTCCACAACTTCATACTATTAAAGCTGTGCTGTGAAAATATATATTGATATACGTGGGGTTTTATTAAATGATTGGTTGTGATAAATCTGTTTTATTATATTTCAGACAAAGTTGTTGAAGTAGGAATCCATGTATATTATTTGTTTTTGTGTTATTGAAGCTGTTTTAAGATATGTAAATGTGTAGCAAAGTAATCAGTAAATAATACAATGATCATTTATGTAAAATAGTGTATATAAAATACAATATATGGTACAGCATATGCCGTGTTTACTAGTGGTTTTTGTGGTGCGAATAGAGTACGTATAATTTAAATTTTAGTTCCCGTATCACATGGGATAGGGAGGCGCCCGTTTGTACTGTATGGTTGTTCATAAAAAAAAATCGTATTAAAATAAGTATGGTATGTATTTATTGGAATTTCTGATCTCCTCGCCCTGCTTGGTTTGTTTATATTGATAACCACTGGTTTTAAAAAAGGTTATAAATGTAGGATACCTAGAATACTAAAAACCTTGGGGAGAATCTTAAAAACTTAGATAGATATCTTTGCTTAGCTCTTAAGGTTTTTTTTATGAATTGATAAAAATAAATATCAATTATTATTTTTATTTTTATATAAAATTTTTGTTATTACTTTTGCTGTAAAGATGTTGAATCCCTTCTAATTCTTGTTTTCACTATCTTCGTACTATACTCAGGTATGGAGTTGTATATACAAATTAAACGGCTGTCAAACATGTCGCAACAAAGATAAATTCGGTACGGGGTTTAATATTAGAGATATAAATATATACACGACTGCTGCTTGTGTAAAAGCTTATGTTTTTTTATTTAATGAATATTTTGATGTTTATGTTGATGAATGGTCTAGTAGACTACAAATATTACAAATATTTATATTTTATCAAAGACAATCACCTAAACAAAATTTCCTGTTCATTACTATCTCATCTAACAATGATGATGATAATAATAATAACCAAGATCAAAAAAACATTAATCCCATTATTATTTTGGAGTTTATTCCACCTTGTACTTAGTCAAATCAAGATTACTGGAGTGTGTGGGACTCTGAAGAGGGAGAGTACCAGGATATTGATTTAAATCTTAGTCTGTATGTACAGTTACGTGATGTTGTGCAGATATGGTCAGATGTTTCTAACAATCCCGTTTCGTAATATGGGCGTCTATTTTTTGTTTAAAGCAGAAGAATATTTTTTATTTAGTTATTTGGTATAAGTAGTCTAAAAAAGGGAAGGCTGGGCACATTTTTGTTCGCTTTTCCTGTGTTAACTTTTAGCTCACATGCAATTTAAAGGAGTCGGCAGGGATATGATACTATAAGTGGGAGAATTGAAAAGTAGAACAAAAAAAATAAAGAAAAAAAATTCCACTTCATACACAGATCCATTTTTTTAACCTGAAATCAAATTAATGAAGTAAAAGATGGTCAATTTAATAAAGAAGTCAGAAACCTAAACTTTTACAAATATTACCTAACAAAAAAATTATATCAAAACAATAGTAAACATTACCACTACCTCAGCCTATACAATCACAAACCAAACATTAAAAACCAACATCATTAAAACATCCTGGACTACCATTTTTACATCAAATATTCAAAATCGAACAAAAAAATCTTCAACTACATCAACAAAAAAAACTCCACCTTTATAAACAAAAACAAAGAACTGCTTATTGATAAAGCAAAAAGAAACAAGGTTTTTTGGCACAAAACTCACAATTACAAAAATTTTAAGTCAAGACTGGCATATATTACAGAACATTTTCCAAAAAAAACCATATTTTATTTTTCCAACGTTAAAAAATAAACCGAAACAGCTGACAACAATCATGCACCAATGGCTTACGAACTAGATTTCATTCCCGAATTACCCATGTTTAACCAAACAATTTATAATTGGATTACAAATAACATAAAAAAAAAATAAAATAAGGGATTTTTTTTTTTTTAACACTAAAACAACAAATAAAAAAAAAAAAAAACCAAAAACTAACTTTTAAACATAAGGCACCCTTAATTACTGATCCTGATTGGGTTATTAAGGTTAAGGAAAACAGGCTTCGCCAGGAGCTTGGGGAGTTATAGCTACTTAGGAGCAGAATGGAACGCCGATCAGCTCCGAGAGGATTCGATATACTGCGTTATAGACGATGTACCACCAGCAAAGCTTGAACTATACTATAAGCAGCTGTTGGGGTGTCAAAGGAGTTTCACTATTATAGACAAATATCGGGGAAAAAGATATATTGCTGAGTGGAGCAAACCGTACATCTATTTGGCCAATAAGGATCTTCGGGAATATAGGGGTTTTGATAAGGATTGGTTGGAAGCAAATTGTGTTTTCATCACAGTCAACAATAGACTATATTGGGGGTGGGATGAAATATATACAACTGATGATATTGGCAAAAAACTTATTGCAAAAATGTTTTACAATTAGATTAGAAGTCTTAATCAGATCTTCTACTGGTTAGGTAGTAATAAAAAAAATTAAAATAATGAAAAAATTCTGGGGGATTTTGAGTACATAAAAAATAACACAAGGTTTGTATGTTAAGTAAAGAAATTAAAGCAATACAATATTTTAAATCGCAGACAAAAACATAGACTGATGGAAAATGAGGTAGAAATGAAGAGAAACACACTATTGTTGAGGTGCAACAAAAGGAGAAAGGGAGATCTTTTATTAATGTATGGGTTGCCAGGGATAAGAGCAGGGAAGTACTATGGGGACAAAAGAAATTTTTTCAGGAACAACAGACCATTAAAATTAACAAAACAACATACATAACACGCGATATTAGCTCAAAAGGCAAACCAAGCCACTCAAACACAAATAAACTTGGTCGCTCGGGAAATTCAAGATTACAACAAGCACACAACCATGGAGAAAAACAAAGTAATAATGGAAAGGATTCTAAGGGAGTGGAGGAGAAGTTAGAGGCAAAAAAAATAACTTAGTACGAGCAAGATCTTTTGAGGGAAGAAAAGGTTTTGCAGTATTATACTAACATCTATGAAGAGATAATGGGACTGGAACGTGTATGGATGGAGTAAACAGATAGGTATGCAAATATGCAGGATGAAAGGGATATGAGGAGGTATGAGAGGCAATTTTAAAAAAAAGTTAATGAAGAGAGTTGTGATTTGAATGGGATATGTCCATATTATGATTTTGTTTAAATAATGGATGGGGATTGCTGGGTATGTTATAAAGAGGAAAATATGTGAAGTAATTAATTTATTCAATCATGTTAATAGCTTTCCTTCTATATACGCTTACAATAGTTTAGTTAATCTTTTTGAAATAAATATTAATTTAGATTGCTCGCGTTTAAGGTACCTTTTATCCTGGGGGCACCCCTCTGGGGGCCCCACTTCCCTAAACAGAAGGGCCCTTTTCTTCCGCTTGCTACTTTTGGAAGAGAACTTAACTAATTTGGGTAGGAGATATTAATGGGATATGTGGTAGTAAGGTTACGTAACGAAATAATAATAATGTTTATATATCAAAGAAAATTCAATTATTATGAGAAGGGGGCTGCCCCCCTCTTTTAAAAAAAGGAAAATGTTTTTTAAAAAATGTTTACAAAAAAGAAGGAAAATGTTTAAAAAAAGAAAAAGAAGCAGATTTAGTAAGAAGATTAGGGAATGTTAACAAGTCTAAAGCCTGAGAAGTAGAAAATCTTTTGTCCTGATATTAACGGTATAAAGCATTAATACTAACTTGTGTAGAAGGAAAAGTAGAAGATTATGCATCTTTATTGTTTTGATCACCAAATGAGGGATCAACAGAGGCATGTTGTCGCATAGTAGGCTTGCGATTTTTATCTAAATCCAAATCAGAGTCACTATCAGTAACAGAGGAATTGCGAATAGTTTAAAGACTACCAAAAACATGATGTAAACTAGTAGCAAAGAAAACCTGAGAATGAACACGATCATATAATTTTCCACATCATTCGAAAATAAGTAATTCCGTGATCTCAACAGGGTTAAAACAACATTATCTTTTACTACCTTAAACCAGCTGAATTATAGGGGGGGGTATATCAGAAAATGATGATAATGATACCACTACTACAAATACGGGTTGGGCAGGAATCTAAAAAGAATCCAAAAATTAACAATTATAATATGTATATTAATGATGTTAACCAGGACTAACCTAAAGTGGAAATTAAAGTAGCTATATACAATTAAAAGTAAAAACTATTTTAATCAAAGCAATTTATTGCTGAACATTTTCAATAATTGAAACAAACATAGGAAAAGAAGTGATAATATTATTAACAACAGGAAGGCCGGTGTGAGCCAAACCAGTAACTTCATCAACAAGTTGATCAAAAAAAAGAAATTAACATATCTCTTTCCACCATAAACCAAAACAAACATCTAAAATAAAAGCATAAAAAAATCGATGTTTAAATAGAATATAATTAAAATTAATAACAAGGAAAATATCATTTTCTTCCTCATTTGGGATAAGATCTCCTTTTTTATCAAAACACAATTCCTGTTTGATCTCACCAGTATAAGACTCAGGCTATTGGGGATCAATATTGTGCCACTCATAAAAAATTCGCAACTAACGATCAGGCAAGGGATTCTGCTTACCCTCTGGTCTATAAAAGAAAATAAACAACCAAAAATTGGGCTTTTTTTAATTTTTTGTGAAGAAGAATTTAGTAATTACACTAGTAAACTCCTTTATAAGGGACTCCAAGTACAAACATCAATTAACAGGAAAATAACAACTGTAAACATAAGATTTTTTAATGTATTAATTTTAAAAATCATAATAAAAAATAGATAAAATTACAATGAATTTTTTATTTAGAAAGATTTTTTGATCAGTAGAAAGGGAATTAGTAAGTCCATAATCAGTATATTTCATACCATTAGGCTTGTGAAAAAAAGTAGTAGGCGTATTAAGAGATTCGTTATGTACGTTAGGCCTACAGAACCAAAGATCACCAAAGGTATTGATAAATTCTTTTCTACCACAGCCAAATAAGTTAATAAAATTATTGTCGGGAGAGTGTACTTGTGTAGTGTGAATACTCGGAGTATGGTTTTGCCAAAGCAATAAAACACATATAGTAACATTGCTAGTAGCTAAAACGGAAAATATAAGTTTAAAACCCGTAAAAAGGAAATTTTTGTAGAATTTGCCATCAAATACGTTATTCTTTGGTTTAAGAGGAGTGGGACTTGAATCTATAAAAAAAATATTGTTGATAAGGAATATCTTAACCTGATCAACAATAAAAGATATGTAAGGTTTGAAGAGTTCTGGAAGAAATAGATAAAATGTTAGTTCTTGTACATTATAAGAATAAAATAAAAAAATTAGTAGTATAAGAACAGAATTATATTCCCATCGTAAACAAGACTAACCATGAACAAGAACCATAAACAAAACAGCATTGCAGCCAGATTAAAGAAACTCAAGAACATGTTCAGGAATAGGAGTATCATATTTTTTATTACAAACAATATGATATTGCTGCTTGTAATTAATGATAAATCATTTTTTAAAGACTGCGTCCAAGGTGGAACAATAAGTTTACTACCTGGTAGGTCTCTCATAAACCTTACGAGGCCGTCAATTACAACACCGATTGATCTTACAAAGTACGTATGACATGAACATCACTAGTACCTTGCCCTTTGAGGATTCCAATAATGAATGTAACACTGAAACTTATAATTACTATAAAAAAAACAAGAATAACAATGAAAGCCGTATGCCACTATTTGCAAGAATTTGAAATGTTTACACCCATAAGAACAACAATGACCTCTAGATCTGAAGGCTTGGGAGGAAAGAGTAAACAATCGCTTACCTTTGTTGTAAAAAGTAGATACATAAATCATGGTTGATGAAAAATTATAAACAAGTAGGGGCAAACTTACTTACTTATATACTTATCAGAAAATCTAATGAAATTAATAAACCCAAATTATTACAACAAACTTTTAATTAATACAACTAAAATCAAATAAAAACATTAAAACCTAGATTATACAGTACAACGTGCCGCAGATTTTTACAATCAATACAATAAAAAGGATCGACAAAAGCCACCCGGACACAAGGAACTTTGCATAAAGAACATATAATAAAAAGATACGGCACGGGAAAATGATAATACAGAACGGAAAAAGAAAAATAGAAGTTCGAAACATAATTTTGAATATGTATAGGGATAGGGGAATTAGGGTTCGATTCTGGAGAGGGAGCCTGAGAAACGGCTATTATATCCAAAGAAGGCAACAAACACGCAAATTATTTAATCCTAATTTGGGGAGGTAGTGACAATAAATACTGATATAGGGCTCTTTTAGGTTTTGTAATTAGAATGAATACAATTTAAATCCCTTAACGAGGAACAATTGGAGGGCAAGTCTGGTGCCAGCAGCTTACTTAATTGCGATAACAAACGAGACCTTAACCTGCTAAATAGCCAGGCTAGCTTTTACTGGTCGCCGGCTTCTTAAAGGGACTATCGGTTCAAGCCGATGGAAGTTTGAGGCAATAACAGGTCTGTGATGCCTTTAAATATTCTGGACCACACACACGCTATACTGACAGAGTTAACAAGTATAAACCTTAATTGAGAGGTTTGGGTAATCTTGTTAAACTCTGTTGTGCTGAGGATAGGGCATTGCAATTATTGCCCTTCAACAAAGAATATCTAGTAAACGTAAGTTATTAGTTTACGTTGATTACATTTTTGTCTTTTGTACATACCGTTTGTCACTACTACTGATTGAATGGCTCAATAAGGCCTTTAGACTAGCTCCAAAAAGTCGGTAATGATCATTTAAAACCAAAAAGTTGGTTAAATTTGGTCATTTAGAAAAAATAAAAATTGTAATAAGATTTAAAGTAAAAAATCTTTCCATAAATGATGCTTATGAGAAGCCTTTGTGGCCTTGTAAGGGGTATTTGCTGCGACTATAAAAAATGGATGTGGGTATTAAATTGCAAGTCAACTAGATTAAAACCGGCTAACCACACTTTTGAATTGTGGGGAAATTTTAAAGTTTGCCTCTACCAACCAGTTAGAGAAATCTGATTAGAACCTATATTAACAATATAGGGTACGGTAAGAATAAAGTAGGATAAGCCAACCGTTTTTCAGTTGGCACCATGGGCAATCCATAGTCAAGTTCCTAAGATTGTTAATCAAAATAGTTATAAAAAAGGTTTATAGACTAAATGAAAATGGGTTGGAGTTTTACTTTTGGATTAAACCAGTTTAAAATATAGTCGAGCTCTTTACAAAAGCAAAAAAAAGTCACAAAATCAAACCGTTCTGTAGATAAACCTACAGAAAGATTATTACCAAAAAAGTGAACAATCGCTTTTTCTACCTGCTCAGTGATCCTTCTAGGTCATTAACTGGTCAACCCTTTGTAAACCAAAAAACACTTTCACTTTGGTAGTTGGGCCCTAACTGGTCTGTTAGCCTGCTGTTAGCACCCTTTAATAAACTTATTTGTCAAAATATTGTCTGATAACCAAATTTTCAAATGAAAATCAAAACTTTCAATAACGGATCTCTTGGTTCCTGCATCGATGAAAAATGTAGTGAAATGCGATAGTTAATGTAAATTACAGAATTCAGTGAATCATTGAGTTTTTAAACGCACATTGCGCCCATTGGTATTCCTTTGGACATGTTTGTTTGAGTGTCATTACAATCTTTAGCTAACCACTGGTTTTGAACCTGAACAGGGTAACACCTGCGCTGGTTTTAAAGTTATAAGCTCTGCTGGCCACTTTGCCAAACCAGAATATAATAAGCTCTATTTGTTTAGATGAAGCTGGAACGGTTTACAGCCTGAATAAAACCATTTTTCTTTAAGGTTTGACCTTAGATCAAACAAGAATACCCGCTGAACTTAAGCATATCAATAAACGGAAGAAAAGAAACCAACAAGGATTGCCTCAATAACGACGAGTAAAACAGCAACAACTCAAATTTGAAATCTAAAGCCTTTAACTTCCAAATTATAATTTAAAAAGGATATTTCAGTACAGCCTAGGCTTAAGTTCTTTGAAACAGGATGTTATGGAGGGTGAGAATCCCGTACATGGCTGCAGGTTTGCTTCTATGTGAAACTTTTTTGAAGAGTTGAGTTGTTTGGGAATGCAGTTCAAAATAAATAATAAATTTCATTTAAAACTAAATATTGGCAAGAGACCAATAACACACAAGTAAAATAATCGAAAAATGAAAAATACTTTAAAAAAAAAGTTAAACAATACATAAAATTATTAAAAAAAAAATGTTTACAATCAAACTTGTTTTCAATTGATTAGTTTTCCTTTTAATTGGTACACTCTGCTATTAATGGGCCAGCATCAGTTAAAATAATGGAACAAAAATGGCAAAAATATGGCTCACTTTGGTAAGTATTATAGCCTGCTATAACATGCCACCAACCCCAACTGAGATCCGTGGTTCGCCTAGGATGCTAACTTAATAGTTATAAGCAATCTGTTTTGAAACATAGACCAAAAAATCTAACATCTATGCAAATCTTTGAGTATAAAACCTATGGACAAAATAAAAGTAAACAAAAATAAAAATCTTCAGATGCACCATCAACCAATTCTAATATTCTCAGATAGATTTAAATAAAAACATAGCTGTTAAAACCCGAAAAATGGTGAACTATACCTGAATAAGATGAAGCCAAAAGAAACTCTAATAGAAACTCACAGCAGTTCTAACATACAAATCAATCATCAAATTTGGATATAAAAACAAAAGATTAATCAAACCATCTAGTAGTTGGTTCCTGCCGAAGTTTCCCTCAAAATAACAATAACATTTTCAATTTTATAAAGTAAAACAAATAATTAAAAACCTTAAAATTGAAATAACCTTAACCTATTTTTAAACTTTAAATATATAAAAATTCTTTATTACTTAGTTAAACATAAAATTTTAAATATATCATTACTAATAAGCCATTTTTAATAAACAAAACTAACAATACAGAATAAACCAAACACGGGATTAAGATACCAGAATGTACGCTCATCAAACACCACAAAAAATATTAATTCATCTAAACAACAAGATGGTAGCCATAAAAGTCAGAATCCGCTAAGGAATATGTAACAATTCACCTGCCGAATGAATCAACCCTAAAAATGGATAGCACTTAAACATGCTATCTATACCCCGCTGTCAAAGTAAAAACCAAGCCTTAACAAGTAAACAAACATAAAAATTAGTAACAAAGCCTTAAAAATGATCCCAAATAGAATAACCTTTAGTGCAGATCTTAGTAATAGTAGCAAATACTTAAATAAAAACTTTAAGGATTGAAGTGGGGAAAGATTTTATGTGAATAACAATTAAACATAGGTTAGTCGATTTTAAGGCATAGGAAAACTTTGTTTTAAAGCTTGTGTTCGCGATACCTGCCAAAAAGGAAACTGGTTAATATTCCGGCACTTAAATATAGATTCTACGCGGCAACACAAATGAATTTGGAAACACAGGTGGGAACCTTGGGAAGAATTCTCTTTTCTTCTTGACAGTCCATCACCCTAAAATCAGTTTATCCAGAACTAAGGTTTAATGGCTGGCAGAGCTCAGTACCTTTACTAGGTCCGGTACACTCCCAACCATCCTTAAAAATCCGGAGAAAAGAATAGTTTTTACACCAAATCATACTCATAATTGTAGCAAGTCTTCAAGGTGAAAAGCCTCTAGTTGATAAAATAATGTAGGTAAAAGAAGTCGGCAAAATAGATTTGTAATTTCGGGAAAAGGATTGGCTCTAAAAATTAGACATGTTGGGCCTTAGGTAGATCCCGATAGACTAGCTTGGTTCTAGTTTTACAGCTGGGATCTCACAAAACTGTTTAGAAAATACCCTTAGCAGGTTTCGGCCATCCGGCATACGCTTAATAACCGACTTAAAATTGGTATGGATAAGAAAAATCTGATTGTTTAATTAAAACATAGCATTACAATAGCCAAAAAATGGTGTTAACACAATATAATTTTTGCCCAGTATTTTAAATATCAAAATAAAGAAATTCAACCAAACATGGGTAAACAACAAAAATAACTATGATTTAACAACTTCAAAACAGTTAGACTACCAAAAATAAAAATCAAACAGTATTAAAATACAACCACTAATAAAGCAGGTTAACCAAAAAATTTGCCCTACAACACTGTCAAATTGTGGGAATTTTTTAAAACCTATACTACCGCAGCCAACCAAAAAGTATGATACACACCAAAGTAATAACCTCAAATATAATAAAAATGTATAGAATAATTTTTTTAATAATAAATAATCCACAACCAAGTCCTAAATCTTTCTTTGGGAGATATGGATGTAATTCAACAACTAGATGGTAGTAAATTTGGGTAAATTAGGTTTAAGATATAGTCTGATGATTTGCTGAAAGGTATATATCCACAATGTTTTTAAGGTAGCCAAATACCTCATCATCTAATTAGTGATGTGTATGAATGGATTAATGAGATTTTTATTATCCCTATCTATTATCTAGTGAAACCACAGTTAAAAGAACAGGTTTGGCAGAAATAGTGGGAAAAGAAGACCCTGTTGAGCTTGATTTTAATTTAATATTGTGAAGAGATATATGAGGTGTAGAATAGGAGGGAGCTTCAACACTGATGAAATATTTCCATTCGTACTGTTTTTTTATTTATTTATTGAAGCGGAACTGGGTTTTATTGTCCAATTTCTAGCATTAAGGTTCTTTGTGGACTGATCCAGGATGAAGATATTGTCAAATGGGGAATTTGGCTAGGACGGCATATCTGTTAAACCATAACACAAATATTTTAAGAAAGACTCATGAAGAACAAAAATCTCCAATAGAGCAAAAGGACAAAAATTTTCTTGATTTTGATTTTTAGTATAAATACAAACCATGAAAATGTGGCCTATCAATCCTTTAGTCCCTCAAAATTTAAAACTAAAAGTGTTAGAAAAGTTACCACAAAGATTAAATTGAACAAAAAATATACTGTTCCCAATTGGAATACTGCACTCTTTACCTAATCCCAGGTTTTAGAATTTAATTAAAATTTAGTTTCTCCAATTACCTGGTGTATACTAACAACCAATTAAACGATACACCTAAATACAAGGAAATCTTAAACCAGCCAAAGGATACTAAGTGTTTAATAATAACTCCCCAATGTGAAGCCTATTAAAGATAGGTGGGTTACAAGCCCTTTTGTGTAAAGATAATCCATAACCGATCTAGCTTCTTGCCCCCTTCTTTTTTAAAAAAGGTACAGTTTGGTGGTATAATGTTTGGTAAGGTGTGGATTAGCCCAGTTAAACCAGTCTAAGGTATGGGCTACACCTACCTGTGAGGGTGTCTTTAACTACCAGTCAGTATACGGTTGTAAACCAAAAAGACACTTCCAAATACTGGTATAACAAAACTGGTTTATAATAGTTAAGCGTTTATAACAACATTATTTTTTGATTTTTCGATGTCAGCTTTTCCTATTATACCAAAGCAGAATTCAGTAAACATTAGATTATTTACTTACTAATAGGGAATGTGAGCTGGGTTTAGATTGTCATAAGATAGGTTAATTTTACCCTACTGTTAACCATTATCATAATAATAATTTAACTTAATACAAAAAAAATTGTTAATTTAGATAATTAGTTTTTGCAACTATCCGACCGAACATTACCACAAAGCTACCATCTGTTAGATTATAACTAAACACCTCTAAATCAGAATTTATGCTAAAACATAATGATTTTTACTTCTACACATTTGTATTTGTACAAAAATAAACTCTGGTTATGTATCATAGCAGACTGATAATAAACCTTTAATTAAAAAGTTGGGTTTCCTGTCGATATATTACAATTTAACCATGTGTGGGAATAAATCCCTTACAGATGATTTGAGTATGAGGCAGGGTGTTGTAAGCAGTAGAATAACCTTATTGTTACAATCTGCTGAGGCTAAACCTTCACTTCCTAAATTTGTTTTAAAAAAACCTCTCCTCCAATTTACAATTTGGCTACTATACAAAACTGTACAAATTAAAGGGAGGGTTGTTAAAACTCAGTTGCCCAACAAACTACCTGAAAATAGCAATACGAGTAATCAACCAATCTACTCAAAAATAGGGTAAAACAAAACTAACCCCAAAATACTTAAACAAAATTTTTTAAATTTTAACCTAAAAAAAGTATTTTAGAAATTTTCAAAATGAATTTTTACATATAAAAAACTACTTTAAAAATTTAACAAAGAACAACATGGTAAGCAAATATGACCACAAACATTTTTACACAACACAATCAATAAATATTTATGGACATATTCAGGGTAAGTTGGTATATGCAGGGTAAATTTAAAAAAAAAAAAATTTTTTTAAAAAAATTTGGATTTTGAACTTACCCTTAATATGACTATGGCCACATGCAGGGTAAGTGGTCATATGCAGGGTAAGTTTAAAATTTTTTTTTTTTTTTTTTTGGATGTTGGAACTTACCCTGAATGTGACTATGGTCATATGCAGGGTAAGTGGCCATATGCAGGGTAAGTTTAAATTTTTTTTTTTTTTTTTTTTTTTTTTTTTTTTTTTTTTTTTTTTTTTTTTTTTTTTTTTTTTTTTTTTTTTTTTTTTTTTTTTTTTTTTTTTTTTTAATATTGAATTTATTTTTAATATAATTATAAATATATATAAAATAAATAATTATATATAAAATAAATTTAAAAAAAAAAAATTTTAAAAAAATTTAAATTTTAAATTTATTTTTAATATAATTATATTCATATATAAAGTAAGTAATCATATATAAAATAAATTTTAAAATAAAAAAATTTTTAAAAAAAAAATTTTATTTTATATAAAATATATATATATATATATATATATATATTTATTTTATAAATTTATTTTTTTGATAAAATATTTATATTTTTTATTTTTTATTTTAAAATTAATAAAAAATAATTAAAATTAATATTATATTACTTATTTAATAAAATATTTCAATATTAAATTGTCTTTATACATTTTTGCACAAATAAATGTATATCAAAAGTCATATGCAGGGTAAGTTGGCAGTCTGATGTGTTGGGGCAACGGTCAGAGCAAGATCCGCTAATGTGTTGTTGAAAAATATGGTCGTGGTCACATTTGCCTACGACGCATACAAATTTGGCGCAACACATGTGACGCAAAACGTAAACCGTGTGCTTCTCGCACTTTGGGCAACCCAAGGGGTGGCAGGATATATAAGGAGGGAGGAGACAAAGTGTAAGAAGCCTCTGGCTGGTACTCAGTTGCCAGCTATAGTTCAGCCTAATCCTTTTGAGCCTCCTTAGCCCAGCGGTGGTGTTTTTCACCACTGCTGGCCTGGGACCAGGCAGTTGGCAGAGCGCTTGAGCTCTGCAGAACCAACACCAGCTTGACAGTCCACAGGCCGGCTCTGGAGTTCAGCAATGCTGAGCGCTGGAGTTCGACAACTTGTGACTCTCTAACCGGGCAATGGTTCGGGTTTCTGACCCAGCCGTTGCTCTGTGAGAACCGGTTGCGCACTGCAACTGGCGCTGACCTGGAAAATGTGGATTGCTAGCCCTTGGCTACAGTTCCAACCTACCAGTCAGTTGGAGTCAGGCCGCAGCCGATAACCGTCGTTGCTGATTTCAGCTTCAGATGTGATTGGTGTCGGGTCACACTCCTCTGAAGCCAGCCATGCTCAGTTTCAGCTCTGCACTCGTTGAGTCTCTGCTGTCACTGCGCGGAAGCTGCGCTGAAGGAATTCAGACGAGGCAATAGGATGCCATGTTTGGGGCGGAGCTGAGCCGGAAACGGGTCAGAGCTGCTTTACAAGTGGTACTGAGTTGGTGCTTAGGTGCCCTCTCTATAACCTGCAAAGTAAACTGTCCGGTTTGGGACCCCTTCAAAAAGGGTTCTGAGCTCGGTGACCAGGCTCTCTCTGCTGGGCTGGTGAAGGCGGCTACCCGCTGCTGAACCGGTCCTGGTTTGGGACCTGCGACCGTAGTTACCTGGTTGATCCTGCCAGTAGTCATATGCTTGTCTCAAAGATTAAGCCATGCATGTCTAAGTATAAGCAACTATACAGTGAAACTGCGAATGGCTCATTAAATCAGTTATCGTTTATTTGATAGTACCTTACTACTTGGATAACCGTGGTAATTCTAGAGCTAATACATGCTAAAAATCCCGACCTCTGGAAGGGATGTATTTATTAGATAAAAAACCAATGCCTTCGGGCTCCTTGGTGATTCATGATAACTTAACGAATCGCATGGCCTTGCGCCGGCGATGGTTCATTCAAATTTCTGCCCTATCAACTTTCGATGGTAGGATAGTGGCCTACCATGGTTTCAACGGGTAACGGGGAATTAGGGTTCGATTCCGGAGAGGGAGCCTGAGAAACGGCTACCACATCCAAGGAAGGCAGCAGGCGCGCAAATTACCCAATCCCAATCCGGGGAGGTAGTGACAATAAATACTGATACAGGGCTCTTTTGGGTCTTGTAATTGGAATGAGTACAATTTAAATCCCTTAACGAGGAACAATTGGAGGGCAAGTCTGGTGCCAGCAGCCGCGGTAATTCCAGCTCCAATAGCGTATATTAAAGTTGTTGCAGTTAAAAAGCTCGTAGTTGAACCTTGGGTTTGGCTGCTCGGTCCGCCTAACCGCGTGCACTGATGCGGCCGGATCTTTCCTTCTGGCTAACCGCATGCTCTTTACTGGGTGTGCTGGGGATCCAGGACTTTTACTTTGAAAAAATTAGAGTGTTCAAAGCAGGCCTTTGCTCGAATACATTAGCATGGAATAATAGAATAGGACGGCGGTTCTATTTTGTTGGTTTCTAGAGCCACCGTAATGATTAATAGGGATAGTCGGGGGCATCAGTATTCAATTGTCAGAGGTGAAATTCTTGGATTTATTGAAGACTAACTACTGCGAAAGCATTTGCCAAG